>CM062820.1:681604638-681807138 GCA_031772625.1 Pinus tabuliformis
AGGGTTGCATGTTGTCTTTTGAAAACTTTTGAATTTTTACAATTTTTTACAAAAATGAGAAAAAAGACCTTGTCTTTTAAAAACAGGGTTTTTAAATCCAAGGTTAAAATTAGCTGTACAAGATGAAATTTTTGAAGAAATCTTTGAAGAAAAACTTTGATAGTCAGCCCTCTGGCCTGCTGGGCATTTATTGACCTTTAAAGACATGACCTCAAAGACAAATTGGACCTAAACCCTAGACCTAGGACTTTGACAAGACAAGGAACCTTGAAAGAATTTATAGACTGAAACAACTTGATCCAGCAGTGCCAAGAGGGGAATAAAGACACAAGCTCCTCCATCAGGGTTATGGCATGCCTAATGGAATGCAATGAAATGACACTAATGAGACACCTACTTATGCAAATGCAAAGAGCTTTGATCGCTGATGGAGGGCTTCTAGACCGACTCTAACATTGGCTCCAATGGGGATGTTAGCTCCTTGGAGGTGCCAAGAACCTCAGATCTCTGGGAGAGCAGACCAGTGCCTTATCCATTGGGCTATGGAGTCATTATTTCGGCAAACGACACAAGACTTTGACTCATTTATTGAATGAAAACTTGACTGAAAACTGACTAAAACTTAACTGAAACTTGACTCAAACTGACTCAATGGCAAACTGAAATAACTTGAAAAACTCACTC
Source organism: Pinus tabuliformis (assembly GCA_031772625.1). NCBI lineage: Eukaryota > Viridiplantae > Streptophyta > Pinopsida > Pinales > Pinaceae > Pinus > Pinus tabuliformis. The sequence goes on from CM062820.1 coordinate 681,605,323, forward strand.
AACAGACAAAACACAAATGACTCATGACTGACTTAAAACAAGACTTTTCAAAGCTTTTTGAAGGGCAGCAGTCCATCAAGATTTGAAATCATGATGACAACCACCTGTGTTTCTTACAAGGCAATATACATCAAACTATATCAAAATGCCAATGCAACCAATCTAGCAGATGCCTTCTTGATTGATTCTCCTTATTAGATCTTCTGGTCAACAGTACAAACCTATCACTGGGCATCCAAAAACATAGTTGACCATGATCTCCTTCATCACTGAATACTGCAATAATCACCTTCACTGTTGATTGCAAGAGGTCTGCTATTGGATCTTGAAAAACATAAAGATTTGCCACTACCACCTCCTGCTGAAAGATCAAGGTGTCCTTTGTTTCAAATTCTGATCCGCCTTCATCATGTGCTTCGATAAAAGTATGCTCATAAGCTTCAAAAAACTCTGAACAGGTAGATGAGCAGATCTCCTCTTGTAAAAACATTTCAGCACATGAAACATATGAAGAATCTGAAAGGTAATCCTGTATGCTATGATCTTCTGTAGTCTGACAATATGGTAGGTCATCTTCATATGATATGACAGCCGGATTATCATCTTTGTGAAGGAAAACATTATCTGTTTGCTGATCTACAAGACAGTCATCTTCTTCAACAGAGGAAGAAGTTTCCCCAACACTTTCCTGACTATGTGTGCATTGCAAATCTGCTGTAGCTTGGGCTGTAACAAGACCTTTCAAAAGTTGATCTATCTCCTCTTCAGACAAAGGAGACAATGCCGTTTGTTCTCTTCTGCTTAAACAGTAATTATCTTCATATGATAGGGCACTCAAACTATCATTTATTACTGAGTTATTGAAAGGAGATTCATCACTTACTTGCACAAAGATCTCACCTTGCTGTTCATGAACTGACTGAATGACCTCCTCATGAAGACTCTGTTCTGATGAATTGGGAGCACTTAGATTTGTAACTTTGTTTTCTTCATGCCAAATGATCTCAACAGCCAAGTTTTTCTTTATAGGATTCGGCACAAGGTATTCTTGGTTATCATGATCTGAATGTTGATCTGAAATAGTTGACTTGACTGCATCACATGAATCTTGACTACCCTGCATGCTGTCTTCTTCTGTGGGCAGATCTGAAATAGAACCCTCTCTTTCATCATTTTCAGCCATATGGCCATCTTCAAGCTGCTGATCTTGATTCTGCTGCAAAACTTCCTGATCATCTTGATGGGTATCCACTAGGTTCTCTTCATGTTGCTGAAATGGATTCTCATACAGAGCCTCCATGATCTCAACATCCATAAAATTATCATCTTCATAATATTTCTCAAGGCTTTCAATAAAACTATAAGCATGCTTGCAACAGTCATGAACCAAATTTAATGATGGATAAGATGCTTGATATCTTTCAATGAAAAAGGCATGAAAATCCTTTAAACAGTAAATACAAGCAGGCGGCAAACTTTCATACCAAGATTCGGCTTTACCTTCCAGAGTGGCCAAGAATATCTTCATCAAGCAATCTTCAGGAAAATTAACCTTCAACTTGCGAATATGCATATGAAATCTAACTAGATGTAAAGCAGCATCCTTCTTACCATCATCTTTAAATGTAGGGAGATTCCTTGACCAATCTACCTTTGGAATTTTATTTGGAAAACCAGGGATGTGATCTCGGCTCAAGGGAGCATATCTTCTTGCGATCCGATCCATCTTGAAAAGCTCAAAGCTACTGATCTCTCTGCAGTGAAGTCACCATGAAGCATAGATCTCTGGAGTTTTCAGAGAAAGAGTCGCCAGTGAATGATTTCAGCCTTGTCAGTGTCTGATCGTTGTCCACTATCAACAATCAGATCTGAACTTGATACATGTACTGGGGTAAAATGCAAAGGAAGTGCTGTATTTAGAAGCTCACGGAGATGGACTGAAGCAGCGTTTATCTACTTCCGCTTATGCAAAGCAAAAGCGTTTCGAAGGCTACCTGGCGTAACTTCAGGCTCCGTCTAAGACTTATGAAGCAAACACATCAATCAACAGACAATTTGTTCTCCCCAGTATGGTTGCCAATATGTTAGCGCTTGGAATTTCACCTCAGGCTGAGAAAGGCAAACTCCAAGGCAACATCAAACCACTTAGCCTCGTAGCTAGCCCTACGGGGCAGGAGAGGGCTCTCTCCGATCTATCTCGGTAAAGATCTTCAACGAGCGAGATAACCAATAAGGAAACACTGATTTTAGGCTAGTAAACTGATAAAAAGAGTTTGTTTTGGGATTTTTGGATTTTGGTGGAAAATCGGGGAAAGGCAATTTTGGGTGCGGGAATTGGACACAGTTTTTTGCAGGGGGTTCTTTGGGGCAAGGTAGGAGACTGTATTGATGCCTTTAAATTAAGTGAATGGGTAGGAATGACCGGTGAGGAGCTAAGGAGAGAAAGCAATCACCTTGAGTTCTCCTTAAACAGATGAAAACATTGATATTAAGCAAATTTAAAAGCAGAGCATGGAAATCATGAATTCTACTTTAACACTTCATTTGCCTAATTTCAGAAGAAAAAGAAAGAGGATGATTTCACATAACACACTTACAAGTACAAAGAGAAGCACACCATCAATACATGTAACCACAGGAATCCCAAAAAGGACTGCAAAACCTTGCTCTTTCTTCCTTTGCCAAAATTGCAGAGATACAATGAATAATACAATAGAGCTTTCTCCCTCAAGAGTCCAACCATGAAAATGACCAAGAAAGTACATAATATAGGCAATCTAACATATTTCCTTGCCTCTAGGGGTCGTGCTCATCCTTCTAGGAGCAGTTTCAACCAATTCTAAACTGAGCACTAAAATCTAGGCAGTCAAAACAACTTGCCTCTATAAGCTAGGAAACCAATTCATTCATTAAATGTGTGCTATTTCATGAATGAATCTTCTAGAATAGGTAAATAAGTGTCATATCAACATGAAAATACATTAATTACATCAAAGAGGGTGAAAAATCCCATCCCAAGTCAAAACTGGCCAAAGCTGGGCGAATTCATGAGCTGTAGGTGAAAAATTATGAAAATTGCGTGATAGGTCGCGCCCTAATCCTGATAGGTTGCGCTTCTTTGGAGCTCCGTTTGAGGCACTTCCAGGTGTCCAAATGAGGCAAAAGTGGGCTTGTTGGAAAGGTCTGCATGTCTACTTTCCAACCCAACTAGAATTTCTGAATTTGGTTGCCATTTTCCCCTCCAAAATTTCAATCTCCCAAGACTGCTCCCTGTTTGTCAAAAAGGTGGCAGAAAGTCAATTTTTGCATGTTTTTTGACCTTCTGGAGGCTCAAAACTTGATGAAATCTCTTGGTAATTGCTGAGAAGGTGTATCTTTGCATGACAAATCCAGAAATGCTGAGTTTTCCCAAAATGAAGTTGCCCATCGAATAGGTCGCGTGCGGCGCGCGACCTATCAAGGAGAAAAACCTGTTTTTTGCTCAACAATTCATAAGTGACCAAAAATACTCAAATTTTTTTGAAATTTGTGCTGTAGTGAGGTCATTTAATATCATGCTCCTTCAAGGAAGCCTCAGCCAAGATGTGGAGGGGATCGGGCCTTTTTCGTCGTTTTAGTGCCTTGGCCAACCGCCCTTGAATCACTTTCATTTTTGCCTTGCATACGTGCATTCGGGCCCAATAGTGATTTTTCATGTTCCTGAGCAAGTCCTTATCTTGGTTGGCCTTGGCCAGCAACCTCTCCAAATGAGCATTGACCCGGAGGAGCATAGCCTCTCGCTCAACGGGTACCAAATCGCCGGGTCTCTTTCGAGCCAAGTTGCGGTCCTCATGAATCCTTCGCAACTCATCAAGAGTGTGCTCATCCTCCAACTGCTTGTTGCGCTGCTCTAAATATGTGATCATCCATTGTGCTCCTTCCAATCTTCGCTGCAATGAATCATTTTCAGCTCTTAGGTGTTGAATGATCTCCTTTGACTCTAGACTAGGAGAACTGATATCAAGGTCAACAATCTCTATGTCTGGAACACTTGATGGCCCCTCATCAATCCTGGGCTGTTTGCCCCTCTCTGATACCTGTGCTGCTGTCGGCGACGAGGCCCCTTCCACCTGGTGTGGAGATAACACTCGTGGTGCTGATGAAGAAGGCGAGACCCCTTCCACCTGGTGTGGAGATAATACTCACCTAGCTGATGCAAATAAGGCTCTGTGGCCTCTCTGATAAGTGACCAATGGAGGAGAGCTGACATGTCTGGTCTCAGGACTATCATGCTGCTGTGAAGGCCCTCCCTCCTCATGAACAACCTCAGGGGGAGATGATGCTGATGCTGTGAAAAAATCCCGAGAGATAAAATTCTCCCATGGGATACCCTGCTGAGCCAACTGATGCATGACCACAAGCTGGATCAAACCATAATGATAAATGCTCCTATGTTGCTGTGCTGGGCTCCTTCTCTGCACCAAGGGCACCATCCTCTCAATATCCCGGCACATGAACCATGGTATGTTCATCATTCGTACTCGTGTGAAATGCATCAACAAGCGAATATGGTACGAATACACATATGCAAACCTGCCCTCACAGGTGAAATAGAGCATGATGAGCCTCATCATGGGAGCATACTCATCCCTCAAAAATCTGAAAGGAAACATACCAGTTATGGACCTCATGTAGGCAGGTTTAACAAAGGGCTCATAATGAAATCTATCCAACACTTTGCGTTTGTTCCACTCTTCTCCCACATTTGGTATTCCTGTTGCTTCAGCAATACTTTCAGATGACAATATAAAATCCACCCCTGCAAGGTTTACATGCCCATTATGCAAATGCAAAAACAAACAAGCGAGCCAATTCCCTATGATGCTGAATTTGAGAAATCCTCTCGCAAAATTCATAACATGAGAGGTAGCGGAAACATGTGACCGCAAGTGGACAAGCCTGCAAATCGGTCAAAGAGGTGGGCTCCTCCCTCTTATGGTGTCCACTCTTACCACCCCTATGAGGCCTCCTTTGTATCTCAATTTCTGGTGTTGACTCATGGTCATCACTTTGCTGATAGTCGGTTTCGGTTTCTGACATGGTTTCAGGAGCAAAGTGGCTGAAATGTACTGTTGCTTCTGCTCAAATGACCTGCTGTTTTTCCCTGTTTGTAATGCTGTTTCAAGGGGACAAATAGCACAAGGGAAATGTTAGGGAAGGCAGACTTTGAAGGGAAATTGGGAAAAATATATGAAATAGGGAAATAGGGAATTAAGGGGAAGAATCATGACATACATATCATCATACAATTTCATTTGCAAGGATGTTATGGGAAGTAGGGTTTAGGGTTTGATTCTTGATTTTTAGGAATAGGGGTAGGGTTTTAGGGGATTTTGATATTCTGGTAGGGAGATTAGGTAGAAATGATATAGGAGGTGGTAAAGAAAAGTGGGGAAAAAGTGGGGTGACAAGAATGACCTTGAAACAACAAAACAAACCATAGTTCTACAAGCATTTTGACATTCTTAAAGCAAATATACATGAATCTCTCATTTCAACTTGATGGCATTAAAACACATTTCCCATGCTCATTTTTCTTTACCAAGCAAAATACTTTGATGATCAGAGGCCTACCTACAATCTTGAAGAATTTTGAGGTCGTTTGGGAGTTTACTGGCGGTTTTTGTAGATGAATTCCCAACAGGTCGCACGCAGGTGCTGATAGGTCGCGTGCGCTCGATAGGTCGCGCCAATGTAATTTTTCAACTAGATGAACCCCCCTGATAGGTCACGCGCGCTCAATAGGTCGCGCGCAAGTGTTGACAGGTCGCGCGCGGGCTCAGCTTGCCAATTTTGCTCAATTTCTCTCCAAATCGCCCAAATCGCTCTTCACTATTGCTTTGAGGCAAATGATGATCAAATAGAAGGAGAGAGGGGCTTTATAGGCTTGATTTAAATTAATTTCTCCTCAAACCCTCTTTCTAATGTTTTTAACTTGACACTTTTTCAAAATTTAAATGCTGCTGGACTTTATGGTTTCCTTTTATCCTGAAATTGTTTGAACTGATGCTTTGTCTTGAAAATTTTTGTAGGGAAAGCTTCTGAGGAATCTTGGCAAAGGGGACCAGGGCTGCATGCTGTCTTTTGAAAACTTTTGAATTTTTACAATTTTTTACAAAAATGAGAAAAAAGACCTTGTCTTTTAAAAACAGGGTTTTTAAATCCAAGGTTAAAATTAGCTGTACAAGATGAAATTTTTGAAGAAATTTTTGAAGAAAAACTTTGATAGTCATCCCTCTGGCCTGCTGGGCATTTATTGACCTTTAAAGACATGAACTCAAAGACAATTTGGACCTAAACCCTAGACCTAGGACTTTGACAAGACAAGGAACCTTGAAAGAATTTATAGACTGAAACAACTTGATCCAGCAGTGCCAAGAGGGGAATAAAGACACCAGCTCCTCCATCAGGGTTATGGCATGCCTAATGGAATGCAATGAAATGACACTGATGAGACACCTACTTATGCAAATGCAAAGAGCTTTGATCGCTGATGGAGGGCTTCTAGACCGACTCTAACAGGATCCACTTGGCCAAGCTAAAGAATAGTTGTGGGCCAATATCATTGACTCTGTCAATGATATTTGGCCATCCATTCAAGTCATATTTGAACAAAGTGACTTAGTCAAAGAGGCTATAGAAGAAATACAAAGAGTTAAGGCAGAACTGGGAGACATGCCAGAAGAAGCCACTAGAATAATCCATTTCCTTAACTCTAAAAACAAATATGAGTTGCAGGAGCTAGACATACTTGACAGGATTGGCACCATACTAGAAGTAAAAAGGGTGCTCACCAAGAGGAATTTGATGATGAACCTTGAAGACAAATGCCAAACCATGCAGTTGGCTATAGACAGGTTCATGGTAAAGTTTGATGTTTTGAGGCAAAAAGGTCTGCCAAATCCCTTGGTGATAAATGAAAAATTGATGCCACAAGAAGACTACAACAGAAGGATAAGAGAGGTGGAAAGGGATTAGCAATGTAATTCTTCCATGAAGGGGATTCCTACTGGAAAGGTTCTATATCAGACATTTGAGAACCTGTTTTACCTCCAACATGAGGTAAAACACCTTTTTGTAAATAAACCCACTTTTTCCAAGTACACATAAGTAGATGAAATTTACAGGAGGATGGTAAATATTCAATTACCAGATGCAGACACATGGGAAAAGTTTAATGACCTACTGTAAAAATGCACAGTAGAAGTGAAAATAACACAGTGAAAGAAAAGTGATAGATCAACCAGATGAAAGAGTATTAGGTGAAAGTGTATCAGTTGAGAAAGGGAAAACTAAAAAGAACAGTCAGTGTGAAGACCAATAGTAGGGCAGAGAATAAACGATAAAAGATCAGAGCATAAAGAAAACACAACCAAATAAACAGGGACAACATAGAACAATTGAAAATTTGTCTCTATCTTCTTGCATGAAGATATTTCTTTATCCTAGATTAATTCCCAAGACAATTTGGGATATTTTGGAAACTATTTTTGTATAAATACTTCATAATTCGAAGTATTGAAGGTGGATTACTAGACATTTCTATAGTTGTATTGATCTGAAACCTAAGGGTTATTGTACCAATTTTTCAAGTCAGCAGATTGGACTGAGTAATAAAGAGATTGCATTACAGGATTCATGTGTTGAGCTATTATAGTGAAGTATTTTCTTTTGTCAAATTGTTATTCTCTTATGTATTTCACAAACTTACATGTTATCTAAAGTGAATGAATTAACTGGAAATTTATTTCAGAATTTGTTTAAGTACACTCTGTCTTGAACAATTAATCATTTCTATGTTTTCTTCTGATATCTGGATCTGAGAATCCTTAATTTCTCTCCCATCCTGGTTGACCTCTTTCACTTCTTTCATAATCCTATCTAAGGAACCCTTAATTGCTCCTTGGATCTGATTGAAAACCATTTCACCATCTAGCCTTAAGATCTGAAATAACTCAGCTACCTTGCCCTGTAGACACTATTTTTAGAACTTGATCCAGTCCTGTTTGTTTGACACTTGACCCCATAGCCCAATGGTAAAAGACATCCCTCTATCCATCTAAGTCAGTAATTCCACCACCAAATCCAAATCAAAACCCAAGTACAATCATAACTAGCCTAAAATCAATTAACTAAACAAAGTTAAATCATAAAGAGAGAGCCCTCTCTGAGCATTAGGAAGGCTAGATCCTAATCTCCAAAGTAGGTTTGTGGTTACCTCTATCATTTCTTTCACAAAAACTCAAGAGAAATTTTGGAGTGATAACATATTGGTGACCATACTCGGGACTCGATCCTCAGTGTAATAAAACTTTAAGGAAATCTTAAATCTCATCTTTTGCCCCTTAAGGTAATTTTTTGAGTTGCTAAAAAGTTTCATAAAAACAATTTAAAATAAAATAAAATTCTGTCTTCTAGGAAAACACACTATACTAGGGAAAATCTAGATCCAAACCCTACTGCAATAGTTGATAACCCTGACAGAATTTTAAGGAAATCAAAAAAGGTAGAAACTCAAGGAAGTAGTAGTCAGTTAATTAAAGAAAACTCACTCCCCAAAGAATCATCAAGTTTAGAGGATATTCAGTTTGATTTGTCATGTGAACTTTCTTTGTTTAGAACCAAATCAGAAAATTCAATTCATGAAACTGTAATACACCCTAATTTGATTCAATTTATTGAATAAAAAAAGGTTCCTATACATCCAGATTTAGATCAACTTGTTTTGAATACTTTTGATAAACTAGAAGCTTTAACCTCAACCTTGATAAGCCATATAGATGATGCCTATCTTCAACAATTAGTTGAATTAGCTACCCTCACTATTGTTGCCTCTGAACTTTATGCAGAATCTTCAAAAATTGTAAATACAACTTCATTTACTACCACCTCTCCTATAATATCCACCACAGTTCATTCCCCTAAACCATTGATACCTCAGCTTCCTCTCCAACTGAACATCTCAAGTTCATCTAGTTCATCTACACCCATCTCAAGTCCTTCTTCTAGCACCACTACTTTGCCCCATAGTCAAACCAAAACCTCAGCCATGGCAAACAGATATGCACCTTTGGTTTTACCAGCCTAGCTACATGCCATGCCCCAAGATTACCAAAGAAAAATCTTTTTGTTTGATGCTACTGGTCAGTATACTGCCCAACAACATGTGAACAAAATGACTGATTACTTTGAATTGCATGAAATCGATGATTCTGATGTCCAAATGAGGTTATTTGCCCAAACATTGATAGGAGATGTTAAAAAATGGTTCAAAGGTTAATAGATGGGAAAGAAAGAAAAACCCTCTGCAAATACTATCTGAATATGATAACATTAGAAGAGATCCTAATGAATCAGTTCATGATTATTGTACTAGGTTCAACAATATCTACAATGCAATCCCTGCTAATATTAAACCTCCACCAGACCTGACATTAATCAAATTTCCTGATGGTTTTGACATTGATATGTCATACCAATTAAGGGAAAGAAACCCTGAAACATTGGAACAAATGCAAAGTAATGTTGTTAGTGTAGAAGAAAATTTATTAGCTAAGAAAGCTAGGATGAGAAATGAGAAAAGAGTTGTCATTAAAGAGGAAACTTCCACTTCAGATGGTAAAATAGATAGTTTAGCTAAGAGTGTAGAAAGGATAATGGATAGATTAGAAAACATGGAAAGAAAAACTCAGTGGGAAAATCAACAGCCACCCCCAATAAGAAACCCCAACTTTAGGAAGAATCCTAACACTAGAAAGAATGCTATACCAGATCAACAGATTAGACCACCCTTCTAGGAAAACTATGCTGAGGGTTCACAAAACCATGAAGAAGAGGATGACACCCAGATAAACCTATTAGGGATTAAAAATGAAGAGGTTGTTTTTCTTACTCAGGAAGAACAGGAATTGTACATGCTACAACAATTACAATTAGAATCTGGAGAGTCCTTTGACTTCAAACAAGGCTATGAATTTGCTATATATGAAGTTCACAAATAGTAGAACTTTAGAAGCAAAATGAATACTGAAATTCCCACTAAGAAATCAATCCAAACCCAAACTAAAAAGATAATAGAAGCTCCTGTGACCAAATTTCTACAAATTCTCCCTAGGGGAACTCAAGAGACTTCCAACCCAAAAATTGTAGATATAACTTCATCTGAAACTCAAACTGAAACTGTTACTCAGACCATTCCAATTAAGAGAATTCAAAACAAAACAACTTGTACACAAACTGAATTACCAAATACTGAAAAAGAAGATAAAAATACACATACCACATTTACTAAGGAAGATCTCATACAATCAGGAAAAACTCAATTTCCATTCAACATTAAGACTGAGATAGCAAAATTGAAAATATTAGTTCCTTTGACCGAACTAGTGAAAAATGAATCATATAGAGCACAAATCACTGAAACATTAAATATAGGTGAAGGAGAGGATGCTGTAAACTTGAATGATGATCAACCTGAGTTATTGTTTGGTCCAGAAGTAAATGGCACCCATCAACAAGGGGTATCCCTCCATTCTACATTAGCTTAAATGTTCATGATAAAATCTTACATAATGCTATGCTAGACTCAGGGGCATCCCATAACTTAATGCCAAAAGCAATCATGGAGAGATTAAACTTAGATATCACCAGACCATATAAGGACAGGTCTTCTTTTGATTCTAGCCAAGTCAGATGCCTTGGCCTGATTAAATATTTGCGTGTGACTCTAATCCAATGCCCAACAAAGAGTATTGTGATGGACATAGTAGTTGCTGATATCACACCCAATTATGGAATGCTATTATCTCGCTCATGGGGAGAAAAATTGCGGGGATCTCTACAATTAGACATGTCATATGCCACCATATCTGTTTTTGGTCAATAAAGGAAACTTTACATAGAAACATTGATGAAATACATGGTGAGTAGTGCAGAAAAACCACATAGTTTTCCTATATACTCCATACTGATATGGACTCTTTCATCTTGTATAATTTAGACAATGACAAAAATGAAACCATAGATATAGAAGAAAAATACAAAGCTCCTGATAGAGAAAACATTTTTCATGAGTCCCTATGGCATTTAGATTTTGATGGATCTTTGAATAGATTTGGAGCAGGTGCAGGAGTTTGGATTCACAACATGGAAAATAATCATTTTGAAGGTCATGCATTTAGATTAAAATTTAAATGCATAAACAACATGGCAGAATATGAAGCTCTAATCTTAGGACTACAAATGGTTAGAAAAATTTGAGCCAAGAGAGTTTCTATCATGGGAGACTCATAATTGATTATAAAACAAATCAAAGGTGAATACTCTGTGAATAATCCTAGACTTAGCCAATATAGAGAGACTGTCCTGGATTTGATTAAAGACCTTCTTGAAACTGATTTTGCTGCCATTCCTAGGAAACAGAATATGCAAGCTCATAGTTTGGCCACTTTTGCTAGTACCTGCAAATTTCCTTTTCAGCCCAACCACCAGTACACTGCAGAAGTGAGGCATAGGCCTATTATACCTGACAATTTGAAATATTTGCAGATTTTTTCACAAGATTCTCAAATTTATGATTTCATGAATGCTAAAGGAGAGTTTCAAAACTGTAATATAGATACTGATTGTACAGTAGATAATAACATAGATAGTGAGATAAATATAAATGCTTTAGATGTAGGTAAACCCACTAATTTCACTAAAGTACAAATAGATAACTTAAAAAATGTAGAAATAGAAGAAATAATGAATGATGATCCTGAAATTCTAAACCTTAAAAATAACTTTTTGCCTAAGGGATTAGTCCCATTAGAAGATTTGTTTGATTCAAACGATGTAGCTAGGAAACCAAAAATGGAGCCTTTAAGAGCAGATATAGAAGAATGTAACATAGGAATAGAAGAAAAACCCAAGCTTATCAAAATATCCAAAGCATTACCTCCAGATGAAAAGCTGAAATACATAAGTTTGTTCAAAGAGTTTCAAGATGTCTTTGCTTGGAGTTATGAAGACCTTAAATCTTATGATACCAACATAATTCAACATAAGATACCCATCAAAGAAGATCATAAACCCTTCAAACAGAAGCTTAGGAGAATTAATCCAGTTCTTATGCCATTAATTAAGAAAGAGGTAAAAAAGATGTATGATGCACATGTCATAACACCCATTAGATATTCAGATTGGGTCTCTAATTTGGTCAATATTAGGAAGAAAACAAGATAAACCAGACTCTGTGTTGATTTCAAAGGGTAGTAGGCTCATCCAGAATTTCATTGCTTGATGGATTTTCTGGATACAACCAAATCTTAGTTCAACCAGAGGACCAAGCAAAGACTGCATTTACCACTCCCTGGGGTACTTTCATGTACTTGAAAATGCCTTTTGGATTGATGAATGTAGGAGCAACATTCCAGAGAGCTATGGACATAGCCTTTGCCAAAGAAATCCATGACTTTCTAGTTTTTTACCAAGATGACATCACAATATTTTCCAAATCAGATAACAAACATCTAGATCACCTAAGAAGAGTTTTCATTAAATGCAAAAAATTTGGTATTTCCTTAAATCCCAAAAAGACACTCTTTGGTCTAGAAGAAGGTAAACTCTTGGGACACATAATATCCAAAGATGGAATTAGAATAGATCCAGCTAGAATAGAGGCAATCCTGACCATCACTCATCCTAGAAACATCAAAGAATTATAGTCATTCTTAGGAAAAATAATTTTCCTTAGGAGATTCATCTCTAACTTAGCAGAATTAATTAAAGAACTAAATAACATGTTAAAGAAAGATTCAGCACTTAAGTGGATAGTAGAGGCTAAACAGTCTTTTGAGGCAATCAAAGAGGTCCTTACTAAAACACCAATCCTCATAAGTCCTGATTTCCAAAAAGATTTTATAATTTTTTATTTTGCTTCAGAACATACTATTGCAGCAGTCTTGTTGCAAAAGAATGATCAAGGTTATGAGCAACCTATTGCATTTTTCAGCAAATCTTTGAGAGATGCTACACTAAAGTACAACATAATGGAAAAACAAGCACTTTCTTTAGTGAAAGCTATTAAATATTTCAGTGTACATCTTGTATTCATACATCATTGCTTATGTTCCAAATTCAGTAGTAAAGGACATTTTGACACAAAATGGGCTTGAAGGAAAGAGAGGCAAATGGATTTCCACTATTTTGGAATATGACATAGAAATAAAGCCTACAAAACTTATCAAAGGCCAAGGTTTAGCTAAAATCATGGCTGAATCGAACTGTCAGGCCTTAGATATAAATTTCATTGGTGCCCTAGATGATTAGGAAGAGATGGTGACTCCACAAATCAATGAACCTTTCATTGATTCACCCTGGTATGCAGATATTACATTTGTTTTACTAAACTTACAAGCTCCTCCTGGTTTATCTAGAACTAAAGGTAGATTTTTGAAAATGAAATCAATGAAATATTGTATCATAGATAATGCTTTATTTTGGAAAGATAATGGTGGCATTCTATTAAATTGTTTATTGAAAGATGAAGCTGACAAAGTTATGGAAGAATTTCATGCAGGAGATTGTGGAGGACACCTATATTGGAAAACAACTGTTGATAAGATTCTAAGGGCAGGTTTTTACTGGCCCACCCTTTTTGCAGATGTCAAGAGACATGTGACCTCTTGTCACAAGTGCCAAATATTTGAGGGTAAAAGGAAACTCTTACCACTACCTCTCAAACCCATCTCCACATAAATTCCTTTTCAACAATGGGGTTTAGACTTCATTGGGGAAATTCACCCATCCTCCTCAACCCAGCATAAATGGATTTTGACAGCCACTGATTACTTTACTAAATGGATAGAAGCCATCCCTTCTAGACAAGCCACAGACTCTATCATTATCTCATTCCTTGAAAACAATATCCTTTCAAGATTTGGATGCCCCCAAAAGATCATTACTGATAATGCAGCTGCTTTCAAATCCAAGAAAATGGTAGACTTTTGTAACAAACATCACATTATCCTTGGCCACTCCACTACCTATTATCCTCAAGGTAATGGACTTGCAGAATCCTAAAACAAAAGCCTTGACAATATCATCAAGAAAATTCTAGAAGACAACAAGAAGACATGGAACAAAAAGTTGGTTAATGCCTTATGGGCAGACAGACTAACTACCAAAAAGTCCATTGGTACATCTCCTTATCATCTAGTATATGGTATGGATGTTGTTTTCCCATCCTCTTTAGGAGTACCAGTGATGAAAATGATCCAAGAGTTGCAAGTAGAACCAAATGATATCCAAAGGAGGATAAATCAGACAATACACTTGCAGCAAACTAGAGAAGAAGTCTATGTCAAATCACAAGTGATCCAGGATAAAATCAAAAATATTTTTGACAAAAAAACCAAAGCTGATGATTTTTACATAGGTGATAAAGTTCTCAAATGGGATTCTAGAAGAGAAGAGAAGGGTAAACATGGAAAATTTGATTTCCTATGGCAAGGCCCTTATATCATTTATGGTTACAGAGGTAACAATGCATTTTTCTTGAGACAGTTAGATGGAATAAATCTACCAAGAGGACCAGTCAATGGTAGAATGTTGAAGTAATACTTATCCACAGATTAATAGTAGTTCATTTTACTTTGCTCATTGTATATAACATTGTAGAGTTTAGATTGGATTGGATGGTAATCTTTTGAGGTTGAAGCCCGGAGAGAAGGCCCTGAGCTTTGAAAGGTCCACCATCATAAGTATGAATAAAGCAGATTACAGAGGAGCAGTCACAAGGCAAACAAAGTTAGAATTTCAAAGGCTATTGATCTTAAAGTTCTTGACATTTCACCAGGAAATGCCATCCCCATGTGGAGCCACTGTTAGGGTCCTATAATAATAGGATTCATAATTTTGAATTGGCTATGGTTAGTCTTGTAATATTGTACATACTTTTTCTTTCTGCAAAATGTTTTCCATATTAAAAATTTAAAAATGTAAAGAGGGTATGTCCTAAAAGAATAATCAAAGGACAAAAAGAAAGAAAAAAGATCAAAAAAGTAAAAAATATGAACCCCAAAAAGAAATAAAAATAGATCATGAAAGTGTGCAAATTCAAATGCCACTCCTTTTTCTTTACTTTGTAAAATAAGATTGTGTGCAGCTTGTCAAAAATGCCACAATCCATGATGGTCAAATAGTTTAATCTTGACCCATTCATGCTTTAAATTTCATGTTGATAGATAGAGAATAAAAATCTAGCCAAATTGTTTAACCTTGGAAAATCAGTAGTTAGGTAGAGAATAATAATGAGCTCATCAATTTAATATGAGCCATTGGAAGTTATAAAGTTAGAATTAAATAGTTTTCTTGTAAAAAGAAAAGGAAATAAAGGGTCAGCAAGTCCAAATGCACAGAATAAATGAAGAAAAAATGTTAGGGTAAATAAAGGGTAGGTAGAAGAAGTTTTTCAAAGTGCACAAAATTGCTAAGTCAAAAGCACATTTGTCATGCTTAATCCTATGTTCCATGTGCAGGAGGAATTGTGAGAAAGAAAGGATATTCACCAAGCTTGTTTACTAATTTCCCCTCATTTCACTACACCCCACATACTTATTTGCTAATTTCCCCATTATCCCTTCATTTCTTATAAATACCCTTTCCCCTTATTTTGGCCTTTACCCCTTGGTTTCACACAATCCCCTAGAAATTACCCTTCAAAAATCATCCCCCTTCCCAAAAACCCCTTTCCCTAGTGTGAAACCCATTCCCCATTACAAATATCACCTTCCCCCATTATTAATTTCCTTTTCCCCCTAAAAACCCACAAAAACCCTTTATCCTAAGTTTTTCCTAAAGTCTCGCATTATGTAATTAACATCCCCACTTCATATTTCCCCGTACCCTTTTTGACCCACCAACCCTTGGTGCGGTTAAAAAACCCCCACCATATAACCCATGGTCCCACCTTTATTAACCATTTGATTATATTGAAAACCATGACATTATTGGTTAATTAATTACAATTCTTTGTAATTAAACCCCGGGCCCTGCCAAACACTTTCTCGACTTCGTCTGTGCAACTCAACTATGCGATATCCCTCTGATCTCCTACCCCAAGATCCAACGGTGTACAACCATATTGCGCGGATTCATCGTCCGACCGTTAACAGCCCGAGAGCATGCGAGATTCGCAATTTTGGTTGGGCACTATTCTGCTACGTGGCATCCCCAAGTTACATCGTGTGCTCGCCAAAAATACCTCCTGCCATCTAAAAGCGGTGCGATGGCACACAAAACCACCTCCCCACCTAAACCAAAAACTGCCCACTATTCATTTAATAATTTCCGCGCCAAAATGTGACCATTATTGGTTAAAAGGCCGAAAAAGCCCCAATTCACTCTTTTCGTTCGTTTTCACTATAAACCTCTGCTAAGCCATTTGCGACACCCTAAACCTCTAAACGACCAATTCATCCACTTTTACCACCCAAAGATGTTGTGGACACCAAATTGAAGCAACATATAACTAGTTCAAGCCTTAGTACCCTCTGCAGCTACCACAGAACCCAGTCTGCATGCCAAATCGCCAATTTCTAGGTATTCTTGGAAAAAACCAGAACGACCCTTGAATTTGAAAAAATGCATAGTTATAATTGAATGGTTAATTAATTAAATTAATTAAGAAACCTTCCTGAATTGAAGAGAAACCTACTGTACATCCCAAACCATGTTTCACAGACTGTAATTACCCTCCCACTGTTCCAGAGCTTCTAAACCTCACTCCTGAAACCACTGAAAGCCTAATTCAATTCAGTAAACCCAATTATGGCTTCCCAAACCTCTCTAGATGTAAGACCTTTGCAAACCCCTCACCTGGATATTGACCACCTTGCATTAGCAGACAGAGACTTCCAAATTAAGGACACTGCTTCCCCTGCCTATCTACTAAAACTCCACTACTAGAGTAAAGACAAGTTTTTAAACTAGAATGATGACATTCACCTTTGGGAGTCCAATTTTCCCAAGTACTTGTTCCCAGAAGTATGCCCATTCCTAGAAATCATCCACTTCTACCAAGCTTGCTACATTCCCAGTCAAGGAGCCATTGTCACCCTTGACTAGCAAGTTTTATTCACGATCACTTTCAAATCCATTAATCAAATGTTGCAAGTCCAACCAAGCCCAAATGAGACCCCACTTTCTATTGAAGGCTTACTTGAACTCTATACCAAGTTAGACCTTCCCAAGATAGCCCAGATTTTTCTAACTTTCATCATAGAGGAGTGCCATACTCCAACAGATATTCCTCCATATGTTGGCACCATTTTTTCTGAGAGAGGCAGACAAATCATAACCATGCTCTCTTGCATTCTAATATGCACCACAGATGAACATGTGGATGAGGTTGCCCTTGCTTTCCTTTCTATATTTTGCCCAGGCAAGCCTCCCGCTATAATGTATAACTATGCTCAGTTCATAGAAGATAGAATTCATGAAAAATTCATCGGACTACCAAATAAGAGAGTTTTCAAGTATTCTTCAGTTTTATTTCATATGTTCTTGTACTACCTATTAGACAAATTCCCTATTAACATTAAGAAGTTAGACACCAAAGGCCATCCAAGAGCAGTCATTTATTGGACACCATTGATCCAAAAGTACTCCACTATATTTACTTACAAACACTTCATTGATTCATTTGTTCATCCTGTTATAAACATGCTAAACAGTAGCTATCAGCCCAGGATCAGTTAGGAAATTAAAAGGGTTTTGCAGTTGGTAAAGAACAGTAAATTGAGAGATTGGTATCTATACCAGGACCACACAGAAATCAGAATATATGGATGCCAACTAGATCCTTATAAATTTCCCAAATACCTCCCTATGAGGATATTTTCATTAGAGTACTTTAGACATATTATAAACTCTGATGAGGTTAATTTCCTGGCAGCCAAGAAGAAGACTCAATTTAAAGTGAAAACCCAATTAGGCCCATTTATTTGTAATAATAGGGAATTTGGACAAGAGGTCGATAAGATTCTACAACATATGAAATTCAAGAATAGTTTTATGTGGAAATATGAACCTCATGGAGTCATAAATAAACTAAGGCTCAAAGTCAAATTGGGCCCTTTCATACATCATCCTAGGCTAGACATTGAGAGATTTGCCAACCAGTCTGAATGGTTGGAAAACACTTTGATAGACATGGACAATACTGTAGTTGATGTGGAGAATACATTAATTGATGTGGAAAAGAAGATTGATACTAGTTCCTTTCTGCAAGTTCCAGCCCTAGGAGAACCAATGAATATTCCTCCTCTTTTACAAACTCTAGCAAATGAAGACAAAAATGCAAAGAGAACCAGGGAAGAAGGTTCTAGTTCAGCCATGGAAACCACAGATGAACAATTTGAGATCAGTTACAGGAAGAGGCCCAAGCTTAATCCTGTAACTGAACAAGAAGACACCATTGGAACAGTGGAAATCACTGACACTGATACAATGGTGGAAAGGAGCAAAGGCCCAGCAGCTTCAGGAGAAACACACCAGCCCTCTACATCAAACACTCAACTTATTGAGAAACAACTTAGCATTGAAGTCTCTTCATCCACCAGGCCTGTGGATAAAGAGAAAGATATTAAAGAAAGGTATAAGGAAATTAAGTTGAGGAATGAGACATTGAAGGCTGAGACTTATGCCAAATACTTCAAGCAGACACCTGCAAATCAAAACAGATTGATGTTAGCCTTTGACATCAAAATAGGGAAGTTGAAAGTGAAATTCATGCAACCTACAGTCTAGCAACCAAGATCGTCAGCAGACTATAGAAAAATAGATTTTGAGGTTTTGGCCAGGGAGGTTCACCCCATTGACCAAATTTAGTTCCACAAGTAGGCAGGTGAGATGATCTATTCCACCATGAAAAGTAAAGCTATGACTACACAGAAAATTCAAAGTTCATTGGATAATATCACTGCACAATACAAGCTGGAAAAGGCCTCCTCACAGGCCAAGGAAAACAGAATCAAGTCTCTGGAAGACTTGGTAATTGAGCTTGGGTATAATCCCAGTGATGTCAAAGCTGTAGAGAAACTGATAAAGAAAAATAATGAGGATATTGCTGCTTTGAAGAAGCAATTAAAACTGCCTCATTTAGAGCATCCACAGACAAAAGAGGTCCTTGAAAGCCAAACCCAACAAGAGGAGATGATGGACCTTATTCTCCAATTGAATGATCAGTTGAAAGAGATGGAGAAGGAGTTGGACAACTTGATACAGTTAAAACAGGCCAGCCTTGAGACTGCCACTGCCATTGTCATTCCAACAGTCACTACAACAGTACCATCCACCTTGGCAACTTCATTGGCTCCTACAACTCCACTGGCTACAACACTACCAGTTGCCAGCATCTACATCAGCAACAACCCAGCCAAGTGTTGAGGCAAGCAAATTGGTCAAAGAAATGGAGGACATGTCCATTCATACCATAGAGATAAACAAGCTTAAATAAATGATAAAAAGTTAGAGAACGACAATAATATTGCACAGATTATGCACGAGGAAGTTCAAAACTCAACCATGTTGACTGAAAGAATGAAGAGCTGAGAGAAAGAACTAACATTGAAGGAGCCACTTGGACAAGCTAAAGAACAGTTGTGGACCAATATCATTGACTCTGTCAATGATATTTGGCCATCCATTCAAGCCATATTTGAACAAAATGACTTAGTCAAAGAGGCTACAAAAGCAATACAAAGAGTTAAGGCGGAACTGGGAGACATGTCAGAAGAAGCCACTAGAATAATCCATTTCCTTAACTCTAAAAACAAATATGAGTTTCAGGAGATGGACATACTTGAAAGGTCTGGAACCATACTAGAAGTAAAAAATGTGCTCACCAAGAGGAATTTGATGATGAACCTTTAAGACAAATTCCAAAACATGCAACTAGCTATAGACAGGCTCATCGTAAAGTTTGATGTTTTGAGGCAGAAAGGTCTGCCAAATCCCTTGGTGATAAATGAGAAATTGATGCCACATGAAGACTACAATAGAAGGATAAGAGAGGTGGGGAGGGATCATGCAATTAATTCTTCCATGAAGGGGATACCTACTGGAAAGGCTCTATATCAGACATTTGAGAATCTGTTTTACCTCCAACATGAGGTAAAACACCTTTTTGTAAATAAACCCACTTTTTCCAAGTACACAGAAACAACTGAAATTTACAGGAGGATGGTAAATATTCAATTACCAGATGCAGACACATGGGATAAGTTAAATGACCTACTGTAAAAATTCACAGTAGACGTGAAAACAGCACAGTGAAAGAAAAGTGACAGATCAGCCAGATGAAAGAGTATCAGGTGAAAGTGTATCAGTTGAGAAAGGGAAAAGTAAAAAGAACAGTGAGTGTGAAGACCAACAGTAGGGTAGAGAATAAACAACAAAAGATCAGACCATAAAGACAACACAACCAAATAAACAAGGACAACATACAACAATTGAACATCTGTCTCTATCTTCTTGCATGAGATATTTCTTTCCCCTAGATTAATTCCCAAGGAAGTTTGGGATATTTGTAAACTATTTTTGTATACATACTTTAGAATTCGAAGTATTGTAGGTGGATTGCTAGACATTTCTATAGTTGTATTGATATGAAACCTCAGGGTTATTGTATCAATTTTTCAAGTTAGCAAACCGGACTGAGTAATAAAGAGATTGCATTACAGGATTCATGTGTTGAGCTATCACAGTGAAGTATTTTCTTTTGTCAAATTATTAGTCTATTATGTATTTCACAAACTTACATATTATCTAAAGTGAATGAATTAACTGGAAATTTATTTCAAAATTTGTTTAAGTACACTCTGTCTTGAACAGTTAATCATTTCTATGTTTTCTTCTGATATCCGAATCTGAGAATCCTTAATTGCTCTCCCATCCCGGTTGACCTATTTGACTTCTTTAATAATACTATCTAAGGAACCCTTAATTGCTCCTTGGATCCGATTGAAAACCATTTCATCATCCAGCCTTAAGATCTAAAATAACTCAGCTACGTTGCCCTGTAGACACTATTTTTAGAACTTGATCCAGTCCTGTTTGTTTGACACTTGACCCCATAACCCAATGGTAAAAGAAATCCCTCTATCCATCTAAGTCAGTAATTCCACCACAAATACAAATCAAAACCCAAGTACAATCATAAGGAGAGAGCCCTCTCTGAGCATTAGGAAGGCTAGATCCTAATATCCAAAGTAGATTTGTGGTTACCTCTATCATTTCTTTCACAACAACTCAAGAGAAATTTTGGAGTGATAACAATTACAACCTAGCCAAACATTATGTCATTTCTCTGTGAATAACTTTCGACACAATTTTACCCTATTTAATGGCTTCGATTATGAGAATAAAACCTCCTGGCGGAAAAAGAGTAGAAGCATACAAACAATATTTATATTTGTTTAAAGAAGCCAGTTGATTTTTGGCATTATGGCTAATGTGTTGTCCTTGATGGAAACATGCTTGAAAAATATGTCCTTGATGTCAACATTGTGATAATATGATGATTGTAAAATTATTTCAGATGGTGTTTTTGATGAGGATATGAAAGAGAAATAACAATTCAGTTACAGATGGATGACAAATGTCAAGTCTGAAAATCATACACGGTTCATGTAAAGAAGGGTGGCATACATACATAAGTCCTATGAAAAAAGTCGCTTACATAATATGAACCATGGATAACTGGATACCGAGGGCCATTACCATGGAAATTTTCCATAGTAATTGTGGCGACAATGTTTATTTGATTCCATCAACATATAATAAAAACATTACCAAGGGATTTACCTAAGGTGTTGACTAAGGCAAAAGCTATATAAGGAGATGGAGATCAAGGTGTTATATGTGCAAGTAATGGATTATTTATGTGTGTTCTAATCTGGAACAGGTGTGCACCAGGAAGCAAGGAGAAGCCCCAGATCTAAAATATTTGAAGACATGTTGAAACTTATGCTTGATTGATTTGCTTATTGCAAATGTTTAAGTAGCTAACAATGACAGATCTGTGGTTATAGTGATGTCATGATCTGAATGCTTTTTCAGAAATTTATAGTTTTGACAGTGAAGGTTGTTCAATGTGATTTGTGTTTGAAGCGAAAGGTATGTTTCAGTAATTTAAGATTTGTACGTAGGTTTGCTTCTGCATAGTCACGTACATACCCGGATTTGTTTCTATTTAGTCGTGCATATATTCTAAGTTATGTTTTTCATTACATTGAGATATGTACACAAGTTTTGCACATGATAAGTGTGTATATACACAAGTCTGTACAATCACGTATATATTTTGAGTTATATCTGGTTAGGGTTTGTAGTGCTGCTTGATGATGACAATTGATGAATTATGATATATTTGTTGTTGTCTGTCAATGATGTCTTGATTAGGATGGTTTATATCTAATGTGGTTTGGTTGTGAATTTTTTTGGTTTGGTTGCAGTTATTGATTCAATATTTAGTAGCTTGATGCTTCAATGATTCATTTGGTTTACAGTGCTTCAATGATTCAAATTTTTTGATTCAATTTTTGAATTTTGGTTTGGGCTTATTGTTGATGTGGGTCCAGTGTGGAAATTTGATGAAAGGTGGCCTACATGTTTTGATGTTTATTTGAGACAAGTGGATACAGTGTGAAACATTCTGAAATGTGGTCCATAAGGTGCTAAGGGTTCGATCCTTCAGTAAGGGAGTCGAAGCTTCCTTCTAGTGGTAGATAGTAAACATGTTCAGGGGTAGGTGCTCCCTTTTGGTAGGAGCTAGTAAACGAGATTAGGGGGTTGTAGCTCCCTTCCTATGGGTGTTGGAGAACGAGTGGATATTGTAGCCTCCTACACGTGGGTGCCTGCATGTTGGTAAGAGTCTTTACTAGTACAATATGTAATGAATTTTTTCTTTACAATATAAAAAGAAGACAAAGACGAAAACAACAGTGGTTTTCTCCCACATTGGGTTTCCACCTAAAATCACGGTGTTCTATGTGTGTTTCTTATGTTCTGTGATTTATTTGTTATTTACAACATATTGGATGGTTAATGAATTAACAATGCATTAGTTAAGTTAACTCACTGGTGGAAGTTATGAAAAATTAAGTAAACTGGATATACGTGGTTTTATTTCACTAAAGTCGCGTACACACATGGGTTGCATAAATGACAGTAGCGTACAAATTTATGAATATGAAATTGAAAGTAAAAGTGAATGAAAAGTACCGATTCATTCCCCCCCCCCCCCTTCTCAGTATTTTTCTTAAAAATTGGTATTAGAGCAAGTTTCTCAGAAGAAGCTTGATCACTTAAAGTGAGATCTATCAAAATGAGCAGTCAAGAGGGAGTATTTTCTTACAAACCACCTTCATTTAATGGAACTAAATTTATGTTTTGGAAATTCAAAATGAGATCATATTTGCAGGAACTAGGAGCTGATGTATGGTCAATTGTTGAAGGTGGATATCAATACTCAACCTCCATTCCCACCAGTAATGCAAGAAAGGAGAAATACGAGAACAATGCCAAGGTAATAAATGCTATCTTGGGAGGATTAGCTGAACCTAAATTTGTGAAATTCATGCAGTTGAGCACTACAAAGGCAATATGGGATAAGCTTGTCCAAAGCTATGAAGGTGACACTAAGGTAAAAAGTGCTAAACTTCAAACATATAGAATTTAGTATGAGACTCTTAGAATGCATGATGATGAAATAATTACAAGATTTTTCTTAGAGTAGATGGAATTTTTAACACAATGAACAATATTGGTGACAAAATAAAGGAAGCTATTTTTTTTTATAAATATCTTGAGATCACTAACCCCAAAGTTCAATTCCAAAGTCTCTGCCATTGAAGAAATGCAGGATTTAAAGAATATCACCATTGAACAACTCCATGGGATCTTGACAGATTTTGAAATGAGAAAAGGGGATACATCAGGTGTTAGAGAAGAAACATTCAAAGCCACATACAAAGGGAAAGAAAAAGAAAAGCCTAAAGATACAAGCTACATTTCAGATGAGGAAGAAGCAAATTTCGTGAGAATGCTGCAAGTAGGAACTGGTAAATTCGAAGGTAAGCTTCCCATTAAATATTTTGCTTGTGGAAGAGTATGTCATTGTGCATCCAAATGTCCATATAAAGAAAATCATGATAATAAATAAAATGGAAAGGATGTTGACAAGAAAAATGCCAAAAATAATTTTTCTTCCAAGAAAAGTTTTTATTCTAATGAAGATAGTTAAAGCACATATGATGATCAAGAAGACAAAGATTCAGATTCAAACAGTTGTTACCAAATACTTATGGCTCTTGAAGATCAATCAACTAGTAAATTAGATAGTTGTAAAGAAGATGATTTGATGAAAAAATTAAATGAAATTAATAGACTCAAGAATGCAAACAAAGAACTAGAAGCAAAAGAAAATAGTATTGTCAAGGAAATGAACTTGCTAAAGACTCAATTAGTCGCAGCCAATAGAAGAATAGAAGTCTTAGCAAAACAACTTCAAGAAAAGGAAAGATTATGAGAAGATCAATAAATGGGTAAAGGGGTCTGAATCACTAGAGAAAACTCTTCTCTAAACAAGACAAACATTGGATAAAACCACATGGCTTAAGATTCACAATGTAATGAAAAGAACTAACATAAGTTTTTCCAAAATAAAACTGAATCAAATCACGCATTTGAAAGGAAATCACCTAGATCAAAGTCAATATCTGTCCCTAGGCATAAATGATGGTTTCATGGATACTTTTTTTCTTATAACTCATTTGGGCATAAGGTCATTGATTGCAATTCAAGCATTTGGAATGGAGGCAGAGGATGGGATAATTTCTGCAAGTTCAAGCACATGATTAGAAATCATAAGAATATTTGGAGGAAGAAGGAACATCAGTCAGAGACGTAGGAAAGATTGTCCCTACTGTAATCCATTATTCTTAGAAGCATTCTTCTAACAATGACTCAAAAGTGAATGTGGTGTACATAACCTCATGAAGAACATGATTAGTGGTGTATGATCTTAGGGGGAGCTATGCATGTGTATCTTGATGATGATTCCCTATGTTGTTTTGATATTATTTTGGTGATGTGTATATTACTGACATTGCATTGGTGAAGAGAATGTGAATAGAAACATACATGACATGTTTAGGGGGAGACGTGGCTATGATAAATCAACAATTTATATTATGTACGTAGTTCTTATGAAAGACAATTGTGTGTATACACAGTTCTGGATCTAGACAGTTGCGTATGCTTCTCAGTAATGAAAAATAAGTGGCACGGATTCAGGGGGAGCTTCTCATATGCTTCCATCTGTTCACGATTGGTATTCTGGTTCTAGAATTGATTTGTTACAGTTTGTTGATAGTTCCCATATATTTCTTAGTATAATATTGGTTCATGAGTTGTTGCAAAATGTTATTTTTGTTGGTTGAAATGGTTCTTTGGTGCATTTTCTTATTGATGAGTGGATATAATATCAGAAATGATGGTAAAAATTCGGCACTGGTTCAGGAGGGGCATCTTCTATGCTTCCAATCAATCATTTTTAGCATTATGGTATCTTATTAGGCACCTCTTATCTGACATTGGTTGATGATGATGATTCCATGATTTACTCACAAGTTGTTGTTATCTTTCATTGATGAGAATATATATATATGCTGCTATGGGTTATTAATAATGCATGGATTGCATGTGGTGAAATTATGAATGATGTCTATATGTTTCTTGAGTTGCATTTGGAGAAGATAATAATGGTGTCTTATTCTTGATATTGATAAGGAAGATATATGCTATGTTCATTAAAGATGTTGGTTGATGATGTTGTTGATTAGTTCTATTCTACTCAATGATTTGTGATGCTGGAGGTACTCTTTGTTTGCACATATGATTTCTTCCTATGGTGTTGTGGTTCAAGAGATTGATATTGCTTCTTGTTGATTTTGGATCTTCTTATATATGAAGGGAGTGTGCTGACATTAATGACATGAGGTAGAGGGGATGCGTTGATATTACATAATCTTATGCTTTTGCTACAGTTGCTTGGTGATGCTTGGAAGCATTTCATATTTTGTCGCATGTTGATGATATTGGATAGTTTGATTCTACATTGTCTTATCTTACATTACTACTTGATGATGTGGATGCTCATGCTATTGTCATTATGACATCTATGTTACTACTATAAGATGAATATGTTGTATATTCCTATATGGTGCATGATGGTTATTGATGACTATCATGGTCTTGTTACTTCATTGTTGAGATTCGTGTTTATGGTTATTATGTATCTTGATGTAAAGGTCATGAAAAAACCCATGTAACCATTGTAAAATTTAGTCATGTGTGGGCTATTGGGATCAGGTCATGCTATGTATGTAATCCCATTATTTTGGGACATTGATGTAAAATTTGGTTCTAATATGTAAACCCAATATGTTGGGTGATTGATGTAATCATGGGAGCATAGAGTCATTGGTGATAGGAAAGGTCATATATTTAAAGCCTTGTATTCTTATTTCATATCTTTAGAAGGTCCAAAATATGTTCAGGGGGAGCATGGTTAATATAAAGATTTCATGATTCATATCAATAGATCAAACTTACATCGATGAGCACTACAAGGGAAATACTTCATTCATCCTAGTTTAACCATTTTTGCTTGATGTCAAAAGGGGAGAGAAGACCGATGTTTGCAAGTGTTTTTTTAGGTGGTTTCCAAACACCAAAGTGGTTTCCATCAAGTCCTAAAGGGGATATTGTTGGCATTATGCTTAATGTGTTGTCTTTGATGGAAACTTGCTTGAAAAATATGTCCTTGATGTCAACATCGTGTAATATGATGATTGTAGAAGTATTGCAGATGGCATGTTTGATGAGGATATGAAAGAGAAATGGAATTTTAGTTACAAATGGATGAAAATTTTGAAATTTGAAAAGCATACATAGTTCATGTAAAGAAGGGTCACATACATACGCAGGTCCTATGAAAAAAAGCCACCATGGTAATTTCCCATAGTAATTGTGGCAACAATGCTTATTTGATTTTGTCAAAATATACTAACAACATTACCAAGGGATTTACCTAAGGTACTGGCTAAGGAAAAAGATATATAAGGAGATGAAGATCAAGGTGTTATATGTGCAAGTAATGGATTATTTATGTGTGATCTGATCTAGAATAGGTGTGCACTAGGAAGGAAGGAGAAGACCAAGATTTAGAAGAAACCCTTGCTTCCCCAGTTTGACGCGGATTAATTTTTGAAAACCCTAGCCCACCACCTCATTTGAGTATGCCGAATGGCACAAATGAGGAGCTTGTAGATTCTATTTTCACCTGAATTACTCATAATATGGCCAAATGAACTAAAACTAATTTTGTTGAGAAAAACACTTAAATCCTACTCTTTCCGGAAATCCTAAATTCAACCTAGATTTCTTTGTGTTTCGTAGCCAGTGCATTTCTTCATGTTTGGTAGCCAGTGAAAATGTACAAACAAAGAAATAAAATGTGAGAAAATTATTATTACACCTTCCTAGAATAGAAGTAAAAAACTTACCCTTTAGATTTCTCGAGACCAAAGCAACAAATTTAAGAAGGGTTTAGCCACAACTATCCCTGTCGAGATAGATATTCTTGAGGTACCTTCAACTAAAATAGAAAATCTGGAACATAATCCTATTGAAGATGTCAAAGTTTAATATTCTATTCAACGAATTCAATGATGCCTGATGAGCCTCGGTATTGCAACAAGAATGCTGCAACTCTAAGGGCTACCGACTTTAATTATCAACCTGGGGTTCATACAAACTTAAGAGGTATCGGTACTATATGTGAAACATACAATGTGTCCTTCCTTTTCTATCATGATGTAATGGAGTGCATGTACTGAAACCAAATCCTAAACTAATTGCAAAAAATGAAATGCTCGAAATGGAAACCTTAACCTATTGCAAGAAATAAAGTACAAGGAAGAAACATATTCTAATTTCATAAAGATCATGAACTAAATGTAAAATAAACCTCACTTAACCCTATTTATCACATGTGATGATTTAAACTAACTCAGCATGGAGTCTGATCTAGGGAGTATTAACAGCTATTTGCATGTGTGAATATAAAATAACTCTTTTTTCAATCTTTTTGTTTTATAAATGCAAATGCTAATCCTCACTTGTTCTTTGGCAGGGGAGACAGGTATGGAGGAAGAGGGTTAAAATGGTCTTGATGGCATGGAGGTAAAGTAGAGGCCTAATCCTAGCTTCAATGATGATTTTTCTCAATTCGGGCTCAAAACAGACCACTACAGGATTTCCTACAGGATGTACTAGTTCTCCTATAGGATCCCCTGTTTTACTATAGGATGTTACAAATTTACTATACGAAATTATAATTCATAGAATGACTAAGAAAATAAAATCCAAATTGGATGGGAAAAATTTTGTTATTGACTAGGATGTCTTAGGTCTCCATTCCAAGTGGAATCACTCAAAAATACCTCTGTTAACCCATGCTAAAAAATAACAGAAAATTACTAGTCTAAAAATCAGAAATTTGAGAACTAGTGAGCTAGTAAATCCATCAAATTCATAACCTAATAAAGTGAAAATGAAATGGGGTAATTTTTTTTATGAAATAGAATGTTTTTTTGATCTAATACAAGTGGAATCAACTTGATTGAAGCTCATTAGCATGCTCTAAAAAATAGCAGAAATTTACTGCTAGTTGCCACAAAGGAGTTCCAGAAATCTAGATTTAGGAATAAGAAGACTAATCCAAGTAGCTCAATGGTTACTATGACCTTCCAAATATTTTCAAAGGATTAAATGATGCTTGTGATCTTGCAAAAGAACTTACATAAACCATTTAACCCAATCCTACAACAAGAAATCATTAATACTAAATGCAGAAATAGAAAGAAATAAAAACAAGAGATGCATGTGAATAAGAAGTGAAAAGAAGGAAAGAAAATGATACAAAAGGGCTCTGAGGCTCCTGGGATGGCCAAACCCAAGGAAAATTAGAGACCTATGGAGGAGAACAATATTTAGAAGCTGAACATGACACCAATCTTCATTATTTTCATGAATACATTACATCCCTGCAATAAAATATAATGGAGCTGCAAAAATATGGGTTCTCTTCGCAAGCAGACTAATGAAAATCTATCCCTAGAAGAAAATTCGATTTGATACTTATAAAAAATGATTAGGAATCTTACCCCACCAAAATCCCTTGATTAGTGGATCTGGTTCCCAATACTAGGAATCTGCATTAAATGGCAGGGAACGCATTCCTAGATTTTCTCAATTATTGGAGTTCCACAATATGTGCCATAATTCCATAATATCTTGTTGATTTATTATTTAATAGTGATCCTCCTATAGTAGGGAGCAAGTCCCTAAATTATCTCCTCCTCCAATTCTTCATAATCTGCCCAATATTCTCATAATATTCCACAAAAATAAATAATATTAGGCACAAATATGCAATTATTCATAAACCTTCCTAATGAATATATTAAAGTTAAAAATACATTATCTAATGAAAAAAGAGAAGTTTAATGTGCTGAAGAATGGTCATAGGCCTTAATTTATGTTTAATTTAGAGGCATGGGCCTTAATTTATGCCTAATTTAGAGGCCCATCATACCCCCCTACAGAAAGTGTTTCTCATCCTCTGAGCAATGTAGTGACCTCATTGTGCCTCATTCATGGCCTTGGTGGCCTCTCTCTTGTGCATTAAGAATATTGGCTACAAGTTCAGTAAGGACAAACCTAAAAACATATTTGTGCAAAAAAAAATCCTTGTTTCTTGAGATTATTTTCCTTCTTCCCCTTATTCAAGATGGTTCTTGAATATTTTTCAGTTTGGTAAGGTCTTCCACATCCTTATCAACCTTCTGCTACCTTGTTCCACCATTTGGAAACCTATGAAACCTTCAAAATGTATTTAGATGAGAACTAGGACATCCTGTAGTAATTCCTGTCAAACCTACAGGAAACCCTGTTAAAACTACAAGAAACCCTTTTTGAGCATAAATGATAGTCTGAGCCTAGGACAAGCCCTCAACTTGACTCCCATGTCTTTCTCTCATTTCTATAACATCTTTTAGGCCTTGGAAAAAAGCTAGAAAGAGATTAGAGACCTCTTGGAAAGTCTCTTTTCATCACTGCAGTTTGAGTTCTGTTTTGATGGTGGATGCCTCATTTCCTTTTGTTGCCTTCTTCTTCTCTCTTGTGGCCTAGATGGTTGCCTAATGGCCTTGGAGTTATCTGTTTTGATTAGGTCTCTCTTAGGCATTGTCATTTTGGGTTTTAGCACAATTTTTTCTTTCTTCCTTCTTGTAGCAGCATTCTGCCTTCCTGTAGTAGTCATTCCTTCTTCCTTCAGAGTCTTCTAACTGTATGGGAGTGATGAGAAATGATGTAGGTTTGTGAAAATGGAGAGGATGCTCTGTTTTCTTTTTCAAGAAATTTTCAGGGTGAGATAGGGTTTTTTCTTGAAATTATGAAATGGGATGGATGAATGATGGATAGATAGTGAATATGAAGTGGATGGAGGGCTTGGAGTGTTGTGGTGACTTAGTCTTTGCAAAACTTTCTTCTTTTAACTACTATCTTGATTCCTTGAAATCATCACCCTTCATAATTTGACTTTTCATCATTGCATGAGTGAAGGTGTGAGCTGCAATTAACTAGTTGAAGGTGGCTGAGACTGCTAACCCATCCTTAGCTTATAAAACCTCATCTTTCATGCATTGACAACAAATTTCTAACTATAATATGCTCAAGAGAAGAGGTCAAGAATATTGCATACCTGTACCTACCTGATGGTTGTTGGAGAGACATGCATGTTTCTGTTGAGTTGATGTTGTTGTGCTTCTCATGACTCAGGTACATCTTCTTGATTGCCTTTTTCCTTTCTGTTGATCTTATTTTGTTGATGGGTTGTCTTCTTGTTGATGTGCAAGTGATGGCTTCCTCTGTTGCTGCTGAGCTATGGAGGAGTTTCATTGTTCCTGTAGTTATGCTTCTCCTCTTTTAATCATGGTGCTGAAGGTTAGGCCTGTAGCCTTTCGTTACTTCCAAATAGGCTGTTGTAGCTACCCTTTTTTTGAATGTTTGTGTCCTTTCTCTGTTGGAGGGTAAATATATATTGGAATGAGTGGAAGGTGTGGCCATAGACTGACATGGTAATGATGGGTGTTGCCTGAGATGTGGTGAAGTCAATGTCCTTTTTTCCTATCCCAAAATAGACCTGCATCATAAACTTTCCATCGAACTGCCTTTCATGTAGATTATCAGAACTTCCTGTAGTAATTCAGGACAACCTCTTGTAGTAGACTTGTTTTGTCCATATCTCCCAAATGGTAGAATGGATTGACCTAAAACTTTCTTAGCATGTTGTCATCATCATTATGCACCACCCCATAAAACAAAATTGGTCAATGGATGCTCGGATCTCGAGAAAAACTAAAAATGGTTGAAGGTGATGGAGGTCTATTTCTTGGAAACCGTGCACTAGAATTTGCTAAAATTTCTTGGTCATGTTACCATCATCCATATTCATCTCCCCATGAAACAGTTTTTTAAATGGATGCATGGTTTTTAAGTTATGGAAAAAATAAATTTCTGCTCTATGTATTTTTGTTTCTTGTAGTAAAACAGAGTCTTCCCATAGGTTTTTAGGAAAACAAGTAAACTAAATGGGAAAGACTTGAGAATGATGGGTGGATGGTGGAGTTAGATGATGGTGATGGATTCGCATGGACTTGGCCTTGTTGGAGCATTTGAGAAAAGGAGGAGAAAGTCAAAATTTGACTTCTTTTGACTAGGTTTGACCTATCTTTTCTTTCTTTGGTGGCAACTTGTTTTTGTTCCCTGTAGATGTTGGAGAGTACATGCATTCATCAGAGGTACATGGAGCAAAGATTTATTATTATTAATTTTTTTCTAGGCCTACTAGCCGCCTCAAGGAGGTTTTCAACTAGTAGGTCTACCTAGGAGCCTCAAAGGAGGTTTTCACCTAGGATCTTTTTTTTTTTCCTTCTTTTTTTCTCTTTTTCCCAACCCATTGACCGCCTCATGGAGGTTTTCAATCAATGAGCCAATCTAAGGTGCCTCAAAGGAGGTTTTCACTTTGAGTTTTTTTTTAAGCCTACCCTACTTGAAAAACAAAATTACTTTCAAGTATAAGAATACTTCCAATGGAGCCATGTGCACATCAAGATGACAGAGAAACTGATGTGTATGCTTGAAATGTATGCTTTGACATGTACCTAAATTTGAGTGATCAAATGCTTTGACTTTGATGATATCAAGCACGATTGAAGAAGAGAGTATTGTTGCAACTTAGTGACTATCTGGAACCATATTTCAATATAATTGTGATGCCCCTGGTCCACTTGCTGATTTGGATCATCTTGGATGTCTTCTTCTTCCATGACCTTCAAATATTCCTTTTTTTGTTGATTGTTCTCTTGAATACATGGAGGATTTGATGGTAACCATGAGGGAGCTCTCTCGATCTCTGATTTTGATGTCTTCTCTTCATCAAGTGCAGCCCATGATTTTGTGGTCTTCTCATTTGAATCTTCTTCTTCTAGATGTGGTCCTTCAATGATATCAAGATAATCTCTTTTTTGCAATACTCTTCCTGAGCTATGGTGAATACCATTGATCTCAAGAGGAGATGTTTGGAAGTGTTTTACCTCAGCATTGTAAGTGGGTTGAGCTACTTCAATGTGTGGGTTTGGAAATGGTGGTATAGGTAGTTGAGTGGGAGTGGATATTTGAGATGGATGTGCTTGGGGTTATGGTCCTGGTGGAGGTGAATAGTAGGGATAACATGGATTTGAATATGGAGGATATTGAGGAAAATATTGAGGATATTGTGGATGTCTCCCATAATTTCCTTGCAAACCTTGTTGCCAAGATTGGTTTTGGGGTTGAGATGACCAATGTTGCCATGGAAAGGGTGCGTTCCAATTATTTTGAGGTGGATATGCATAACCTTGAAATTGTGAATTAGGATCTTACATCATACTAGGTTGACTAGGCTGCCATGGTCCTCTTGGAGCTACATAACATAGATGCATTGGCAACTAACTTGCTCAATTGTCCTCTTGGTGAACTTCCTTCAACCTTGGTAATGAGGAGAAACATTTAACATCATGTGATTCTGCATGGACAACACGAATATCAACATCTTCTTTTTTCTCATTTTGTATTCATAACATTTCTACTTGTTCACTTAGATTTCTATGAATGTTTGTTTTAAAGTTATCAAGCAAATTTCCAAGTTTAGCTTGACTTACTGATCTTGATGCTCATTTACCTACGCTTGCACTTCCTCTTGATATGTGTTTGCATGTTTCACAAATTTCTTCAAATTATAATTGGTATACATAACTTCTACTCATGAGATTAAGGAGATGAATCCACTCATCCCTAATTGTTCTAAGTAAGAGGGTTTTTAGTGTGTCAGATCCTAAATGATATCCTCAAGGCTCTCATCTTATCTTTGATTCATTATAAAGATTTATTCTTTAAGATCATGATCTTTATATTTTTCTAGAAATATATTTTGCATATCATTCCATGATCTTATTGAATTAGTCCCTAAACTCATGAACCATTTAAGAGCTCTATCCTTCAATGTTGCCGGAAACAATCTCAATTTTTGAGTTTTTAATAAGTAACCATAAGATATACAAACAATTTCAAATTCAAAGAGAAAGGTTTCTGGATCCTCTGACCTTAAACCATGAAATTTTGGAAGAAAATATGGAGGGATGTTCTTCATGTGCACATTAACATCAACATATTGAATGGGAAATCCAAGAGGATATTCCTCGTTGTTATCTTCTCATTCCATTTCATCTACATTCTTTGTCATCTCTTCTTCTTCTACCTGCAAAAGTGGATGGTGATATGGCTCTTACTGCACCATGTGATCAAATGGGGGGTGGGTTGGTGTTGGAGATTTTTTTGTTTTTATGATTGAATGTAAACACTAATGCAATGCACTTTTCTATTTTTTTGAAATGAAATATGCCTAATGCAAATATTTTTTGTTTTTACAAAAAGTAAAAATAAATGAATCAACTAGGGAAGGAAACAATGCATACTTTGACACCTCCCTGACAACAACACCAAAAAGAGATGAGCCTCAGTATTGCAACAAGAATGTTGCAACTCCCAAGGCTACCGACTTTAATTATCAACTTGGGGTTCATACAAACTTAAGAGGTATCGGCACTATATGTGCAACATACAATGTGTCATTCCTTTGCTGTCATGATGTAATGGAGTGCATGTACTCAAACCAAATCTTAAACTAATTGCAGAAAATGAAGTGCTCGAAATGGAAACCATAACCTATTGCAAGAAATAAAGTACAAGGAAAGAAACATATTCTAATTGCATAAATATCATGAATTAAATATAAAAGAAACCTAACTTAACCCTATTTATCACATGTGATGATTTAAACTAACTGAGCATGGAGTTTGATATAGGGAGTATTAACTACTATGTGCATGTGTGAATATAAAATAACTCTTTTTTTAATATTTTTGCTTTATAAATGCAAATGCTAATCCTCACTTGTTATTTGGCAGGGGAGATAGGTATGGAGGAAGATGGTTAAAATGGTCTTGATGGCATGGAGTTCAAGTAGAGGCCTAATCCCAGCTTTGATGCAGGAGCATTCAGCTCAATAATATCATTTTATCTTAGTAGACATAGGGGGTCTTGTGTTTTCAAGGAAGTTGGTTTCCTATGTTTTGAATTAATGTAATTATTAAGTTTTTGAGTGATTTTGATGAGAGAAGCTAGAATATGGATTTAATTAAGTATAGTGAGGCATATTAGTAAATATTCTTGAATGTAGGAGAACAAGAGAGAATCAGGATAGTTGAGAGATTGAGATATTTGAGAATTAATTGTAAAACTTAGATTAGGAGTTAGTTCATGATTTTGTGGATTAGAGAGGATCCTTAGAGATAAGGAAGAGACTTTAGGATTTTGTTGAGAAGATTATGGATCTAAACCAGGAATTGGTTGTAGAATCCTTTTGTATAAATGTAAGCCTAAAAGGCATAGTTAGGGGTTAGCTAGTTAGTTAGGAGTTAGAGTGTGAAGAGTTTGATTGTAAGCCTATGGGCAGATTGTGAAACAGAGGCCACTGATATTGGAAATCAAGCCTGAGAGAAGAAACTGTGTAAATACCTGTTTATTAATACAAACAAATCAATTATGAGTTTATGTGTGTGTATGGAGTAATTTAATTGTAATCTGTGTATGAACTAAAAGTGAGTTCTATGTAACAGAAGTTGCATGTGTAGAATCAGAGGAAGAATACAGAGAAGAATAACAGAGAGGTGTTTTGGCTTTGTACACACTGACAATACAAGAGGAAGCCCTTAATGTAACATTGAAGGTGAAGGAAGCACAAAGGCGCAAGCGGAGCTAAGTTAAGGAGAGAGTTATGTGGCAAAACAACGAAGGACCAGAACCTAAAGAAAGTGAAACCACAGAAGAACATTGAAGGAATGTCATAAAAACAAAGTAAAGAGAAGGATGAAGGAAGTGAGGTAACGACGCACAGGAGTTGTTGGATCTATAAAACAACGAATGAGGCTGAAGGTGATGGGCGACCAAGATTAATTCGTACAACATAAGACAAAGAAATGAATGGCAGAGATTAATTCCAAGTACTTGCGAAAGGTGAAAGGTGGGGATCGATATGGACCGTGAGATCAATAGATCTGGTAGATCGACGGTGATTAGTAACCACAGCGGGGTTAGAGAGTACGAGATACCTGATCGTGATTGAAGGCCCGCAATTGATCTCAGTCGTCGATCGCAAAAGCCAAAGCTTACATCACAGTCAACTATGGTATTAGACCTGTATTTAACTGTCGTGCTAGTTGAAGGGTCGTAGACAGCAGGATTTGATGGCCTCCATTATCTAATGGATATCGGGTTTTAAAGTGATCATATTTTAAGTCTAAACCTGGACCCAAAGTTTTATAGACCAAGGTTTATGAACCATATCGGCTCCGTAAGGCCGATTAAACGTCGTGCAAGTGCTCTGTGCGATATCACTACAAACCGTCGGATAAAATGGGTTTTGATTTACGATGCAGGGTCATCGAGTAGCTCTTTTGATCAGGGAAGACATCAACTGTCATATTAAAGGTCATATCGATGGTGGAGATTGAGCGATAAGGCTTGGGCAGAGCGGACCCAAGAAGGTTATAGGCGCGGTTTTATTTTATTTGAAGTCTGGTTGTGTTATCGCATATCGCATGCGAAAGGAGGAATATTAGGAATGCGATGAAGTCTTGTGATGCGATATTGCTACAGTCATTGATCTGATGGACAAAATCAATGGTGGAAAGGGCAACCACATATCGCAAATCGGGAGTTCTGAATGCATATGCTATTGAGTCTTTAAAACTCCGTGATTGCGATAAAGGGTGAGTTGGCACATAGAGTGGGGTTTGGTTAATATGCGTGGTTATAGAATTAACCAAGATTGTTATAAAGGTTGAAGGGTTGAGTTATAAGGTTCCGTAGAACATGATTAATTAAGGATCAGGCTGGGGTTAGTTATTAACTCGTTCTGCATGAGACCAATTAAGGGGCCTTAAACCTTAATTTATGAAGGTTTGACTAGTAAGGTCATTGAAATTCCTGGGATAGATGAGATTATGCATTTTATATGCATACTGTGGGTATTGCAGGTTTTTCTTACATCATTTTGGTATCATAGCAGAATCGTGGCTGAAACATTTGATATTAAAGCACAAAGAGATTCTGTGTGAAAATTTCTTTTAAAATAATTTAGAACAGAGTTATGTTTTGGAGGTGTGTATATAGGTGAATGGTGATGAAAGCAGGCAAGAGGAGATCAAATTCTAATCTGACAAATAGTAAGCACACAGAGAAAAAGTATATCAGAATATTGGAAGAATTGTAGATGCAAGGGAACGGAGGACAATCCATTCAAAGTGCAGGTGAATGGTAGAACCAGATCATGCATAGATCTTGAAGGTGAGATGGTATGTTTTTATTTTAATTTGATTTGAAGATTGGAAAGTGTGTGGTCTTTATATTGATACATAGGTAACAACAAAATAAGGTGAGAATATTGCAGCAACCTAGAGCAAGGAGTGCTCAATTGGTTCCAGAGGAAAGAACCAGAGAGATGCTAAAAGACTGAGCTCAGAGGAGAGAAACTTAGTGAGGCATATGTAGAAAAAAGGAGACTTGTTACTATATAGGTATTGTTGCAACTCACAAGAAGATCATAAGGGAAATTCCACAAAGGATGTGGGTAGAATTTCTAAGTAATGAAGGAAGCTGATAAGACTTTCTATGTGAAAGAAGAGGTGGTCAGAACCAAGTATTTCATTGTGATTGAAATACAAGAGGACAGTTTTGTTCTTAGAAGATGTAGATGAGTTGAAGCCTAGAAGGAACAGAGAGAAGTGTTCAAAAGAGGTTCCAAGGATAGAGAACCAACGACTTGCCAAAAAACCAAGTACAGAGGAAAGCTTGGTGAGGTAAGTGGCAGCAAGGAGGACTTGTTGTTGTAGAGGCTTTAATGCAACTCATAGTGAGTGAGTGAGGAACTCATAGAGATGGAGGATAAAATGACTACTAATATTCATAGCAGAGGTTCTGAGGAAGACCATAGTAGGAGAAAAGTGAAGAAGGAGGATGCCAAGGCAAATGGAAAGAGAATGAGTCAAGAGGATCTTGACAAGGAGATGGTTGAGATAAGAGAAGAAATCGATGTGTTAACAATGCTGCTAGAGGAAAACCAGAGACTAGGTTGGGTATTAAAGAAGAAACCAGTAAAGTGGCATAAGCTACATAGAAGGCTACGACAGAGGCAAGTAAAGTGGCTGATGGGAAAACTCAGAGAAGTTGAATCAGAAATGGAAGTTTCCATTTGTGAACCAGAACAGGGTGAAGTTCTGGGTGAAGATGAAGAATGGAGATCTGTGAACTATTGGGATAGTTTCGAGCAGCATACTGAAGTGTTGCCAAAGGAAGAAGAGACACTAAGGTCTTATGTTTTTAATTATAATGATTGTTTTGTGAGTGTAGGTTTTGTAGAGGATTGGCAGCGTTATGAAGTTGTCATAAAACTTGATAAAAATTACCAGAGTTCATAGGAGAACTTGGATAAACATAATGATGTACTGATAGAGGATGAAGAGTGCCTTTCATAGGATGAGTATTCTAGAGCAGGGTATGATGAAGAATGCCTCTTGAATGGGGAAAATATTGAATTGATGCAGCAGAAAGAAATTATTGATGAATTAATATTTTGGACTGTTACAAAACAAGGACAATTCCTTGTGGAAGAAGGAAATGAAGATCAACCTAAAAAGTTGATATGTGAAACGTTACTTGAGGCTGTTGAGCCGTACATTTTTCAAACTAACAATTGTTGTGTGAATATAGGGATTATAAGTGTTGAACATGAAATTATTTCTGTGGAGATGAATGAGACAGAATTGTCTATGGAAGGCAGTCCAATTGAATCGTTGGGCAATAGTGACCATGTAAAGGATGAAGCTGGAAATGAAGAGCATTGTGATAAGACACTTGCTAAATGTAAGGAGGAAATTGAATTGTTGGAGAAGTTGCTAGGAGGAAATGGAAATAGAAAAGAAGTGGTTACAACAATATTTAACAGTAGCAAAGGGTCTTTAAAAGACATGGAGACAAAAGAGTGTTTTGGTTCACAAACCAATAGTTTGTTTGCAAGAACAATGCATAGAATGAATGAGTGTGATGTTGTGATCGAAGAAATTGAACAGAAGTTATTTAGAGATGAAATGGAAGTTCAGAAGCAACAAGAGGGTAAGGATGTAAGGGTGGTAGTAAGGAACCAACAACTACAAAGTGAAGGTAACCAACAGAAGATTAAAGGCAAATTTAAAGAAGAGACTATGTTAGCTAAAAACATAGTAAAGGATCATCATTCCATCATGATGATAGGCACAATGGAGATAACCAGGGAAGCCGTTGAGGCAGTCAATAAAGAAGAAGGACTAAACTCTCATAAAAGGATCAGTGAATGGGAGACAGAATTGGAGCTACTAGAGAAATGGCTAAAAGCACCAGTAGGGAAGCAAGAATTTGATGAAGATTGCAAAGGATATGCAAGAGAGGAAGAGGAAAGAGTCTAGCAAAGAAGTGAGTTGGACATAGAAATTGAATTGATGATGGATTTGATGAGAAAAGAGTCTCAAAGGGAGAAGACAATAGAAAGAAAGCAAAGTAGCAATAAGAAAAAGACAGCAGCAGACTATGAGAGTATAGCTAGTGGGGCAATGCAACATAAAGTGTGGAGACTTGAGAAAAGCAACATACAACAACAGCAACCAAGGATAGAATACAGAACAAAGTATGGGATCCAGGAGGACACAAATCAGAAGCACATGATTGGGAGATCATTATTATTTTCAACCTTGAGAGTCTCATGTAGGAGCATTCAACTCAATAATATCATTGTATCTTAGTAGACATAGGGGGTCTTGTGTTTTCAAGGAAGTTAGTTTCCTATGTTTTGAATTAATGTAATTATTAAGGTTTTGAGTGATTTTAATGAGAGAAGCTAGAATAGGGATTTAATTAAGTATAGTGAGGCATATTAGTAAATATTCTCGAATGTATGAAAACATGAGAGAATCAGGATAGTTGAGAGATTGAGAGATTTGAGAATTAATTGTAAAACTTAGATTAGGAGTTAGTTCATGATTTTGTGGATTAGAGAGGATCCTTAGAGATAAGGAGGAGACTTTAGGATTTTGTTGAGAAGATTATGGATCTAAACTAGGAATTGGTTGTAGAATCCTTTTGTATAAATGTAAGCCTAAAAGGCATAGTCAGAGGTTAGCTAATTAGTTAGGAGTTAGAGTGTGAAGAGTTTGATTGTAAGCCTATAGGAAGATTGTGAAACAGAGGCCATTGATATTGGAAATCAGGCCTAAGAGAAGAAACTGTGTAAATACCTATTTATTAATACAAACAACTCAATTCTGAGTTTATGTGTGTGTATGGAGTAATTTAATTGTAATCTGTGTGTGAACTAAAAGTGAGTTCTATGTAACAGAAGTTGCATGTGTAGAATCAGAGGCGGAATACAGAGAAGAATAATAGAGAGGTGTTACAGCTTTGTACACACCAACAGTATAGGAAGAAACCCTTAATGTTACAGTGAAGGTAAAGGAAGCACAAAGGCGCGAGCGGAGCTAAGTTAAGGAGAGAGTTATGTGGCAGAACAACGAAGGACCAGAACCCTGCAGAAAGTGAAACCATAGAAGAACATTGAAGGAATGGCATAAAAACAAAGTAAATAGAAGGACGAAGGAAGTGAGGTAATGATGCACAGGAGTCGTTGGATCTATAGACCAACGAACGAGGCTAAAGGCAATGGGCGACCAAGATTAAGTCGTACAACATAAGAGAAAGAAATGAACGATGAAGATTGATTTTAAGTACTTATGGAAGGTGAAAGGCGGGAATCGATCTGGACCGTCAAATCGACAAATCTAGTAGATTGATGGTGATTAGTAACTACAACGGGGTTAGAGTACAAGATGCTTGATCGCAGTTAAAGGCCCACAATTGATCTTAGCCATCAATCGCAAAAGTCAATGCTTACGTCATAGTCAACTACGGTATTAGACCTGTAATTAACCCGTGTGCTAGTTGAAGGGCCGCAGACTGTAGGATTTGATGGCCTCCATTATCCAATGGATATCGGGTTTTAAAGTGATCGGAGTTTAAGTCTAAACCTGGACCCAAAGTTTTATAGACCAAGGTTTATGAACCATATCGGCTCCATAAGCTCGGTTAAACGTTGTGCAAGTGGTATGTGCAATATCACTACAGACCGTCAGATCAAATGGGTTTTGATCTACGGCGGAGGGTCACCGAGCAGCTTTGTTGATCGGGGAAGACATCAACCGTCGGATTAAAGGTAAGATTGATGGTGGAGATTGAGCGATAAGGCTTGGGCAGAGCAGACCCGAGAAGGTTATAGGCGCGGTTTTATTTTATTTGAAGTCTGGTTGTGTTATTGCATATCGCATGCGAAAGGAGGAGTCTTAGGAATGTGATGAATTCATGTGATGCGATATTGCGACAACTGTTGATCTGATGGATGAAATCAACAGTGGAAAGGTCAAACGCATATCGCAAATTGGGATTTCTGAATCCATATGCTATTGAGTCTTTGAAACTTCGCGATTGCGATAAAGGGTGAGTTGGCACATAGAGTGGGGTTTGGTTAATATGCACAGTTATAGAATTAACTAAGGCTTTTATAAATGTTGAAGGGTTGAGTTATAAGGTTCTGCAGAACAGGATTAACTAAGGATCAGACTGGGGTTAGTTATGAACTCGTTTCGCATGAGACCAATTAAGGGGCCTTAAACCTTAATTTATGGAGGTTTGACTAGGCAGGTCATTGAAATTCCTGGGACGTATGAGATTATGCATTTTATATGCATACTCTGGGTATTGCAGGTTTTTTCTGCGTCAAGCTTCAATGATGATTTTTCTCAATTCGGGGTCAAAACAAGCCCAAAATGTGATGAGACTCGGTATTGCAACAAGAATGATGCAACTCCCAAGGCTATTGACTTTAATTATCAACCTAGGCTTTATACAAACTTAAGAGGTATTTGCACTATATGTGTAGCATACAATGTGTCATTCCTTTGCTGTCATGATGTAATGGAGTGCATGTACTAAAACCAAATCCTAAACTAATTGCAGAAAATGAAATGCTTGAAATGGAAACCTTAACCTATTGCAAGAAATAAAGTACAAGGAAAGAAACATATTCTAATTGCATAAAGATCATGAACTAAATGTAAAAGAAACCTAACTTAACCCTATTTATCACATGTGATGATTTAAACTAACTGAGCATGGAGTCTGATCTAGGGAGTATTAACTGCTATGTGCATGTGTGAATATAAAAGAACTCTTTTTTTAATCTTTTTGTTTTATAAATGCAAATGTTAATCCTCACTTGTTCTTTGGCAGGGGAGACAGGTATGGAGGAAGAGGGTTAAAATGGTCTTGATGGAATGGAGGTAAAGTAGAGGCGTAATCCCAGCATCAATTATTATTTTTCTCAATTTGGGCTCAAAACAGGCCGTTACAAGATTTCCTACAGGATGTACTAGCTCTCCTACAGGATCCCCTGTTTGACTACAGAATGTTACAAATTTACTATATGAAATTATAACTCATCAAATGACCAAGAAAATAAAATCCAAATTGGATGAGATAAATTTTGTTATTGACTAGGATGTATTAGGTCTCCATTCCAAGTGGAATCACTCAAAATGACCTCTGTTAACCCATGCTAAAAAATAGCAGAAAATTACTAGTCTAAAAATCATAAATTTGAGAACTAGTGAGCTAGTAAATCCATCAAATGCCTAACCTAATCAAGTGCAAATTAAATGGGGTAAATTTTCCTATGAAATATAATTTTTTGTGATCTAATACAAAGGGAGTAAACATGATTGAAGCTTGTTAGCATGCTTTAAAAAATA
Organism: Pinus tabuliformis; assembly: GCA_031772625.1. Classification (NCBI taxonomy): domain Eukaryota; kingdom Viridiplantae; phylum Streptophyta; class Pinopsida; order Pinales; family Pinaceae; genus Pinus; species Pinus tabuliformis. Next base: position 681,648,021 of record CM062820.1, read on the forward strand.
GAATAAATTTACTGCTATTTGCCACAAAGGAGTTCTAGAAATCTAGATTTGGGAATAAGAAGACTAATCCAAGTAGCTCAATGGTTACTATGACCTTCCAAATCTTTTCCAAGAATGAAATGATGATTGTGATCCTGCAAAAGAACTTACATCAACCATTTAACAAAATCCTACAACAAGAAATCATTAAAGCAAAAATATAAAGAAATAAAAACAAGAGATGCATGTGAATAAGAAGTGAAAAGAAGGAAAGAAAATGATACAAAGGGATTTGAGGCTCTTGGGATGGCCAAAACCAAGGAAAATCAGAGACATATGGAGGAGAACAAGATTTATAAGCTGAACATGACACCAATCTTCATTATTTTCATCAATGCAATTACATCCCTGCAATAAAATACAATGGCGCTGCAAAAATACTAGTTCTCTCCGCAACAAGACTAATGAAAAATCTATCCCTAGAGGTAAATTCGACTTGGTAATTATACAAAATGATTAGGAACCATTCCCCATGAATGGAGGAATCTTTCCCCACCAAAATCCCTTGATTAGTGGATCTGGTTCCCAATACTAGGAATCTGCATTAAATGGTAGGGAACACATTCCTAGATTTTCTCAATCATTGGAGTTCCACAATATGTGTCATAATTCCATAATATATTGTTGATTTATTATTTAATAGTGATCCTCCTGTAGTAGGGTGCAAGTCCCTAAATTATCTTCTCCTCCAAATCTTCATAATCTGTCCAATATTCTCATAATATTCCACACAAATAAATAATATTAGACACAAATATGAAATTATTCATAAACCTTCCTAATGAATATATTAAATTTAAAATTACATTATATAATGCAAAAATAGAGGTTTAATGTGTTGAAGGATGATCATAGGCCTTAATTTATGTTTAATTTAGAGGCATGGGCCTGAATTTATGTCTAATTTAGAGGCCCATCAATCTCCCATTTGGGTTTGATAATGATTATAAAGATAAAAATTACTACCATAGATTATTGTAGAGTTAGTTATGGGAAGATAAGTACACAACCATAGTTCCTGATCTCAAGATCTAAGTTCATGAATTACTGGAAAAAAATAGGTAGCTCAGGCTGTAAGCTAAATCTCTAACAGACCAACATAATAAACAGGTTGTTGAGCTCAAGGGAAAATCACAATTGGTTGAGAAACAAGTTGTAATTAAATATATTGGTGTTAATGTGATTATTAGCTTTGATATAAAAAATATTACTAGAAAATTTGCCACTAGAAAATGTGAAAATGCTTGTGAAGAGCTGGTTTTTTGTTGCGGTATTGAACTACTCCTTCGCATGCGCATAGCTCTGTTGCGACCTGAGTCTTTGCCTCCTTCTCCATGGCCCTGCGAGGGGGTCCTGAGGCCCCTCCTCCTTCGCCTCCTCCACCAGAGATCCTTGCATTCAGGAAGCTGATCAGCTCCAACAGTAAACGCCCAACAAGGGAAACTCAACGCAAGTTTGTAAAGAAACTTGACAACATCCCCACAGTCGCCCTGCCCGTTGAAGACTCTTGTAAATCTACTATGAACTTAGCTGAAAGAGGGCTCATCGGACAATTTATAGGTCTATGGCCTTCCCCCAAGGTGGTAGAGACATGGGTATAGAGGAACTAGCGACCATTAGTATAGGAAGGCATCAGAAGTTTTTTGGTTGGTAAGGGTTTCTTTGTCTTTATTTTTTATTTGATAGAAGACAAAAATCTCATTTTTAGGAATGGACCATATTTCATGGGACCTCAGGGTCTGTATTTAAACTCATGGTCACCAGACTTAGATCCGACACAAGATATGTCGTTAGCAGTTCTAGTATGGGTGCGCCTCCCACATCTACCACTACACTACTGGAACCCGAAGTCACTGGAATCGATTGGTAACACCCTTGGAAAATACATAGGCCGAGCAAAGATAAGGGATCAGTACTCGTGCAATAATATGCATCGAAGTTGACTTGGAAATAGGGTTACCTAAAGCCATAAATTTAACTATAGCAGACTGGTCTTATATCCAAGATTTAGACTACGAGCAGCTACCATTCAAATGCAGACATTGCCATGAATACAAGCATTTTGCAAGATACTGCAAAAAAGGCAGAGGAAGATCTAGAGAAGTCGAAAGGAGAAAAATGGACCCTGGTGCAAAAATTAGTCCCGGACAAGGTGAGTAATAGGAATAAAGGGAAAGAGGTACAATCAGAACCTGGAGCTCCCTTAATAGGAATGGAACAAGCGGAAGGAAGAGGAGAACAGCCAAGGACAACAACCTCAATAAACACATTCTAAACCCTCAGCACATCAACAAAAATTCCAGAATTAGTGATAGATGAGATTGAACACCAAGTTCCTCCACTCGAAGTAGAAAAGAATTACGTAGAAGTAACCGAGCTTGACTCCCCAGCAGGAACCACCTCCTCACCTACCTATGTAGAAATGAAAAGGAAAAAACCTCCAGAAACCTCTGGGTCATCGAAAAATGACACATTCAAGAGACCTTTGAAAAGAGCTGGTAGGAAATCTCATAAGGAAGCTAGGGAAGAAGAAGCAGAGAGGAGAAAAATGCAAGGCAACCAATCCACCATTGAATGTCTATCAGGATAAATACCAGAGCAAGGCCCCCTAAGGGGGGTCCAACTCAATCCACCCTCTAGTCTCTTGGAATTGCAGAGGCTTGGGGAACCCTACGAAATATGAAGCAGTTAAAGACCTTCTGAAATTAGAAACTCCCAAGATCCTCATGCTCCAAGAGACAAATATTGAAGGGGAAACCCTTCTTGAGATCAACAAATTAAAATGGAAAAAAAATATAGGAAAGGCCATTAGTGCAAGAGGTTCCTCTGGTGGCCTAGCAACATTGTGGTCAGAGGACAAGTTTCAGTTAGAAAGTTCCTTTGAGAACCAACACTGGATTTACACCGAACTCTGACACCTCTCTAGTAAGCTCACCATCTCTCTCTTCAACCTTTATGTTCCAGTCCTCCTTACCGAGAAGAAAGAATGCTGGCAGACCTTGTCTGATTTCTTAGACATTTACTCCCCTCAGAATATAATAGTGGTTGGAGATCTCAACCTCATCTTTGATCCAAAAGAAAAGAGAGGTGGCAATGGTGGCAGGGACCAAATGCTTCCATTGGTAGAGGAGCTAATACTTCATTGGGATCTTCTTGACTTCAAACCGAAGAAAGGTCTTTACACCTGGACAAACAATAGAGGTCGGGCAGATCACATCTCTGCTCGCCTAGATCGATTCCTAGTGCAGAGCTCTTTGTTGCTAGGAAAAAGGCTGATCTCCTCGAAAATTCTCCCAAAGCTGGCCTCATACCACAAACCTATTCTCTTATAGTTGGAAGAGGAAGAAAATTTAGGCTCTATCCCTTTTAGATTCAACCCACTTTAGTCAGGGAAATAAGGGTTCATGGAAATTGTTCTGGGGGCATGGTCCACACCTATGACAGGATCTCCTAGCTTCGTGTGGGAGCAGAAACTAAAAGCAACAAAGAGAGTTCTGAAAAAATGGATTAAAGAACCCTCAAAATCTCCTACCAGCAACAGAAAGGAGACAGTTCAGTTTTTATCAAAACTGCAAATGGATTTGGAAAGTAGGGAGATCTCTTCTTCAAATTTAGGAAAAGAACAAGCTACCCAAATCAAATCATTTCACACTTTCTACCAAGAAGAAGAGTTCTGGAGGCTTAAGTATCGTACCTTGTCGCTAAAAGCTGGAGACCGAAACACCTCTTTCTTCCACAAGCAATATAGAGCTCTTTTATCCCGAAATTATATCTCTGAAATCACTTCTTCAGATGGGACTGTTCTAAAAGGTCAAGAATAGCTAAAAGAGGCAGCAGAAGATCATTTCCAGAATCTTTATAAAGAGGATGGGAATGACAATGACGAAGTCATCTCTGAATTTCTCTCTCACATTCTATCTTTGGTAAGCAAGGAGGACAACACTGGTATCTTGAAACCTTTCTCTGAGGAAGAAATATGAAAAGTAATTTGGTTTAGGGAGCCAGACAAGGCACCAAGACCTGACGGCTTCTCATTTCATTTTTATAGAATCTGCTGGGACATAATAAAAACTCATTTATTAAGGATGATTAAAGATTTTCACCAAAAATCTAAAGTGGGAGGCAATACTAATTCTACCTTTCTAGCATTAATAACAAAAGAAGTGAATCTAGGCAATTTCAACAAGTTTAGGCCAATCTCACTTTGTAATGCATCATAAAAAGACCTGACAAAATTGATGGCAAATAGAATCAAGCCATTGCTTGGGAAACTCATTTCTCCCACCCAAGGTGGCTTTTTCAAAGGGAGACATATCCTGGAAAATGTAATACAGGTACAAGAAGTCATACACTCGAGTTATCTTTGGAAGGAGCAAGGTATGCTCATAAGGCTAGACATGGCAAACACATTCAACCGGGTAAATCTTTCTTTCATATACAAATTCCTCCTTTCCTTTGGTTTCAGCTCTAACTTTTTCAATTTGATTAAATCTTGTAATTAAAATCCATGGATAGCTTTGTTAGTTAATGGCAGGCCAGAAAACTATTTCCAAGCCTCGAGGGGAATAAGGCAAGGCTACCCTCTTTCCCCTTTATTGTACATCCTGATGGCAGACTCATTAAGTAGAAAACTGACAGTTGAAAATAAAGCAGGGACAACTCCAGGAGTCAAGCTAACGAAAGGGCTAGAGCCTCTCAACCATGCTTTATTTGCAGATGACTCTCTTCTTTTGGGTGGAGCCTCCATCAAGATAGCCAAAGTTTATAGTGGAATTCTTCAAAAATTTTGCAGCATATCAGGAGCACTTATAAATAAAAGGAAAAGTGCAATATACGGGTGGAATGTGGATCAACATGAAATCTAGAGAATAGCCCTCTCCTTAGGCTTCTTGGGTTTCGCTTCTTAGAATAAAATCAAATATCTCGGGCTACCAATAATCCTGGGCTCTAACAAATCTTCATTGTGGAAAGACGTAATAAGAAAAATTAAGTCCACGATTGCATCTTGTGGAGGGAAATGTCTCACAAACGCTGGCAAACTCATCCTTATTAAATCTATTTTATCCTCCCTGCCAATTTATCAGGCTTCCTTTCTTCTGGCTCCAAAAAATATCACGGACCAGATCTCCAAACTCATTAGGGACTTTCTGTGGAGAGGAGGAAGAGGAAATCAAAGAAAATTTCACTTAGTGAACAGGGACACAGTAAAATACCCCATCTCTGAAGGAGGCCTGCAGATAAGAGACCCAGGCCTTGCCAATTTGGCTCTTGGAGGAAAAACCCTTTGGACCCTCTTCTCAAACAGAAAACACCCTGTCAGTCAGGTTATAAAGAAAAAATATCTAAATGGCTCCACGCTAAGAAATATTCAGATAGATAACAACATCAAAGGGACGATGATATGGTAGCTCTGTCATCATGGGATCGATTTCTTCCAAAAGAAATTGTATCGTATCCCTGGCAATGGAAAAAAAATGATGTTGTGGCAAGACAGTATAATGGGACAATCGCCGCTTGGCAATTATGCAGCAATCAAAGAAATCAGGAGCTAGCTCACACAGCAAGGAATTCTCACCCTGGCAAACATTTCAATATGGGAAGACTCTGGAAACTAGAGAAACTGGGATATTCCTCAAGCTCTTCAGCAGCTGTGCATTCAAAAGACACTCTTGGAAGAAGCTTTACTGGGCCTAGCACCAGTACACTTGCATTCGATAGATAAATGGGGATGGGGAAATACTGGAACCTACAAAGCAATGCATGGATATGCCTCCCTTCAAGCACAACAAGCTCCGAGCCACACTGCGTCTTTGTGGAAACATGTTTGGGACCCTCTCGATATCCCAAAAATAAACTTCTTCACCTGGGTTTTAATGCATGGGAAAGTGCTGACTAGTGACAATCTGAGTAAAAGAGGAATTCAAGGGCCACATTGGTGTTCCCTTTGCTACAAAGCCCAGGAAACCATGGAGCATGTGTTCGTGGATTGCTCATTTGCTCAAGAAGTTTGGGACTGCATCCTTCAAGGCCTCAATGTCTTTGCCCCATCGCAAGTCATAGTAGTTACTCTTTTTAGCACCTGGAGAATGCGATATACCCACGTGACCCAAAGAAAGACAACATGGAATAGAATCTGGAAAGCATTACTTAAATACGTCTACTGGAAAATATGGCTCGCCAGAAATGATCAGATCTTCAACAACATTCTGAATTCCCCTTTGAAGGTGGCAGCAAAAGCAAAAGCACTACTCCTAGAGACTGTGGCCAATCACCCCTTTAAAAACGATAACTCGCTTCTCCCTGAAGAAAAGAAATGGATGGGATCAAATATATTTTGAGACAGGATAAAGGACATCACTTTCCCCAGTAAAACTCTTGTTTGGAGATTACGAGAAACAGACACAGATTTTCAAGCTTGGTGGAGGAAACAGGGTAAAACAACAATCTTTTTTTATGGTGCCTCCAAAGGCAATCCGGGGACAACAGGAGCAGGCAGAGTGATCTACTCCCCAGATGGTATTCGAGAAGATAGATTCAGCTGGGGTCTTGGACAGAGAACAAACAACCAGGCAGAAATCCTTGGGCTGTTAAAAGCCTATTAGATAGCACATGAAAAAGGAAATAAGGAAATACAAGTCTTCGTGGACTCAAAAATTTTGATAAAGATATTAAATTCAGAGGACCACTTCAGCAATTCGGTGCTTAACAAGACACTTCAAAGGCTGAGATACGTGCTTAAATATTTCTCCTCCTACCTTCTTTTCCATATTCTACGTGGCTCAAATAAGGAAGCAGAGGCAAAAGCAAACCTGGCATGCCTCCTGCCACAAGGAGCTTTTAGCAAGAATGATGAAGAACCAACATGGATCCCGATCCCATAATCTAGAATATATCTACACCTATGTAAGGAAAGGATAGCTGCAACTAAAAGTACTTCTGAATATTGTAATGATGGTTGTTTTGGTTTTGGCCCAACCGGTTTTAAATAATTAATATAACCGTTATAGTTAAAAAAAAATATCACTACTTCAAAATAATTGATGTTCTGGTCAAATGGTTTTCTATTTTTATGTATTTTGAAATGCATGAATAGTTGTTTATTGATTTGTTACTTTCATTAATAGTAGCTACAAAATCACACATTTTGCAACCACTATTGCAAGTAGATATTGTGTTGATTGTATCTATGTGTTTCCTACAAGTAATCTATGCAACTGTGCGGTCGAGTATGAATTTTTTGATTCATTGTTTTCAATTTATACTTCTTGATGACATGGAATTTTAGTTATGATACTTGTTTTTTTTTTTTTAATTTTCGATATGACCTATGAGGTCAAAACTTGTGGGATTACATTGATACCAAGATTGTGGGGGACCAGGATATATATTTTTGATATGGTATAATTTTGTATGGATATTTTCTATATAAATATATGATCAAACATTCAGTGCAAGGGGGGATGGAATAAAAAAAGTTTTACCTTTGGTGACATTGAAATTTTGTTATACAATTTGATGTAAGTTCTTCATATTAAATGTTTTTAATATCAAGACTCAATTGCATTAATTGTATTATCTCATTGTTACCCACTTATATTTCAATGGTTTCATTGACTGCGACTCAGGAAATTCTGAAGTTTAGATAATATCACTCACTTGACTGTGTTTTAGAGAGTTGACGTTAAAATTAATTATTCATCTATCCATATTTGATTGATTATGTTTTTTTGGGTTTCAAATCAAGTTATTTTCTAACGATTTTTATCAACAAAATTTACCTTGGTTTACATATTATGTGCGTTTTTGACTTATGAAATGTCTTTGAGTGATTGAAAATCACTACATCAATGTCTATTTATGCAAATAGAATCAATAACAAACTGTTTTACTTTCTTGATCTTCTCATTTGTCTTTCATTTCGTATGAACAAATGTATCTAGTTTGTATCAAATAAACGACTATTTTTATTTAACGAGCAAGTAGAGCTAATATTTTAGTTAAGTAATATTCTTGGCCAAGACATATTAATACATAGTAGCCTTACGCTTTATTTATTCTATATTTTTTAATGTAAAATTCATTAAAGCGAATTGAAATTTATTTCAGTTTGTTTAGAGGAAACAATAATCACAATGATTATTGTTGTGTTCTTTACCATCTTCAATTTAATTTTGCATTAAAAGTCAAATTTAAATTTCATATTGATTTTTTAATATAAAAATTAAATTATTCTTTAAATTTATAAAACTTGATGTAGGAGCATTTGAATGAAGAGGCGACAGCTGGGAAATATTTTTGTTCTGTTTTAATTTGTTTCATTTAAAATTAAGGCTGACTCAACCATTGTTAGTTCTTAAATTAGGCAAACAAATTAAGTTAGGATTAGTTAAGAACTGTTTGAAGAAACTGTTGAGCAACTGAAAAATAACTGAGGAATAGTTCCTCAACTGTAAAAGAAACTGCTAATAATGTATTGAAAAGAAAAAAAAGAGTAAGGTAGGAGGGGTTAGCCAGATTAGAGTGCAATTGTAAGCCTATGGCAGAATGTGGAACAACAACCACTAATTAGAAAAATCAGGCCAGAGAGAGACAGAGATCTCATTTTGTACCAATGGTTCATATTTATAAATATACAGAGATTTAATTCAAGACTGTGTTAGTGTGTGTTTCGATGTATTGACTAATAAATTGAATGTATCAGAGATTTTCATAATCTATATGTATGCAGGCATTTGACAAATACAGAGAGAGGAAAGAAGAACAGAGGATTGTAAAGGTCCATAGAACCAACACAAAGAACCCAAATAATACTCTTGAATGATTGTAAAAGAGATCACAAAGGTTAAGCTCAGGAGGGAGTCGCAACAGAACAGCGGAGGATGAAGACCGGAACCATTGAATAACCAAAAACTACAGAGAAAACATAGGAACAACATAAAACCCAATTGAAGAGGATAGCGAAGAAGTGAAAGATCGACGCTCAGTAGAATTGGATATTTACGATCAACGGACAAGATTAAGTCACAGCGAAGGGAACAAGTGGTATCGCATTGGAGGAAAGCTTCAAGCCTTTTGCAATAGTGATAGCGATGCATGATAACATCATTGACCATTGGATCAAGGCTTAGATCAACGGTGGAGGAGTTTAAAAAAATATCGCATTGCAGTGTCCCACTGATGAATTAACATTTGGGCCTTTGGAATTGCGACATGAGATATTGGAGCGGACCCGACAAGAGAATGAACGCGGGTTCATGTTATTTGAAGTCCGGAGTGTTAATCGCATATCGGATATGTATCGGCCCTTTAACAAGTGCGATTTGAAATGGCAATTTGCGATATTGGAGCGGACCCGATAAGGTTATAGGGGAACAGTTGTTTAGCATTTGAATTCTGGAAAGTTATCGCATATTGGTTGAGATAAAGGAATGTTGATGGACCATGGAATATTGTGATTGCGATAAAGAGATTAAGAAAAGGGCCTTTACCATTGAGGTTTGAAGACTGGATACACGCAGGTAGCCTTGTTTCAGGTTGCCCTGCATCATTTTGGTATTAGAGGAGGTTTTTCCTTTCTCTCAGTAAAGATGGAGGTAGGAAGAAGGGGTCGAGGAAGAGCCATTAGAAGAGCAACAGATGAAGGGTTACGAGAAGAGATTAGAAATTTAACTGCACGTTTGGCAGTGGTGGAAGCAGGGAGGCGTAGAGATCCAGAAGGTGGGGATGATAGTGAGGAGGAAAACATAGCCACGACAGATGGGTCAGATGACGAAGGACCAGAACTTAAGCTATTGAGGTCAGTTTTGTTGGCTAGCAGTAAGCCAAAACCGAAGCTCTCTAATTATGATGGCAGTTTGTCCATAGAGGCATTGTTAGATTGGATAAGTGAACTAGACAAATATTTTGAGTATGAAGAAATCAACGAAGACAAGAGGATTAGGTTTGTTGTCACCAAATTGAAGGGACATGCAGCATTATGGTGGGGAAGTGTACATGCAGAAAGGAGGAGATTAAACAAACCATTGATTAAAAAATGGGATAGGATGGTTGCTAGAATGAAGAGCAAGTTTCTGCCTAAAGATTATCAAATTGCCCTTTATAGACAAGTACAAAACCTGAAGCAGAGAATGATGACTGTGAAGGAATATACTGAAGAATTTTATAAAATTAACCTGAGAGCTGGTTATGTAGAAGATACCCCTGAGAAAACAATGAGGTTTGTAAATGGTCTACGGATGGAGATCCTAGACAAGATTAGCATTCTTTCCCCTAGGACCATGGAGGAAGCTTATCAGAGTGCTTTGAAGGCGGAGGAAAAGATTGCTAGGAAACAGAATGCCAGAAGAGGACGTGGTTCTGGTAGAGGGCGAGGACAGACCTTTGGCAGAGGTAGGACTGCTAACAGCAATGAAGAGGGTAGTAGTTTGAAGACTTCGGGATAGAGTGAAAGGGAAGGTAACACCATAGGAGGAAGGTCATACTAGTGAGGAAGAGGTAATGGTAGAGGTAGAGGAAATTCCTATCAGTGTTACAAGTGTCACAAGTGGGGAATTAGGTCCTTTGAATGTCCTGAAAACAAACAAACTGGGCAGAGGGGATCATATGTCACTCAGCCTGATGAAGTGGAGGCACCACCACAGGAGGTGGAAAATATGCCAGAAACTAGGGAAGCCTTGGTATTGAAGAAGGTATTGTTAAAACCAACTAAGGAAGTAGCTTATCAGACACAGAGGAAAGCATTGTTCCGAATTGTATGTAAGTCACACTGAAAATGCTGTAAATTGATTATTGACAGCGAGAGCACTGATAATTTGGTAGCTACGGAGATGGTGGAGAAACTGGGTTTGAAGAGAGAAAAACACCCAACTCCATACAGGGTGTCGTGGTTGCAGAAGGGACACCAATTGTTAGTTGATGAACAATGCGAGGTAGATTTTCAAATAGGCAAGTACAAGGATAAGGTGACTTGCGACATAATGTCGATGGACATGTGCCATATTTTTCTGCACAGACCATGGTAGTACGACAGGAAGGTAGTCCATGATGGAGAGAAAAATTGTTACAGATTTGTCAAAGATGAGATAAAGCATACCTTGGTACCCATGAAAGAAGAGGAGACAACAGAAACAAGTGGAACAAAAGCATTGCTGCTAGGAGGAAAGGAGTTTCTGCGACAGATTGAGGAGAGTGAATTGGGTTATGCAGTTGTGAGAAGACCAAGGGCAGTGTTAGTACACACCAACCTTATTGATTTACCTGTGGAGATACAGAACATGCTGCAAGAATTTAGTGATATTGTGGTAGACGATCTACCAGACAAATTACCACCGAAGCGGAGCATTAGTCACCATATTGATTTTATTCCAGCGGCGAGTTTTCCAAACAAGGCTACCTACTGGATGAGTCCAAAGGATAATGAAGAAATCCGGAAGCAAGTGCATGAGTTGTTGGACAAAGGACTGATTTGGGAGAGTTTAAGCCCTTGTGCAGTTTCGACTATTTTATCTCCCAAGAAAGGAGGTGAGTGGAGAATGTGCACGGATTCCTGAGCCATTAACAAGATCACCATCAGGTACAAATTCCCTTTACCTCAGATGGATGATATGATGGATTGTTTTAGTGGAGCAACATACTTTTCAAAGATAGACTTGAAAATCGGCTACCACCAAATCAGAATTTGAGAAGGTAACGAGTGGAAGACAACTTTCAAGACTAATGAAGGCTTGTACGAATGGCTAGTTATGCCATTTGGGTTAAGAAATGCCCCTAGCACGTTCATGAGGCTGATGAACGAGATGCTGAAGGAATTCATTGGGAAATTTGAAATTGTATATATGGATGATATACTTATATTCAGCAAGAAGAAGGAAGAACATTTTCGACATGTGAGGTATGTATTGGAAAAATTACAGCAGAATAAATTACTGATAAATTTGAAGAAATGTTCTTTTTTCAAGAAAGAATTAATTTATTTGGGATTTGTGATTTCTGAGAATGAACTAAAAATGGATCCGGAAAAGGTTGTAGCCATAGTTAGCTGGCCATCTCCCAAAATTTTGTTTGAGGTACGGAGTTTCCATGGATTGGCGAGTTTTTATGGAAATTTATTAAAAATTTCAGTGGGATTTGTGCACCCATGCTGGACACCATTAAGAAGACAAATCAACCTTTCCATTGGACAGAAATGGCAGAGAAGAGTTTTCAGTTGCTCAAAAGGAAAATTACTGAAAAACCGATTTTGAGGTTACCAGACTTTAATAAACTTTTTCAAGTTCATTGTGATGCCAGTGGGATAGCCATTGGTGCAGTGCTCAGTCAAGAGGACAAGCCAGTAGCCTATTTCAGTGAGAAACTAAATGAAAGTAGGTAGAAGTACATGTCTTATGACAAGGAATTTTACGCAGTGGTTCAAGCACTAAAGCATTGGATACATTACCTGTTGGCCAATGAATTTGTCTTGTTTTCAGACAATTCTGCGTTGCAGTATATTATGCAATAGCGTAAGCTGAACCATAAACATGCGAAGTGGGTGAAGTACTTGCAGAGTTTTACATTTATGTTGAAACACATCAGCGGTCAAGCTAAAAAAGTATCATATGCGTTAAGTATGAGGAATTTGATCCTACAGGAAAGTACAATACAAGTATTAGGATTTGAACATCTTAAGAACTTGTATGAGGCAGATGCAGATTTTAAGGAAGCTTATGAAGCTTGCCAAAATCCATTGTTGAGAGATAATAGTTCATGGATGGACTATAATATGCAGGAAGGGTTGTTGTTCAAAGGAGGGCAGTTGTTTGTTTTGGAATGTTCTATGAGAGAGAACTTAATCCAAGAAAAGCATAATGGAGGTTTAGCCAGACATTTTGGCATAGAAAAGACCTTGGATCAGTTGATTCACTTTTACTACTGGCCAAAGATGCGCAGAGATGTACAAAGGTTTGTGACTAGATGCAAAGTGTGTCATCTTGCAAAGGTACACAACCAAAATACAGGGTTGTATACGCCCTTACCCATTCCGAATAGACCATGGGACTCAGTCAGTTTAGACTTTGTCTTAGGTCTGCCAAAGACACAATGGGGATTCGATTCCATCATGGTGGTGGTGGATCATTTCACCAAAATGGCACATTTCATTCCATGTAGGAAAAACAGTGACGCCACACATATAACACATTTGTTCTTTACTGAGATAGTCAGATTACATGGCTTGCCAAAGTCTATTGTTTCGGATTGAGACGTTAAATTTATAGGACATTTTTTGCAAACCTTATGGAAGAAATTAGACACAAAACTAAACTTCATTTCAGCTTATCATCCGCAGGCCAATGGTCAAACCGAAGTGGTGAACCGAAGTTTGGGGAATTTATTGAGGAGTTTGATTGGAGAAAATTCTCGACAGTGGGATTGTGTGCTTGCACAAGTGGAATTTTATTATAACGATTCAACCAACCGAAGTACGGGTAGTAGTCCTTTCCAGATTCTATACGGAATGCACCCACGTGGAGTACATGGGTTATGGGATTTGGGACAGCTGGAACACAGGAGTGCTGATGGTGAAGATTTCACAAAGGCAATCACCGATCTTCATGAATAGGTGAAATTAAAATTACAAGACAACAGCCAAAGATACAAGCAGAAGGTAGTTTAAAAAGGCGGGAGGTACAATTCAATGTAGGAGACCTGGTATTAGCACACCTACACAAGGAGAGGTTCCCTACAGGTGGATACAACAAGTTGAAATGGAAAAGAATTGGGCCTTGCAGGATTCTTCAGAAGTTTTCTGCGAATGCTTACGAACTGCAGTTACCCCCAGGTATTGGAATTTCACCCATTTTCAATGTAGCAGATTTGTACCCCTACAATGTGGTGGATGACGAAGACAGTTTGGAAAGACGAACACGGGACACCCAGAAAGAGAATGATTCATGGATTAAACAAATGCCCCCAGCAAAGCCTCTAGAGATCGAACAGATCCTAGATACCCAGGTGGCCAGACGGACTCGAAGGAAGGAATATTTGCAGTACCTAGTCAAGTGGAAGGGTCATCCTATTGAAGATAGTTCTTGGTTAGATGTTGGCCAGATTCAGAGCGCCAAGTACTCTATTGAAGAGCTCATGGACAGGAGCCATGAATTTAATTTACCTCGGGAGCCTGATGCAGGAGCATCTGAATGAAGAGGCGACAACTGGGAAATATTTTTGTTCTGTTTTAATTTGTTTCATTTAAAATTAAGGCTGACTCAGCCATTGTTAGTTCTTAAATTAGGCAAATAGATTAAGTTAGGATTAGTTAAGAACTATTTGAAGAAACTGTTGAGCAACCGAAAAATAACTGAGGAATAGTTCCTCAACTGTAAAAGAAACTGCTAATAATGTATTGAAAAGAAAAAGAAGAGTAAGGTAGGAGGGGTTAGCCAGATTAGAGTGCAATTGTAAGCCTATGGCAGAATGTGGAACAACGACCACTAATTAGAAAAATCAGGCCAAAGAGAGACAGAGATCTCATTTTTTACCAATGGTTCATATTTATAAATATACCCAAGACTATGTTAGTGTGTGTTTTGATGTATTGAATGATAAATTGAATGTATCAAAAATTTGCATAATATATATGTATGCAGGCGTTCGATGAATACACAGAGAGGAAAGCAGGACAGAGGATTGTAAAGGTCCATAGAACCAACACAAAGAACCCAAATAATACTCTTGAACGATTGTGATAAAGAAATCACAAAGGTTAATCTCAGTAGGGAGTCGCAGCGGAACAACGGAGGATGAAGACTGGAACCATTAAATAACCAAAAACCGCAGAGAAAACATAGGAACAACATAAAACCCAATTGAAGAGGATATCGGAGAAGTGAAATATCGACGCTTAGCAGCCGTTGGATCTTTACGATCAACAGACAGGATTAAGTCGCAGCGAAGCGAACCAGTGGTATCGCAACGGAGGAAAGCTTCAAGCCTTTTGTGATAGCGATGCACAATAACATCGTTGACCATTGGATCAAGGCTCAGATCAACGATGGAGGATTTTAAACAAATATCGCATCGCAACGTCCCACTAATGAATTAACCTTTGTGCCTTTGGAATTGCAACATGCGATATGGTAATGGACCCGATAAGAGAATGAACGCGGGTTCATGTTATTTGAAGTCCGGATTGTTAATCGCATATTGGATATGTATTGGCCCTTTAACAAGTGCAATTTGAAATGGTGATTTGCGATATTAGAGCAGACTCGATAGGGTTATAGGGGCGTAGTTGTTTAGCATTTGAAGTCTAGAAAGTTATCACATATTGATTGCGATAAAGGAATGTTGATGGACCTTGGAAGATTACGATTACGATAAAGAGATTAAGAAAAGGGCCTTAACCATTGAGGTGTGAAGACTGAATACATGTGGGTAGCCCTATTTCAGGTTTCCCTACGTCAAAACTTATCTCATCACATGAGTTAGGGTTTCTCTTCTAGTGGTTCTACAACTGTATATTTGTGCATAATTGTTAAAGCCTAAAATGTTGTAAATATTCACATAGGATACCTACGAAGACTTTAACGATTTATTTCTCGCAAGCGAAAGGAATATCTAGCTAACAAAGCCTTAAAAGCTCTCATGAACAACCACACCAAACAACATGGGTTATTTAAAGAATCTTGATCCAAGTTGTCTCCTCTTGTTGACAAGTGATAATTTATGCCTGTCAACAGATGGAGCTATCAGATTATGGATTGGACCTTACACCAACCATCATGCCATAAACAATTGGATCTTTCGCTAAGATTGATCTAAAGCATTTCTACGGTCATCATTATTATGTCAATTACATTCATTGTTGCATTTTGAGTGTTCTCGAGATCGATATGAAGTTCATTTAGTTAAAAGATCTAAGTGTGCTTCCTTGGTTGTAGAAATTTTTGTTTCTTTTAGTTCGGATGTCATAATATCGTAATACCTATTGTTGTGTTTGATATCAATCTAACTTTGTTTTATAGGCTATGATCTTGGAGGCAGGATTAGTGACGTAATTTCAAAGTTGCACTATGAAGAGAATTTCTATGAAATCAAAGTCAAGTAGGACTTGTACCTTGCCTCATATGCACCCACTCGAGGGTTTAAACCAGGTCTCTATGATCATACAATGGCAAAAATATGTATCTCAATGAATTGGACAAAACGGATTATCCAATTATTAATTAAATTATTCGTTAATACAAAGACTATGAAGTCAATTATTATTATGAGATTTTAGATATGAACCTAAAGTGTTACACAACAAATTTATTACAAAATTTATAATAACAATGAAGCCATAAATAAGAATGTTAAAGGATGGAGTTATAGCTAGGCACATGAATGGAAATGCATGGATTTTATTCCATGTTGTTACTATTTTCATAACTTCCAAAAAATAGTTAGAGACGAAATTTACTATTATTACTATCTTGAATGAACTATGCAACATCGAAATTATCTTGAATAGATGTGAGCATAGGGGAATGGTGGAACTTCTTTGTCTATTCATCATTTAAATCATTGTGGAGAAAATTTGCATGCAAGATCATTAGCAGCCACAAAGGTGGCATTGATTATCACTAAGAGTTGAGCCACAAGGATGCTCAATAGACCATAGTGTGAGGGCAATAAGGAGGTGAACCAATGATGCAACCATGGGCCATGAAGGCCAGAAAATCGATGCCCAAGAGTTGAGTGGTAGAGACAGAGTATAATGTTGATGGAAAGTATTTTCTTTGTTCAACAATCATGGAACCACGTCGAGAGGTGGAACTCAAATGTTATCAAAACTTAGAAGGTTCGTTAAAGTTCGTAGATGTTGGGGTCCAATGGCCATGAAATCCATGGGATCAAAGGAATATGGACTATTGGATCCCATCAGAGTGTAAGTTCGTGTTTAAAATTGGGTTAATTTGGAGTCTGATGGGCTCATTATTGTTTGATTTACTAATCCCAACCATTGATCTACCAATGTAACAACCCTAGTGAAAATTCCATGTAATTAAAGTTAATAAAGGCAAAATAATAACCACGGTTATGGGACACATATTCTAAGTTGAATGTTTGGAAAGACATCCTAGTGTGGGTGTTCATTTGGTTTATTATGGCTAAGGAAACTGGCAAAGTAAATGACAAAGGCTTTGGAAAGGAAAAATTGCATTAATTGGCATTTTATTTATGAAAATAAAGGAAATTAGGAGAAAAGTCACAGGTTACATGTGACAAGGAAAATGAAGGAAAATAATGGAAAATGAGGAAAATAGAGGAGTCATTAATAAAATTGATTCTGAGGATCAGTTGGTATCCTTTGTTAGTTCAGTTTTGGAGCTCTCTCTCTATTCTCTTTCTCTCTCACTCTTGGACACTTAGATTTTTCTTGGAGCACTTCAACATTGGATCAAGAAAAGAAAAGAAGGCAAGAGGAAGCAAAGATAAAGCAAGGAAGAGTAGGATCTAGCAGCTACAGTAACATTATTTGCAGGTATCGATTTGCATGTGTTATCTCCTTGCTAGATTTAGCATGCATGGCTATGCATGTGTGTTATTGGTTCTCTTGTTGTCATGGGCATGGATTTTTCCAGGTGTGACAGTGTTTTCCACCCTAGCCTTTACATTTCTAGATAGCCATGATGTGGTGGGTTTATTTTGTATGTGGTTGAGATGGATTGTCGGATGGACTCAAAGCCGAGTGCGGTGGTCCTAGGATTATTCACAAGGCCTAGGAATCCCAGGATGGGTACCAGGTAAATCTTGAATATGAACACCTCGATTAAGCCTAGGAATCCATTGACTAGTGAATAGAGAGATACATGGTAATGCTCAGTGGTGAGTACCCTTGATTGAGCCTAGGAATCCCAAGATGGGATACAGTGTAAATCCTAGAGGGTGGAAACCTCTTAGGCCTAGGAATCCCTTAACCGGTAATGGTGAGATACACGGTAAAGACAAGAGGATGATCAAATCCCTAACGGTGTAGGTGGAGAGATCCGATGGCATCCATGCTTTTTTTTGGCCTAGTGAACCAGTGAGGATTGTAGTAAAGCCCGATATTGTATGTTTATTGTTTATGACCTAGTGATCCAGTGGGGATTTCGGTAAATTATGGTTCTATTGTTGAGGGTGAGGTGGTATAGCCTCGATAAGTCCTGGTTGATTTTGGTTATAAGTCCCACATTCATGCTTGGAAAATGGCACGGGGGTGATTGGTTGAAAGAAATATTTGGTTCAGCCAATCTATGGTCGAGTGGTAAGTGGAAGTCTCGAACCTGGTTGGCCTAATCATTAATTAATAACAACTATTTCTCCTTAGTATTTTATGATCAAATGTATTGGTTCATTTGAGGCATTTATGGCTAATGTATCCTTGTTATTTATGTTGGTTATATGCTGGTTATGAGCATGTTTTATGACAATGATGATGTATGGCTCTCATCATGTTTTGATTTGTAAATGAATGTACAATGAATATATGACCTAATAGATGATAATGCAGCTAATGTGATAAGGCATCAATGCTTCTTAGTGATTCTCAAATAAGTATGAGACCCCTATGATCAGATATGTTGTTATGACCTATAGAATGCATATTTGTGACATGTTTGACAAAATTCTTGTCATGGATAATAGTGGTATCGCCAAGTCTATGTTCAAGTATTTGCATTTGTATCATTGTTTTGATGTTACCTTTCATTCCTGAAAGTTTCATGGAGTTCTTGGCAGTGGCCTAAGTCATGGCCTTGAAAAAGTGGCACAAAATCTGGGTCACAGGCTCAGAACTAGCTAAAAAATACCCCAGTCGCTTGCATGCCCATACTGTGAGAGTGAATGGAGGGCCCTAGTCACATGCATGCCCATGTAATGGGAGAAAATGAGGCTATAGGGTAGTGAAGTGTCTAGTTATCATAGGGGTTGATTACCTGGAAGGGTTGGTTGTCTCCTGTAGGTTTTGTGGTATGTGCAGAAGGTCATATTGGTTGTGTTGTGCCAATTCCACTTCCTTAACTATACATGGGGAGTTGAAACAAACTGTAGTCACCTCTCATCACATATTTACCCCAGCGGACTATTCAACTTGGGTAAATGTGGGAGGAGGGTGATACGGAGTGGTATCAAAGCATGGTTCACCCCTTGGACTAGATGAGTGGTGTGTGTTGGTCATGCATTCATGTCGGTTGTGTTACTTATACTTGTGGTCTATGTACTTGTTTCATATGAATGGTGTTGATTATGGTTGCAGTGATGTTGCCATGTGAAAGTAGATGGTGTGTTTTTGGATGTGTTTATCATGAGTATAGGTCAATTATGCACTAGTTATGCATGCCAGTGTTTGTACATATCGTGTATGCATACATGTCATCCATATGTTGATTATACATGCATTGATGACTTGACTATGGTTAGGATGATATCTATATGCTATTATGATTATTTTTATATATGTATTATGCTAATCTGGTTGATCTTGTAGATGAGATATCCTCCCCGAACTATACAAAGGTATGTTCATTATGTTTATATTTTGGTTTAGCTAGCATGGTATGCTTTGCAGGAAGAAAAGAACAAATATGACTAGCAAGATGGTAGAGTACAGCTCCCAAGACTCTTCCTATGGTTCAAATGAGCAATGTTGTGTTGGGTATTATTCTAACTTAACAAACAACTTAAGAAGCTTGAAGGAAGAATTAAGGAGTTGCAAGGCAGATAATGACAAAATCATGCATGCACAAGAGAAACAAGCAGAAGTTGATGCAGTAATCCTTCAGAGTTTGTCAGACTTGCATAGATAGGGACCACTTTGGATCAACCATGGATAGGATAATAGAGCTAATGAGGCATATGGAATTTTATCTCATGCTGGGTACAAGTTAGATAGGGATGAAATGTTAGAGATGGAAGATTCTTAGATACTCCGAAACAAAGAGGTGATGGACAAATGTACTATTCTAGTTCTGGTTCCGATAGGCACTATGATCGTCATTGTTATCACCCTTATAGGAGGACTGACAGGGGATATTTTTCGGATGAGTTTAAGAAATCTAAGCCACATACCTTTGATGGAGATTTGAAGAAGCCAAAGGAGGTAGAGGCTTGGATACCTAGGATGAATAAGTTCTTTGAGTTTCATAATTACACAGATAATATGAAGGCCAGAGTAGCTATCTTCAACCTAAAAGGTAAAACAGACCTCTGGTGGGAATATGTGAAGTGATTCAAAGACATCAGGACAAAAGAGTTGAGTTGGCTTGAATTCAAGAGACTCTTCAGTAAAAGTACTTGTTGGAGAGGTACTTTGACAACAAAGCCAAGGAATTCTATGAGCTAAAAATGGGATCGATGACAGATGAGGAGTATACAACTAAGTTCCTGGAGCTATTGAGGTATGTACCATATATTAAAGATGAAAATACTAAAGTTCAGATATTTTTCATTGGATTTCCATTAGCATTCAAGGATCAGATTGAGTATGATGAGCCTCGATCATTGGAGGAAGTTATTGGTAGATTGAAGCACTGTTATGAGCAGTCAAAATGTAAGACAAAATCTCAACAAGGTTGGAAAGGGAAAGACAAAGATATAGGTAAATGGTAGATGAAAATAACAAGGCCTTAGAATGAAGAAGAGAAAGAGAATGTTTCACCATATAAGAAGCTCAACATAGCTAGACAGGCACATGGGTCACAAAAATAGAATAGTGGTGATGGTACCAGACAGTTGGAGTGTTGGATATGTTGTAAAGAGCATCTCAAGAGAGATTATCCATAATATAAGGGTGGTAGGCCTCAGATTTACAATGCACAGGAGGCATAGACTATTGGGGATGTCGAGAAGAGCATTCCTTATATCTATGCAACACAAGATAACAAACAAGCAGATAACCAGACATCGATCATTGAAATGGATGGTAAGATTTGTGATCAATTTGTTTCTATTTTGATTGACCCTGGATCTAATTATAGTTATATTAGTCCTAACTTGGTGGATAAGTGTAGTTTGAATAAATAAGTGCATGCAAAATCTTGGTTAGTATAGTTGGCTACATGAACAAAGAAGAGAGTTCATCATTGGGTAAGAGCTTGTGTATTTGAACTGAATGACATGCCTATATCAACACATTTGAATGTATTGTTGTTGGGATCATACAATATGTTGTTAAGAATGGATTGGTTGTATCTTCATAGGACCAAGGTGGATCGTTATGATGAATCCATTGAATTCTTGGATGACAATGGAGATAAAAGTATCTTACATGGTAAGAAGAAGGCAACATCAGTTAGGATGGTGACAACTATGAAGGAAAAGCACAGTCACAGAAAAGGGTGTCTGTTATTTGCAATACATATCTCTAGTGAAAAAGGTAAGGAGGATGAGGACGTGGAGGTATTGAGCAGGTACATGGTTTTACAACAATTTCATGATGTGTTTCCAGTAGAAATTTCATAGTTTCTACCTCACAAAGAAGTGGATTTTTATATTGTGTTAGTACCAAGTGAAACACCAGCACCAAAGGCACCCTACAAGATAAGCACTCCAGATTTAGTAGAGTTGAAGTTTCATCTGAAGGAGATGCTTGACAAGGGATACACTAGGCCAAGTGTATCACCTTGGGGTGCACTGGTATTGTTTGTGAAGAAGAAGGATGGTACTCTTAGGTTATGCATTGATTACAAGAAGTTGAAGAAGGTGACCATCAAGAACATGTATCCATTACCGAGGATTGGTGACTTGTTTGATCAGTTGAAGGGAGCAACAATATTCTCAAAGATTGATCTAAGATTTGAATATCATCAAGTATGCATTAAAGAAGGGGACATCTATAAGACAATTGAGTTCTAGTTTATTTACTGTTCCTAGTCCATTGTTTGGTATTAGATGTTAAATTTTGGACCAAGTATGGGCATTATGAGTTTTTTGTAGTTCCATTTGGTTTAGCTAATGCTCCAACTATCTTTATGTGCTTGATGAATAGCATGTTGTGTCCTTATCTGGACCAGCTTGTTATTGTATTCATGGATGACATCTTGTTATATTCTGAGAATGTGGAAGAACATGCCGAGCATTTAGCAGAAGTATTGAGATTGTTGAGAGAGCATCAGTGGTATGCTAAGCTCAATAAATGTAGTTTCTTTCAGATATACGTGCATTACTTGGGAAATGTTGACTCCAAGGAGGGCATAGAAGTGGATCTAGAGAAGATAAGAGCTATCATGGAGTGGGAAGCTCCTAAAAATGTGGAATAGGTAAGATCATTTACGGGGCTAGCAGGTTACTATAGGAGGTTCATCAAGAAATTATCTCAGATTGCATATCCTATTATGTCACTACAGAGGCAAGGTAATAAATTTGAATGGACAGAGGAATGTGAAACAAGTTTTGAGCAGTTAAAGCCTTTATTGACAAATGTTCAAATGTTTAATATTGAAGATCTAGACAAAGAGTTTGTGGTATGTACAATTGCTTGCAAGAGAGGAGTTGGTGGAGTCCTTATGTAGGAAGGACAGGTGATATGCCACGATTCACAGAAACTAAATGAGCACAATCATAACTATCTGACTCATGATCTTGAGTTAGCAGTCATCATTCATTCGTTGAAGATGTGGAGGCACTATCTTCTTGGCAGGAGGTTTGTATTGATGACCGATCATAGTGGGTTGAGGTACTATTGAAGGGTCAAATTGTACTTCCAAAAACTAAGGGGGTCTTCCCAGTGTGAAGTCCCAATTAGACCTCACACCGTTTTGGATAGGATCCCCATACAGTATGTGGGCCCAACTGCCAACATGAATGTTTTCCCTCTTGGTTATCAAATGAGGTGTCAGAGTGGGACAAGAATGAAATGCTCAGGAAGTGAAGCAAAACCTGCCCAAGATTGACAAATTGCAAAAAGAGGTACAAACAAGTCTCAGCGACAATAAGAAGAGATATTCCATGAGAGGGATTAGTGAGATAAAACCCAATCAAACATATAATAAATAGGAACGTGCTAGAAGTAAATTGAAAACTAGTTCACAATAGGTCACTGACATGGCAAGGAACAAGTAAACACATATTTGAGAGCACAACATACATGCAATAACTATGTACTAGTCCATAACATATTGTGTATATGAAAGCGTGCATACAAATATAGTGAAGTATCAGACAACTAATACAACCACCATGAGCAAGCATGGGAATAAGTGCCAAAGATAAAGAACACCTTATTAATGTCGCTGCAACTTCAAATACATATCATGCAATTGGTAAAAACCCAATAATGTAACATGGGTTGCTCATACCATTACCCAATGCTAAAACCCTAGCCTCATTGCTGTTGGCATTATGATTCAAGTGTTGTCCTTGATGGCAACTCACTCAGAGGTTGGTACAGTTGCTCAGAGGTTGGTACAGGTGATGGCAACTTAATCAGAAGACAGATCTTAGTACAGCAGGCCAAGAAAGTTCATACACGCAGGTTCATTAAGCCCAAGTCGCGTGTACACGCAGGTTGGCTTCAGTAAAAGAGCGTGTATGTGAAAACGTACCTTTGGTCCATGGCGGTTAGTCCTTGGAAGTTGTGCCTATGGTTTTGGACCATGGCGTCTCGACGGACGTGTTGATCCCTAGTTTTGAAGTTGATGGTATTGTGTTACTATGGTTTTGGACCGTGGTATTGTAAAGGGCCTAAGGCTATATAAGGAGAAGATCATTAGGCAAATGGATGTAGGAAAGGTGCAAGAGTGTGTGTGAGTGATGAAGATCTGAGGAAGTGTGAGATCCAAGTGCTGGTTATGGGTTGGTGATCTGAACCAAGGTTTCACTCATGTGGAGGATGATGAATGATGGAACGAGATCTCAAGGCTTGGAATGATTATCTTCATATGGTTTGACTGTGGATAGATCAGATCTACTGACGCATGTTTATTATTATGATCTGGGTATGTTTTGATGTCTGATATAGCTGCAGAGTTATAAGTTAGAATTTGCAGATCTGTACGCGGGTTGGCTTTGGTAAAAGAGCGTATACACGCAGGTTGGGTTCATCCAAGTAGCGTATACAATGTGAAGTATGATATTTGAAGATGAAGTTGGATCTGGTTGTTGTTATGTTGTCTGGTTGTTGTTGACAGGGTTACAGTGATTCAGAATTGGGTGTTTCAGTGATTGATGATGCAGGTTGTTCTACAATGGTGATTGTTTCATGGATCCAGTATGAAAATGTATGAAACGTGGTCCCGGGAAGATCGTAGGCCGGCACCTACGTACTGGTAAACATATCAGCCAGTACAAGAGCCAAGGGGGGTTGTAGCTCCCTTCCAGGAGCAGCTGGAAAACGAGTGAAGGTTGTAGCCTTCTGTAGGGTTGGCACCTACGTACTAGTAAATGGATCGGCTAGTACCAGAGCTATGAGGGTTGTAGCCCTCTGCAGGTTGCAGCCTGCGTGCTGGTAAATGACTGCACCAGTGCATTGTAAAAGAAGTTTCTTATTAAAGAAGAAAGAGACGAATTGCAGCAGGTGGTTTTCACCCACATTGGGTTTCCACCTTATATCATGGTGTTCATGTGTGTGGCTCTTGTGTGATGTTCTGTTCTGTTATTCTGCACCTGTTTACTGTTAATATGCTTAATAATGATCTGATGCATTTACTGAAGATTAAGATAACTGAATTATAAGATCTCTGGATATACGCGAGTTTCATTAGACACAGTAGCGTGTACACGCGGGTTCACTTAATTGAAGTAGCGTATATGTTTCTGAGTATGAAATAGAAAAAGTTTGATTGATCTGATAATACTGATTCACCCCCCCTCTCAGTATTATTTCCAACAATTGGTATCAGAGCAGGTCCTTCAGAGAAGCTTGATCGCTTGAAGGAGATTCGTAGAACAATGGGGAAGAAAGCACGTCAGAAGAAGAAGGCAGCTCAAAGGAACAATGACAACCTGCCGTTGAATTCAGATCCTGAATCACCTCAGAATGAAGATGGACAAACAAATGAAGCATCAGATCAAACCATAGATCAGCAAGATCTACCTAGCAAAAAGGAGAATGCCCTCAAAGAAGAAATCATCAAATTAGAAGATCTGTTGGAATGTGCCTCCAGAACTCGACAAATGCTGCTAGCACTGAATAAAGAGCAAGAAAACGAGATCCTCAAACTAAGGCATCAGTTGGATGAAGGAAGGAAAGCTGAAGAGACCTTGAAGAAGCAATGTCTAGACAAAGAAGAACAACATCAAGTTGAGGTAAATATCTTGAAAAGTAAATTAGAAGAAAAGGATAAACTATTACGATTTCAAGATAGTACTAAGATCTTGGATGATATTCTTAGTAGTCAAAGGTCCCCTGCTATCAAAACTGGTCTTGGTTTTCATGAGTCTATTGAAGGTGAATCTGTTTCACAAAGTAAGACAAGAATCTCTAATGCAAAATCTGAAAGGCTCTACAAGGAGATGAAAGGTCAACCTCATCAACAATCAAGGAAAGAGACTCCTCAAAGAAAATCTTTTACTCCTCCCATGAATAATGTTGAATGTTATGTATGTCATAATCTTGGACATGTTGCAGCCATATGTAGAAGAAGAAGGTTTCAAGACCATCATGCAGAAAGATCATCACATTCAAGGTACTTTAATGGATATTGCTTTTCTTGCAATATATTTGGCCACAAAGCTGCTGATTGCTATAAGAGGAATATGAAACATGTAAGATGCTATGCATGTAACAAGTTTGGACATAAAGCAAGAGATTGCAGGAACAAAGCTCATGATAAGAAGAAATCATCAACATGCTTGAAGATATGGAAGAAGAAGGAAGTTCAGCCAGAAAGATGTGGCACAGCACAGGGTACTCAGCACAGCACAGACATAACAGACTCAAGGGGAGCTGAAGATGTAAAACTTCAGTGTTCTAATTATCATACGCAAGTTTCATGAAGTAAAGCCGCGTATATACGCGAGTTTCACACTGAAAAGTCGCGTATATGTCAGTTTGTGAAAAAGCAGTGGGGACAGACTCAGAAAAGGGGTCTGATATGATCCAGTCCAGTATATGCTCTATTGGTTAACAGTTACAGTCTGCTGAGGATGTTTGGAAATGTTTTGATACTTGTAAGATGCTAGAAGTGTTTAATCCTAACTTGATGATGAGATCTTGATGCTTATTACTGATGTATGCATGATCAGATCTAACTACAGATGGCACAGGCTCAGGGGGAGCATATACTTCAAATAATGCATTGTTGGCATTATGGTTAGAAGTTGTTGATAAAGACTATGAAGCTAAATGATACATCTTGTTGTTTGATCAAAGGAATGGCATTGCAGGCTGATGGTACAGATCATATATGATGAATGATAGTCATGGTCTTGAATGAATTGCTGGTCTTAGAACTTGCATCTACTCAGGGGGAGCATGGATGGATTGATACAACTTGGAGCCCATTCAGAAACTTCAGCATGTATCTCTTTTATGGTATCTCTTTCATGGTGTCAAGGTCATGTAACGGCCTATTTTGGTTTCCCCACTATGCCTGGGATGATTGATGCAATACGATTGGTTGTCATATGTAAACTTTTGATGTATCCCCACTTGGTTGGGTGGATGAGTCAATGTTTGTATATCCTCACTTAGTTGAGAGATGGATGTATGTATGAGTCTTTGGTGATAGGAAGGTCTTTTATGGTGTATAAGTCTTTGTTCTTCTTGAAGAACATCTTTTGCAGATCTTACCTACAGTCAAGGCGAGCATGAACAACACAATTCAGCAAGAGCAGGATGGATAGATTGGTACACTTTGGCATACACAAAGGGGGAGCACATTTGGAGATTGCAGCAGGTACTCAGGGGGAGTATGGACAGCAGAAGGTATACCAAAGAAGAGAATATCTTGGTCCGCCCTTTGCCCTTGATGTCAAAGGGGGAGAGTGACTTTGTGTGGTGGTTGCCATCAAGTCCAAAGGGGGAGATTGTTGGCATTATGATTCAAGTGTTGTCCTTGATGGCAACTCACTCAGAGGTTGGTACAGTTGCTCAGAGGTTGGTACAGGTGATGGCAACTTAATCAGAAGACAGATCTTAGTACAGCAGGCCAAGAAAGTTCATACACGCAGGTTCATTAAGCCCAAGTCGCGTGTACACGCAGGTTGGCTTCAGTAAAAGAGCGTGTATGTGAAAACGTACCTTTGGTCCATGGCGGTTAGTCCTTGGAAGTTGTGCCTATGGTTTTGGACCATGGCGTCTCGACGGACGTGTTGATCCCTAGTTTTGAAGTTGATGGTATTGTGTTACTATGGTTTTGGACCGTGGTATTGTAAAGGGCCTAAGGCTATATAAGGAGAAGATCATTAGGCAAATGGATGTAGGCAAGGTGCAAGAGTGTGTGTGAGTGATGAAGATCTGAGGAAGTGTGAGATCCAAGTGCTGGTTATGGGTTGGTGATCTGAACCAAGGTTTCACTCATGTGGAGGATGATGAATGATGGAACGAGATCTCAAGGCTTGGAATGATTATCTTCATATGGTTTGACTGTGGATAGATCAGATCTACTGACGCATGTTTATTATTATGATCTGGGTATGTTTTGATGTCTGATATAGCTGCAGAGTTATAAGTTAGAATTTGCAGATCTGTACGCGGGTTGGCTTTGGTAAAAGAGCGTATACACGCAGGTTGGGTTCATCCAAGTAGCGTATACAATGTGAAGTATGATATTTGAAGATGAAGTTGGATCTGGTTGTTGTTATGTTGTCTGGTTGTTGTTGACAGGGTTACAGTGATTCAGAATTGGGTGTTTCAGTGATTGATGATGCAGGTTGTTCTACAATGGTGATTGTTTCATGGATCCAGTATGAAAATGTATGAAACGTGGTCCCGGGAAGATCGTAGGCCGGCACCTACGTACTGGTAAACATATCAGCCAGTACAAGAGCCAAGGGGGGTTGTAGCTCCCTTCCAGGAGCAGCTGGAAAACGAGTGAAGGTTGTAGCCTTCTGTAGGGTTGGCACCTACGTACTAGTAAATGGATCGGCTAGTACCAGAGCTATGAGGGTTGTAGCCCTCTGCAGGTTGCAGCCTGCGTGCTGGTAAATGACTGCACCAGTGCATTGTAAAAGAAGTTTCTTATTAAAGAAGAAAGAGACGAATTGCAGCAGGTGGTTTTCACCCACATTGGGTTTCCACCTTATATCATGGTGTTCATGTGTGTGGCTCTTGTGTGATGTTCTGTTCTGTTATTCTGCACCTGTTTACTGTTAATATGCTTAATAATGATCTGATGCATTTACTGAAGATTAAGATAACTGAATTATAAGATCTCTGGATATACGCGAGTTTCATTAGACACAGTAGCGTGTACACGCGGGTTCACTTAATTGAAGTAGCGTATATGTTTCTGAGTATGAAATAGAAAAAGTTTGATTCATCTGATAATATTGATTCACCCCCCCTCTCAGTATTATTTCCAACAATTGCAAATCCACCCTACTAGCTGCCAAGATCTGAGTGGCCCTAGCTCTCAAGCATAAATAAGCTATATAATACTAGCCTCAACTCAAGAGCTAAAGTCCCCTAGTTCAATGAGGCATGAGGGCACATTTCTAGAGGTCAGGTGACTATTCACCTACTGTGACCTTTGACCTTCCCTCATGCCCCTTCAACTACCTTCATGACTCTTGAGCTTCCTCACTCCTCTATCATGCCCACTTCCTAGTACAATCTTAATTGATCTCATCTTAATTGTTGACATCATATGAGAACATTTTATTATGATGAAAGAGAAGGGGAAGATGTAGAGGGTTATTGGAAACCCTAGAATGCTTGTTGCCCATATGTCACAATGATGTGGATGCTTGGTCCTAGAACTGACCTATTCTCTTACTTATATGCTTCACTCGTATTCATCAATCCTCTAGTGATGTGCCTTGGAGTTTATTGAGGCTTTCTTGGAACTTGCAAGGGACCATTTGGCTTGCTATGCAATCTTCATGATAAACCCTAAATCTTCTGGATAGACCAACATCTTGCTACCTTCTTTTTGCCTTGGATCTGGCTTGAGTTCAATATTTATTGTTGACCAGGATCATGCATAGGGGTGATTTTAGGGGCGAATGTTCGCCCTTTGGCGAAATTAAGGGGTTTTAAATTTTTAGTGGGTGATTATTTTGTATCATAGTACAATTTTACAAATCACCTCAAATAGCCCACCTTCTTTTAAGGGAGAGGGTAAAAAAGGTAAATTTAGCCCTTGAAATTAGGAGTTACAACCTTCCATTCGCCCATTTTCAATAATAGGTTTTATTTAAGTGAATCCATTCGCCCATTTTCAAGAATAGGTTTTATTTAAGTGAATCCTATGGCCCAAAGACCCAAATACCATATTTATAAAAGAGGTATGGTAAATTAATAAAAATATAAATAAATGAGAAGTATGGTAAATAAATAAATAAAAATTATATTTACTCCATAAGTCACCTTATATACATGCAAGGGTGTAAACAAATAAAAATATAAGTAAAGTGGAGGTATGGTAAATAAATAAAACGTTTTTTTATACTTACTCAAAATGTATGGTAAATAAATAAAAATATAAATAAACTAGACGCATGGTAAATAAATAAAACCTCTTTTTATATTTAGTCCATAACCCTCGTTCTATTTATGAAGCTCAAAAAAGAGGTTTTATTTAAGTGAATCCTATGGGCCAAATACCATATTTGTAAAAGAGGTATGGTAAATTAATAAAAATATAAATAAACCAGAGGTATGGTAAACAAATAAAACATTTTTTTATATTTACTCCATAAGTCATCTTATATTTACGAACACTCAAAAAATGCGTTATATTTAGGTGAAACCTATGGGAAAAATACTATGGGACAAATACCATGGTTAGTATTAATAAAAATAAAAATGGCACATGGTATTGACCCATGGTATTCACCAAAATGGCACATGGTATTAACCCATGGTATTCACCTGGAATGTAGCCTATTTAAATGGGGTAATTAAACCAGCGTAGATCCATCTTTACTCTGGATCTACTAACCCCCGAAAGGTATCAAATATCGGTAATTTTGATTTCAAAAGATATTTTAAAGAAATGCAACGATTTCATTTTTGTATTCAATAAACACAAGATTTTATAATTGAGTAAAATATTCGCCATGCCTGGTGAGAGATTCGCCAAAAAATTATATATACATATCATATTATTGATAAAATCGCCTTCCATTTTTCCTATATACCATGGAGATTCGCCCATTTATTATACATGTAAATTTAGGGGGGCTTCTTAAAATTTTCACTGATCATGCATTTCCACAACATCAATCCCTTGACTCATTTTAGCAACCAATTTGGCTCAAGTGTCTACATAAATGGTAGGGATTTGCCTTTGCCACTTCAATTCTACACATGTACACAATTATTAATTAAGCATCAAGAAAATGTACTTTGATGAAATATAAGAAATAAATATCACAATTAATAATGAGTAAGAATTCTTACCCTCGAAATTTCTTGCAACATCATGGTCAAAAATTTGTGCATTGATATGCTCCATGTCTTGGAACCAAGGTGGCATCAATTGTTGCTTTCCTTGAGTGGTTAGATTATTATTGTTATATCACCTTTCACACTCCTTTTCATCCTCGACGCACATGCTGGGAATTGTTGCATTGCGATGTTTTTTAAACATTTGCAAAGGTGTTAAGTAAAAATCCTTTGCCATTTCCATTGAATAACACATCCCTTTGCAAAAAGAAACAAAACCTTGTGACTCCGGAATATGTCTCCTTCGTACGACACAAGGCGATCTGAACATTTTTTGTCATGGAGTCTGCCTCATGATGCGTTTGAATGGTGGATGAAGATAACCATTGTTATTATTTCAAGAACCCACTGCGGCTGCTATAATATCATTTTCTTCGTGTGTACAACATTAACGCCATGATCATCACCTGCATTGAGCTCTAGGACTCTTGGTTTGTTCTAAGGCCCACAAAGTTGGTGCGTGATTCCAAGAGTCATAGGAATTTGTGGTGAGGCAAGTTGCAACAAACGAAGATTACTAAGTTGCAGGAGAGAGTAGGTGGCGTGGATTGATGCCTCTCTCAGTTGCGATTTTGTGACCTCTGTGATTAAATGATATGGAGGGAGGTCGTGGGTTGTGACTAGAGGAAGTTCACCAGGTGGTGTAAATCGCTTGGTCTAGTAGCTCCTTAAATTCCGATCTAGCGACTGGTCGCATTGAGAGACTGCGACTTGTGGAAGGTCACATATTTTGGAGCAAATCGGGTTCTCAAACTGCGACTAATAAAGGCCGCAAGGTCGCATTTTTCAAAGGTCGCAACTCTTGAAGTTTAGTTAAGGTGCGATTTAGCGACTCAGGAACTGGAGGGAGGTCGCATAGTCGCTTCAAGGGTTGGGTCGCATTTTCTGGTTAGTTGGCGAGTCTCTCTGCCACGACTTAGCAATTGGTGGAGGAAGTTATGAATTTGTGACTTATAATGCCACCATACAACACGCCTATTTGTACTGGGATGCCAACATCGCCTTAAAGAAGCATTCTTCATATACGGTATCCCTTCGTAACTCCATTTTAAGTATGCGACTTGGTTACATTCACGGACTCTCCACCTTTGAATGCGTCCTTGACATTATTCAATACATGTCTTCTGCCAATGACCATGCCCTTTGCTTTAACAATATTAAATAATCAGAACACAGTGTTGAGCAACATGGGATTAGTACCCAGAGTGTCCAGGGCCAAGGATAATCCGGATTAACAGGTACCCGTTTTTACATCCACTGTTTTGCAAAAATAATGCTCCTCGGTTGCCAATGTTATGCATATTTTTTTTGTCTGTTGTTGGCAATCATATACAGTTTCTCCATCGTGGATTCCTCTATTCATTTTAATGGTGCATTAATATGTTGAGTATTTTCCCTTTTCATTGATGAATACCTACTCATAAATCTGAAATACAGCTTTTGGAGGTAGAAACAGGTTCGCCATGCAGTTGAACTCGGGTCAGTTATGCTTGATCGGTGGCAGATCCCTGTGTATCACCTTAAAAATTTCTTCGATAGGTTTTGTTACGCGTGATCAGAATTACAATTCTCAGTCATTGATGTGATATCACAGGGATTTCCCATGTCTGCATTCTTGGGCATGAAGATGTCAAAACCACTAACACCTCAATGCTCTACGTACCACACCATTTTCGGCGTAGGTCAAGAATCCAACTCAGCGCCTTCTTGCATAACCTGACGAGGTTGACATTTATTTTATTAATCTTTTTGAGATGAATTTCCCAAGCGATGCCCCTTTCCTCAAAAAATAATCATATTGCTCAATGGCATCCCACGTCACTGATATGTGTGCCAATAAATGCTTTTAAATTCTTACACGGTAGTGCATCGACAATGGATGACTATGGGACACACTAATTCTGATATTAGATACGTGCTATTTCGATGGGCAACCAGCCATTGTCCCTACAATACGTTGATCATTGAAACTTTGAATTTTAGGCCTCTTTGACCATCGTATTTTCCATGGGTCGATGTTCTTCCTAAGGGCGAGTTCATGAAGCTAGAGTGATCCCCTCACAATATATGGTCTGCATCAATTGGTGTGTATCAATTAATGTGTCCCAATTCAAATCGAGTGCTTAGTGTGAAGCGAAGAACAGAGCTTTAACATTGTTAACACGACCCTTTAATTCAAATCGAGTGCTTAGTGTGAAGCGAAGAACAAAGCTTTAACATTGTTAACACGACCCTTTAAATCTCTTGAATTGTGCCCTCATCGCTGCCTCATAAATATTAGTGCACCCTTCCTATTATGTTCTCATTGATGATAACTTCATGACTTATCTAATATGTGGTCAACCATTCACCTTTGGTGCCCTCATAATAGTAGTTTTGCAACATGGAGATCTCGTGGGTGTTGGTAATTAGTGATGAACTAGATACTTCATTCTTCATATGCAAGAGGTGTCATCGTGATCTTAGTGATATTACACAAAACCTCTGCTATTATCGAGCCTGCATGTACAAAGGTAATATTAGATGTTGGTAATATTATATGTCACAAGGAAAAGTATTTGCACACTTATATGTTAATACCTACAAGCCCAATAAACATGGGGCCAGGTCTTAAAATACTTGTTATACAAATTTTAGAGGTGTTCTAAATGGGGACATAAATACCACTAATGTAAATGACCTTCCTACAAGCATGATAAATTGTGTGCATGTGTATTATCCAAGGCTTTAATCTTGGGTATGTGAATGACAATTTCTCAAATGTATCAAACCCCTTAGCATGTGAATTGGCTCAAATTAAAAAATGAATTTGTAGTTGTCATGTCTAGGATCGAAGTTATGATTGCATCTTAGAGAGGGAAGAAATCGAGGTTATAATTTGGAAATCATTAAAATCCCTCCAACCCTGGTGCAACCTGGATGATGTTATGGTTTGCTATCAATGCCATATTAAACAAGGTTGGGGCTTTATTCGACCACCCAAGGTTTTAGGCATGCAAGACAGGGATAGCGATACACAAACCCTAATACATTTGGAAGGGACGAGGATGATGGTGAGGCAATGCCATCGACAAAATTTATTCCATAAACCCTAATGTTACTGATGTGATCATGCTTCAAGATAATATGAAAGAGTGAATATGGTAAGAACCCCATAGAGTGAGGATTAATTCAAAGCAAGGTTAGACCTTTAATCACATGCACCTAGGGTTACAAAGATGCTAAGGGAAAGTCACGACTCTCACAAACCCTAATGTGCCTGCTGAGATGGGGAACCAACTATGAACCTAGGAGAGTATGATCTGTAATGATTCAACATGATGTCATGTAATTTCCATTACAATGTGCCCCTAGGGGTATATGAAGCAGGTTAAAGTGTGAAGGGAAACCTTATTTTGACAATCGAGGGTTTCTCTTGAACCTTAATCTGGTTAATCATAAGGAAATATATATTGAAGTCTCGTATGTCCACACAAAATTCATCCACTGATTGTGATGTAAATTACAGAAACAAAAGCCTCAAAGTCACGGGAGATTCCCAATACACCCTAGATGCAAAAAACCTTCCAAACCCTAATGTGAACATGAGGTTGGTTGAGGTAACACATGATGTGTGGGTGCAACATGTAACACATGAATGGTCACAACATCAGGATTTGATATGAAGGGTAGTGAGGAGAGGAATCGGTTGAACACCCGATCAAAATCCTAATGGGCTAGGCGAGTAGAGGGGGACCCAAAATTTCAGATATGCCCAAAAATTTTGGGTGTTGTTATAGTGGCTACAACAGGTACCTATTTGACCAACAAAATCTGAATGTCAGGCAAGCTAGATGGTTAGCCACGATAAGTGAGTTTGAATTTGAGATTAGGTACGTCAAGGGTAAAGAGGACAAGTTTTCATATGCTATTAGCAGGCGGTTATAGGTAAATCAAATTGTAGCTATGAGTTCTTATGGGATAGATATACATGATCGGATCTTACAGGCAAGTTAGCAGGATAACATGTACATGGAGCTCAAGCATAACTTACAATGGAGTATAGGTACAGGTGCACAGGATGTGGACTATCATCCCTCAGCAGATGGCTTGATTAGATTAAGGGAAAAGATATATGTGTCGAATGACAATGAGCTCAAGAAGACTATCTTGTGATATTTTCATGCAAAACCATATTCATGTCACCCAGGATACCAGAAGACATTGACAATATGTTATGCTCTTGACCTGCGAGAAGATACCAGAATACAAAATATGCGAAGAAATATACCCAGAACACAGAACAATAAGAAATAATAGCAAGTATTTTATTATTTAGAAAGTAATGTTCACTTGCTTCTTCGAGGGGGCAACCTCTAATAGAGCTGGGCTCAATTACAAAATAAGACACGACGCTCCTCGAGGGGAGTCTCTATCCTTTATATAGGATTCATACATGCAATACCATGGATCAATACCATGGTTCTTATTAATACCATCTATCTAATACCATGGCCCATTTACAACTAATTGTGGTCCCTTATTTAAATGCGAGTCAACCACTTACAATTATTAATATGGGCTTTATTGACACTTTACTTAACTATAACTATGACTCAATCATATTACATCAATAAGGGGGTTAGGGTTGGACCCTAACATGCCCTCCCCCATAAGAATAGCCTTGTCCTCAAGGCTGAAGCTGCGGAAATTGTTGAAGGATAGTGGCTAGTTCCCAGGTCGCATCTTCCGAAGAGGTGTCTTTCCACTTGACGGGGACTTCCTTGATTGTGTCGCCGCACAGGTGTTGTTCTCGTGTGTCAAGAACCTGTTCAGGTTGGAGCCAGATTGACCCTTCTTCATCCAATTCAGGTAGACTAGTTTGAATTCGGCAATGGTTCCCAATCACTTTCTTGAGGCATGAGACATGGAAGACTGGATGGATTTTTGCAGTGGGTGGCAAAGCTAGCTTGTAGGCGACTTCTCCAATGTGCTGAAGTACTTGATATAGTCCGTAGAATTTTGTAGGTAATTTCTGACAACCATTGTCTTTGAGTGATGTTTGCTTATATGGTTGCAGCCTCAAAAATACTTGATCCCCTTCTTGAAATTGGCGTTCTAAGCGATGTTGGTCTGCCTGTTGCTTCATGCAGTTTTGGGCTTGATAAAGATTCTCTCTAAGGTGGTCCAACATGGTTGTGTGGTTCTGTAGGAGTTGATCCAATGCTTGTACCTTCGATCATCCCTTGAGATAATAAGTAGGGGAAGGAGGGATTTGACCATAAACTGCTTCATATGGAGTCATTTTGGTGGTGGCATGATAGTTGGTGTTATACCACCATTCGACTAGAGGTAACCAGTATACCCATAGGTGTTGCTTTTCTGAAGTGAAACACCTAAGGTAGGTCTCCAGACATTTGTTAACTACTTCAATTTGACCATCAGTTTGTGGATGATAGGAAGTAGTGAGTTGAAGTTGGGTACCTTATAGCCTGAAGAGTTCCTGCCAAAAGTTACTGGTGAAGATCGGGTCACGATCAGACACAATGGAAGTGGGCATGCCATGCAATTTGAAGATTTGGTCCATGAAAGATTGAGCGATCAAAGTTGGTGTAAAAGGGTGGGGTAGGGCACAAAAATGAGCATACTTAGAAAGTCTGTCCATAACCACCACGATGACGGACTTTTTTCCTTACTTCGGAAGACCTGTAATGAAATCCATAGAAACCTACGTCCAGATTGAGGCCGGGATGGGCAATAGCTGTAATGTACCTGGGGATTTGACTGTTTCTCCTTTATGGCGCTGACAGACATCGCACTCAGCTACAAAAGTAAGAATGTCCATTTTCATGCCTGTCCAAAAGAATGATCGTCAAGTGCGATCATAAGTCTTCTGAAATCCTGAATATCCTACAGTGGGAGATGAGTGCAACTTCACCAAAATGCGGCTTTTGAGGGTGGATGTTGGTGATATCACGACCCTGTCCTTGTAGCGAAGAATCTCATCCTGCCAAGAGTAGCCCGATGTGGAATTTGGATCCGCCTACAATTGACTAATGAGTTGAGAGAGCCAAGGATGGGAAAACCATTCCTTGCAAGCCTCTTCAATCCATTCTGGAATGGGAAGGGAGATTGCGAGTAGGGTGCTTTCCTCCTCAAATTGGCGTGATAATGCATCTGCTACAATATTTTCGTGCCCTTTCTTATAAATTATCTCATCATCATATCCCAACATTTTGGCGAGCCATTTATTTTGTTGTGGCGAGAATAAGCGTTGCTCCAAAGAATATTTAAGGCTTTGATGGTCTGTGCAGATTTGGAAACGCC
Organism: Pinus tabuliformis; assembly: GCA_031772625.1. NCBI lineage: Eukaryota > Viridiplantae > Streptophyta > Pinopsida > Pinales > Pinaceae > Pinus > Pinus tabuliformis. Next base: position 681,684,916 of record CM062820.1, read on the forward strand.
ACCCCAATAAGTATGGTCGCCAGGTATCTACTGCATGTAAGATGGCCATCATCTCCTTCTCATAGGTAGATTGTCCCAGATTTTTCCCACTTAGTTGTTGGCTAGTGAAGGCCAAGGGTCGACCTTCCTGCATTAAGACCGCCCCAATACCCGTACCTGAAGCATCACATTCAATCACAAAAGATTTGGTGAAGTCGGGTAGTGCCAATACAGGAGTGGAACACATGGCATGTTTGAGAGCTATAAAGCCCTGTTGTGCTTCATCATTCAAGATAAATGAATTTTTCTTGAGGAGTTGAGTGAGTGGTCTAGCAATGTGACCATAATTGCAGACAAATTTGCGATAGTAGCATGTGAGACCCAAAATCCTCTCAAGCTCTTCAAGGTCTTTGGTTGAGGCCAATCTTGCATTGCCTGGATATTTTTGGGGTCCACCCTGACACCTTCACGCCCCACAATGTGGCCCAAATACTCAACTTCTTCCATGCCAAAAGAGCACTTGGACATCTTGACAAATAATTTATGCTTCCGGAGCAGTTGCAAGAGCGGATCTACATGTTGAAGATGTGTGGCCCAGGTGCGGCTGTAGATGAGGATGTCATCAAAGAAAACAAGGACAAATTTTCTGAGATATGGTTTGAGAAGGTGGTTCATAAGGCTCTAAAAAGTGGATGGGGCATTACAAAGACCAAATGGCATGACCAGGAACTCATAATGGCCTTCATGAGTTCAGAAAGCAGTCTTTGGAATGTCTACTTCTTTCATGCGAATTTGGTGATAGCCCGAGCGAAGGTCGAGCTTAGTAAAGAATTGAGCCCCATTTAGTTCATCCAGCAAATCATCGACAACCGGGATGGGAAATTTATCTTTGACCATCAACTTGTTGAGGGCCCTAAAGTCTGGACACATACGCCATTCCCCATCTTTCTTGAGCACCATGACCATAGGCGATGAATAAGGACTAATGCTAGGACGAATGACACCTGCTTCCAAGAGTTCCTTGATGATTTTTTCAATTTCATTCTTTTGGGCGAACAGATATCTATATGGGTGCACATTTGGTGGTTGGGCCCCTGGGACCAAAGTAATTCTATGATCATGTTCCCCTCTCGAGGGTGGAAGCTCATGAGGCTTTTCAAAGACTGGCAGATGGTTGTTTAAGATCTGTTGCATCTCAGGATGAATATGAAGAGAAGTGGGTTCAAAGGCCTGGATGGCATTAAATTGGGCTATAACTCCACGGTGGCCCTTTTTTAACAATTTTTCAATCCTATGTGAGCTGATGATAGAGGGATTACCTGCCTGGAGTCCGCAGAGGGTATGTGTGTGGTTTTTCTGCTTAAAGCTCATATATAACTCTTGGAAATCCATTGTGATTGGGCCAAGTGTGCAAAGCCATTCAGCACCTAGGACAATGTCACACCCTCCCATGTGTATGGCAAACATGTGGGTCTTTAACTGATAATCCCCCATTTGAAGTTTGACATTTTCACAACAGCCTTCACATTTCATTGCCCCCCCATCAGCAATTTGGACCTGGAAGTTAGAAACTGCTCTAACAAAACAATGCACTATTTCCGCGACTCTTTGATGGATAAAGTTATGTGTGCTGCCACTATCAATCAATACTCTACTGGGCGATGCTTAATAAAACCTCTGATTTTGAGAGTTTGGGGAGAAGAAATCCCTGCCAAAGCATGCAGCGAGATAACTGGTTCTTCAGGTACATTTTCCGGATGGTTGTCCCCGTCTTCCTCCTTTGGTTCCTCCAGTGGTGGGGCTTCCTCCGATGAACTGTGATCAATAGCATCAATTTGAAAGAATTTGGGCTCCTTGCATTTATGCCGAGGGGAGTATTTCTCATACAGTAGTAACACAATCCTTGATTTCTTCTTTTCACCATTTCCGCTGGTGACACCTTTTGAACCTTGAGTGTTTGGGTAGTGCTTTGAGCCTGAGCGGGGCGACCCTTGGCTATGAAATTTAGGCGATTGGACTGGGCCACTAACTCATGTTCTACTTCATGAGCTATCCTGCAAGCATGCAGCCATGAGATAGGGTGTTGCAGTCGGACGTGGGCTTGTATGGCTTCTTTGAGACCACTGAAAAAACATTCCAAATAGAACTCATCTTGTAGACCTCCTGTGCAGAAATCTAAGGCTTCAAAGGCTATAATATATTCGTTCATTGTTCCTGTCTGTCAAAGCTTAGTGAGACGATCCGTAAGAGCTTTTGTGAATGTCTGCCAAGTCACGGGCCTTCCATAGCAACGTTGATTCCACTGCCTTCATTCCCATCTTTCATTGTCCAAGTACATGCTACCCACACTAAGCTGAGTCCCATCATCTCTGATTTGATTCAGTGTGAAATATTGCTCCATTTGTGCTATCCATGTGGTCGGATGAGAGCCATCAAATTTATACATGTCCAGCTTGGGTGGTCGCGTCTGATATTGTTGGTGGTTGCCAAAGAGGTGAAGAGAATGGCTAGACTCGCCCTCAATGTTTTCATTGAAATTATATCCCTCCGCGTGTTCATCCATCTTGCCCTGCGAGAGTGTGGCAACTAAGGTCTTTAGCGACGAAAATACCTTGTTCAATGTTGATTCCAGGTTGTCGATCTTCTCATTGGCCATAGATTGAGCTCTACTTTGTACCATGCACCACTCCGATGCACTTAAAATTTGGGATCGCTCGAAATTTTTTTTGGCGCTAACAATTGAATGATACCACCTTGCTCAGCTCGTCGTCCTGATTCTTATGGGCTAAGTCAATTACAAGTGTCCCGAGGGGTCTCAGACTTTGTTTTTTTTTTTTACTCGGAAAGGAGTTTTACTCCTCGCTTATGAATATTGTAGTAGCCAAATCCCAAAAAAGTCAATGCTGCCCAAAGTCCTGCAAGAATCACGCCCAGGTATAGGAGCCCACACAAATAGTCAGATCTGTCGACAAACCCTCCACTGCAGAGTATGAGTAGGAATGTGGCAGTGATTAAACCCTTGCTGCTAGATCTGAATGGCGGATCCGATTATTGTGACTACTACAAAACCCAAACTGTTAGATCTGGATGGCGGATCTGATTGGCAGATCTTATGCATATGAATGGAGGAACTAATTGTTGTTGCTGCGACAAAACCCCACCTGCTAGATCTGATCTGGCAAAGATGATGCGCGATCCAGAGAGAGACACGGGAACTACGGTCACAAGGAGTGTTAGGTGCTACAGATCGCAATATACATAAGGGTCTGACAATAGTAGTCGACCCAATCTTTCAAGGCACTAACCAAGGAGGATCAACCATACCCTTAGCTGTACAACCCGACTACCCTATTGTACGTGTGAGTAATCTCCTCGAGTGTTGTTCTCGGTGTATTGTAGCAGCAAGACGGCTGACGATTTATCTATGGCGAGGTTTCAAGAGAGTCTGGAGGGCTTCGATATACCCAGAGGGTACTTGGAAGACAGTCTGTGCGCGTTTCTGTCTAATGCGCTACTACTCGAAGGGGTACCCACAGGGGTTACAAGGGAGTCCAACAAGTGTGACCACCTCTTGTATTTCCTGCGTGCATGCCTCCCCAAATCTGTAGGTTTATGCGCTCAATGAGAGATCTCGTGGTTTAAAGACGTCGAAACACGTCTCTAGCCAAAAAAAAAAAATTGCTAAAAATTGGAGATCCCACCGGCCTTGGAAAGTGCTTTGATACCACTTGTTATGCTCTTGACCTGCGAGAAGATACCAGAATAAAAAATATGCGAAGAAATATACCCAAAACACTGAACAATAAGAAATAACAGCAAGTATTTTATTATTCAAAAAGCAATGTTCACTTGCATCTTCGAGGGGGCAACCTCCAATAGAGCTGGGCTCAATTACAAAATAATACACGATGCTCCTCGAGGGGAGTCTCTATCCTTTATATAGGATTCATACATGCAATACCATGGTTCTTATTAATACCATTTATCTAATACCATGGCCCATTTACAACTAACTGTGGTCCCTTCTTTAAATGCGGGTCAACCACTTATAATTATTAATATGAGCTTTATTGACTCTTTACTTAACTATAACTATGTCTCGATCCTATTACATCAATAAGGGGGTTAGGGTTGGACCCTAACACAATAGTGAAGAAGTTTTATCATTGACCAAAAAATGAAGAAGGACGTGGCAGAGTTTGTGGCTAGATGTTTGAACTGTCAGCAGGTGAAAGAAGAGTGTAAGCATATAGGCGGACTACTACAATCGATTATGATTCCAAAGTGGAAGTGGGAGGTCATTTTCATGGATTTCACCACAAGTTTTCCAAGGACATCTAGACAGCATGATTCCATCATGTTTGTGGTGGATAGGTTGACAAAGGTAGTGCACTTCATTCCAGTGAAGTCTACTTATTCATCTAATGATGTATAACCGTTATTCATCAGAGATTTAGTGAGGGTGCATGGCATACCGAAGAAAATTGTGTTAGACAGGGATGCCAAGTTCACTTCTAGATTCTGGAAAGAGTTATTTTTAGGTTTGGGTACAAAGTTTGCCTTCATCATAACTTATCATCTGCAGACATATGGACAGACATAGAGGGTCAACAAGATATTGGAGGACATGTTGAGGATGTATGTGATGCATCAACAGTGGAAGTGTGAAGAGTATCTTCCACTGGTTGAGTTTTCTTACAAAAATGGGTACCAGGAATCTTTGAGGATGAGTTTGTTTGAAGAATTGTATGGGCGAAGTTGTAATACTCCCATCAGTTGGAGTGATCCAGTGAACAGGGTGTTGATTGGAACATATATGTTGGTAGGTATGGAAGAAGAAATGCAAGTAATCAAGAATAATCTGAAGACCACAAGACAAACATAAAAGTTATGCAGATCGGAACATGATTTTTAAGGAGTTTCGGGTTGGGGAACAAGTGTACTTGCACATCAGGCCAAGAAGAGTTACTTGAGGATTGGATCATGTGCCAAGTTGGGACCTCAATTTTGTTGACCTTTCAAGATACTTGAAAGGATCATACCAGTAGCTTATCGACTTGCACTGCCTCCGACAGTGAAAGTCCATGATGTTTTCCATTTTGTCATTGCTTAAGAAGTATGTTAAAGATGTTGATCATGTGATTGACTGGTCTGTATTACAGGTGGAGCCAGAAGGATAATTCCAGCCAGAACTGTACTGTATATTGCAGAGAAATATGCTCATGCTCCATAACCGAGCAATCAAGCATGTTAAAGTGCAATGGAAGCACTTTGGGCCCGATGGCGCTACATGGGAGATGGTTGATCAGATGTAGGTTATGTATCCTTCCTTATTCGTTGGTTGAGTGAAGGTTTTTGGTATATGTTTGGTATGATGTTTTTGGAATGTGTATGTATATGTGTGTGGATGTAAATATCGCCATGATTTGTGTTATAAAACTCTAATAAGCGGTATGGGTGTCATGTCATTATGGTTATCATGTAGTTATGTGGTCATGTTGGTTTGCTTCTCAATAGGTTGATCATTGTAAATACTACATCGAGCTAATTTATAAAGCTCCATACACAATATGCTTTGCTTTCAGCAATCTTGTTGGTTGTAGGTGTCATTGAACACTAAGGACAATGTTCCCCCAATGAAGAGGGTTTTGTAACAGCGCTAGTGAAAATTCCATGTAATAAAAGTTAATAAAGGAAAAATCATAACCACGGTTATCGGACATCTTAATGTGGGTGTTCATTTGGTTTATTATGGCTAAAGAAATTGGAAAAGGGAATGGAAAGGCTTTGGAAAGGAAAAATGGCATTAATTGGCATTTTATTATGAAAATAAAGGAAATTAGGAGAAAAGGAAGGTGAAAGGTCATAGGTTGCATGTGAGGAGGAAAATGAATGAAAATAATGGAAAATGAAGAAAATATAGGCCTCATTAATAAAAAGGATTATGGGGATCAGTTGGTACCTTTTGTCAGTTTAGTTTTGGAGCTCTCTCTATATTCTCTCTCTCTAACTCTTGGACACTTAGAGTTTTCTTGGAGCACTTTAGCATTAGATCAAGAAAAGAAAAGAAGGAAAGAGGGAGAAAATATCAAGCAATGAAGAGCAATATCTAGCAACTACAATGAGATTATTCAATGACCTATAGAATGCATATTTGTGACATGTTTCACAAAATCCCTGTCATGGCTAGTAGGGGTACATCCAAGTCCTTGTTCAAGTATTTGCATTTGTATCATTTTTTTGATGTTATTTTTCATTCCTAAATATTTCATGGAGTCGTGGGCAATGGCCTGAGTCTTGGCCCTGAAAAAGTGGCACAAAATCTAGGGTCGCAAGCTTAGAACTAGCTAAAAAATACCCCAAAAGCTTGCAATCCCATGATTTGAGAGCAACTGGAGGGCCCTAGTTGCATGCATGCCCATGTCATGGGAGATACTAAGTATCTAGGGTAGTGAAGTGTCAATTTGTCACAGGGGTTGATCACTTGGAAGGGCTGGTTGTCTCCTATAGGTTCTGTGGTATGTGCAGAAGATCAGATTGGTTGTGTTGTGTCAGTTCCACTTCCTTAATTGTACATGGGGAGTTGAATCGGATTGTAGTAGCCTCTCATCACATGTTTACCCCAGCAGACCATTTAACTTGGGTAAATGTGGGAGGAGGGTGTTACAACCAAGGTTTATAATATAGAATGTCTATTATTTATGTTGTCGAGGTGTGTGGAGGGTCTCGCCACAGACCTCCATTATCAATCTCATGATTAATTGTTGGGCATCAATCAACGGGGCATAAATTACATGTGTTTTTTATGTGACTGTGGGTGTAGAGTGTATGGTGAACTCGAGGCTTATATATATATGGATGGGCACATGGGTGCGGGGAGGACCCCATACTTGTGGAATATTTGTAGCATTTACTCTTTTTTGTTTTGCATCAAAATGATGTGGTGGACCCTGGGGTGTAGTTTCAAGTGTACCATGTTGTCATTGATGTGGACAAGCATATGAGAAATTTGAGGGTGCATGGGTGCCAAATTTCAAAATGAAGTAGGGCTCGAAACAACTAAAGGCTTGGGGTAAGAAAGGCCACACTTTGCAAAGCCATAAATTTTTGCCCAAGAGTCAGAATTTGGCCCATGAATAGTCAACAAAAAGGTAATTTCAAGCAAAGTATAATGATAAACCTAGAATTTTGGGTTGATGTCAAAGTCCTACATAAATTTTAGGAAAAATATATAGGGAGTGTGAGGAGAAAATTATGCTTAACAAACTAAACTAATGGAGGGCATAACATTTTTCTTCGATGTCAGAATTGTTCAAATGAACAGTCAATAGAAATCCATTGACAAGAAGAAGATTCTGGTAAACCCATAGTTTGGAATTGGGTGAGAATTTTGGAAGAAAATATCACAAGAAGCTACTAGGCTAAAAAGGTATAATTGGGCTATTTTTAAAAGAAAAGCAAGAACCTCAGAACAATATTCCTTAGTGCTAATTCAACCAAGCTTAAGGGAGTTGAGTCAAATTCCTTGGCATCATAAGCATGGGTTGATTTGGTTGATAAAGGATTTTGGAAAGGAAAATCATAAATATATTTTGGATGGAGGAAGCCATGGTACAATTGTTGGAATAACTACAATACAATAAGACTTGATAGGTCTTTCAAAAGAGTTTGTAGCAATATCTAGGATGTCACTCCTTTTCTTACATGGCATTTTTTTTTGCCTTGTTATTGTTAGAAAAATGGACCAGACTTAGTAGTTTACATAACCTTACCTAGATTGATAAACTCATATTGTGAGAATTACCTGGAATGGTTATAAGGTTACAATTATGATTTATTGTAAGATGGAAATCTCTTGAGGCAACCAGGCATTTGATTGGCTACATTTTAACAACGATACTACCCTATAGGGATTTTCATATTAAAGATCCTTAATTGTAGGTTATCCAAGTAGAAAATGTGACAGGGGAAGATGTAGATTTAAAGGAAGAGGCTTCCCCCTACTAATGTAATGTGATCAAAATGAGAGGTAGAATTTGTAATATAGGTAACACCAATGAAGCCCTAAAATTTTATGACAAAATGTTGAGAAAAGGATCAGACTTGTTGTTGGCACATATAAAATATTATTTTCTACCCATTTATATTGGCCACAAAGGGAACAGTTGTATTGTTATAACAAGAGATGAATAAAGGGGAATAATTGTGTAATAATATAGGATAGACAATGGGAAATGCTTGGCTAAAAAGTAGGTTCATGCATAGGGTATCATAGGGATTGTGACAAACTATGATAGTTCTATAACAAAATCATATACATGTTTTTTTGTAGGGATACTAGTGATATAACCGAGTACATGTGGTATTAGGTGGTATCATGGACATGTGGTATAACTAGGTATAGGTGGTATGGAGAGGAAACAAGTGGTATAATAGATTTCCTATAGGGAATAACAAGTTGGCAATAGGTTGTACCAGATATGTCACACGTAAGTGACACATATGTTATAGGTTATAACAAAGTGTCAAAAGTCGGTAACAAGATTCTAACAGGTACAACATGTTACAATAAGTGGATTGGTCACAGGGGATGACAAGTTTATAATAGGTTATATAGGGTTTTTCATAGGTATTACCACAAGTTGTAACCAATATGTAATAGGTCTATAATAAGTCTATGATGGGTTATGGCAGGCTTATGACAGGTTTTTTGACAAGATCATGACAGGCTAAACAATTTTTATGGTAGGCCATAATAGGTGCATGCAATTGCGATGTGAATAGGTTATCGTAGGTATTTTTACTGGTTTTGATAGGTTATAACAAGTTTACAACAAGGTCATGATGAGTTTTAATAAGACTATAATCACTCAAAGCATGGGCTTTAAGTAGAGTACAATGGTTAGTTGCAATAGGTTGGCACAATTTGAACATGTTAGCTATTATTTGGAATGCATATTTAGTAGCAATAATAATGATAGCCAAATATGTAGAAAATAGTAAGAAATGGTATTTATTGTATACAAGAAATGTACATCGGAATAACAGTTAGTGAGACTATAGTAGGATTGTATGCAAGAATTATATGCAAAGGTGGTATAAAGCGATAACATATAGTGTTGACATGCAAGGATAGGGCTTCATGGCTAAAGCACATAAATGCCAACATTGTTTGAAGGTTGCATAATTGTTACACTATATGAAAATTGTATTCCATATTTGTTTAACGAATGTTGCATACATCGGGTTGTTATTTCTCCTGAAGGAAATAATGTGTATATATGTATATTTCCTTATATATATATATATATAAGGAAATATATATATATATATATATATGCATATATATACACATAAGGAAATATAAATATATACATACATATACACTGATGCAGGAGAATCTAAGCTAGGGTTTCATGTTTATCAAGGGATGCTCCCTAAGTTAATATTTAATTATTTAATGTATTTTTCTATGTTTTGTATGAGATTGAGAATTATTATAAATAGGAGACAGTTCGAGCATATTTGGGAGAGTTAGAGATATTTGATGGTTAGTTAGATCTCATCTAGAGATAAGGGATTAGGTGAGAGTTTTATGGGTCATGGGAGGATCTAGAGAGAAATTGTAGGAGTTTGTTTAGGATCTAGAACCAACTTTGGGCTCATATCTACTTGTATAAAACCATTTAAGCTTATGAGGCATAGGGAGGAGTGAAGTTCGTGAATGGGAGTGAGGGATGAGAGGCCAATTATTAGGCCAATAGTTCTCTTGTAAATATTTTATTTACTTTAATGAATTATATCTCAATTTGGTGTGTGCATTAGTTCCAGGTCTTTTAGGTATGAGTGAATTGTAATTACAAGCCCTATGGTCTATGCCATCATACACACACACACACATTTGTATATGTGATGTGTATGCATTCAATTTAGTGACCATGTGTATGATAATCACATGTTGATTGAAAATGACTTCTTATTGTATTAGTGAAGTATTTGATATGAGAACTAATCATAGTTTTTGTTGTTGTTGATGATGCAACTATTCAGGATAATAACCTTATGAAGAACAAGCCTTATAGGTTTGCACTATTATTTAATATGATGACCTTGGAAAGATGGATCACTCAAGAGAATATTAACCAATGAAGGGGATGCTTGAGCCTAAAAGGGTGAGCACAATAAGAAAGGGATGATTCAATTGAATCTTCTATGTGTTGGAATGTTCCTGTCCAACAGTCAACTGCCCTAGAGGTGGTGGCATGAGACCCGAGGGACTGCTAGATGTAGTGAAGAGGTGCACCACGTGGGCGCAACTGGTGGGTATTAAGTATGTACCTTGTGATGGGAAAGTAACTACCCCATGAAATCAACATTCCATGTATTCAGGCATATAAGTATTCATTTAGTTTGCATGATACATAAATTATGAATTAAAATTCTTACAAACAAAATAAGTGTTTTTTATACATGGTGATAATATGCTTGTTTTTTTGTTGGATATTGTAGGTGTATGTTGAACAACTATGACTACTGAGAGGCATCTTACAACAACTGAATACATAATGGAACATGAACAAAACACCAATGAAGACTAGGGACTTCATAGCAAGTGTTTACTATTGAAGACAACGAACATCGAGGACGATGTTAATCTATGGAGGAGGGGAATGTAACACCATAGTTCCGCTCTTGAACTATTAATGTAATAATCATGTATAACTACTAGGCTAGTGAGCCAGATACATATGATATAGGATGGTGAGCCGATTTATGAGAGCTCGAGAGCCTTTACTAACATGGATCTTCCGCTTATGACACTTAGACCACTTGTTAATCTTTGAACTAGAGACGAGGTGGCCCATGATAAAACAGGATTCTTGAGATGGTCTAGGATTTTCCCAACATTGCTTAGGGCCAAGATAAGTAGAGGAAATATCATAGGAATTGTTGAAAAGGAGTCTGAAAAAGATTAGAGTGAGGCATTACGTTACCACAAAGAGGAAGCAGAGAGTAGAGTTGCAACTAGATTTTAAGGAAAAACCAAGAAACCTTAGGATGGGAAGATATGAAGAAAAGAGGATGTGAAAGTAGTCTTGACCAACTGAAAGAGGAAAACTAGTGATCAAGTTTGCCTTTAATTCAACCTTTTTAGCATTGATTCCTAATAAGGAAAAGCCTAGATCCTTTGAGGAATTTAGGCCAATCTAGCTATGTAATTTTGTATACAAGATTACAACAAAGTTGTATGTGGCTTGCATGACCATGTAGATGTTTTAGATACATTGCGGGGCCAACGTGCTTAGGTATATGTGTCATTTTGGCTAAGTGTCCAAAGTTTCATGATTGTACATACAATTCAGTTGTTGTACATTTTAAAATAATAAAATAGACTAGTTGTAGAGCCCACTCCACAGAAAACGGTATGGGGGGAAGTGCAACTCCACGGTAATAGAAAACAGTTGATGTGTTCAATATTGGGAGATAAGGGCACTTGGGGGTCCACGTGGCTTCAGAGAGGCGACACATGGTAGAGAAAGGCCATGCAATGACGAAAAGTATATATTGGATGGAAAAGAGATGGAGCCAAATGATTATGATGATTATTATGATCATTGTACATGTATTGTTTCAGTGACTTTGATTCTATACGAAGAGGCAGTGAGCCCTAAGCTTGGGTTTCTGACCAGCTAGGAGTTGTTCTGGTTTATGGACTAGACGGGTTCCTGGAAGCCTTGGAAGAAGCATGAGATCTTGGAAGCCTTGTGTTAAGAAGTTCTTCATTATTCGTAAGGCATCATGGAAGGTGGGCACCGCAGAAGGACTGGTAGGGCCTGGAAAAGGGTGTTCCACTTGGGTACAGGTTCAAGGAAGTAGAGTGTTGTGGTTGGATCCGTGATTGTTGGGTTTGTTCCTTGGCCATGGATACATTTTTATTTTTGGGTTCTAACCGTTGTCTGTGGAGATGCAATCCCAGCTCGGGGGTGACCCATGGTTGAGATTTAGGAACCACGAGGTCTATGGCTAGGTAGAACGTTGAGAGCCCACAGCCGGTTTCTCATTTTACTTAGATAAGTGTCATCTATTTTGTTTGATGTATTTATGTGCCTTTCTTATGATTATATGTTGTCTTTCTAGAAAACCTTAGTTAGGGTTTAGCAATATGAATATGTATTATGTTGTGCATTGTATTTATGTTCCATATTTTAAATGTTGTTTGGTGTTTATAGATATATATTATTCTATTGTGAATGGGTTTACCTATTGCATATAAACCCTAGTTGTTGAATGTAAATTAGTTATGTGTTTGTTGGGTTGTGCTAATTAGGGTTTTTATGTGCTTAATATATTCATTATGTATACCTCTGAATTATGGTGCGTATAAACCCTAATTATTGTGTGAATGTGTAGTTGTTTCATTATTGCACCAATTATTCATTAATCATAGATGCTTTTAATGGGATTCAAGCTAGGTTTAGTACCCAAGTTACAATTTTTTAGCAGGGTTTGCCTAGAATTACAACATCACTAGCAGTGAGCTAGATTTAATAATTGTAATCGTAACTTAAATTCTTCCACGAGAATATTGGTAAATTATTTGGTGAATTTTGGGTTTAGGGTATGTAGTGTTTCCCAAATAGGGATTGGGGACATTATACTTAGTATATTTTCTCTTGCATTTAGATGGAAATTAACCATATAGTATGCACATTACCTAGAACAAGTAAATATTGTTATTACATCACAATGTACATAGTTCACTAAATTCGCATATGTCCCAACACCCTAAATTGAATGGTCACAATGATTAAAATAAATCTTGAGTCTATTAGATACATAGATTAAAAATTCCATCTATCCTTAAAGCATTGTTGCATACTAGATGCACTTGTACATTTTACTTCACTCCATCATCAAAAAGATTAATGCTTTTTTTCTTCTGAATTTAGGATTTTGTGATCCATATCTTGATTATGAGACATCTTTCGGTAGAAATCACATTGGAGAAATTATGTTAATGTGTTTAGAACCATCTAGTGGGGTTCATTGTCAGGAGAAGACTAAGAATTTAGATCTAGGCACCAGATTAAATAGAGATGGCAGCAAGAATAGATAGTTAACTCTAACTAGTCAATGTTATCATTTCTAATTTCATTTGGGACAATTCCTATGAAGTAAAATAAAAATAACCTTTAAGTATGGGGGTTTTACGCAGTGCATTATATTAGATATCATTTTTGGGATTCAACTGCGTTAAGTAAGTCATTCATGTATGACCATTTCCATGAGAGGTAGTCGTAACTGACTAATTTCTCATGATTTTTGAATAGTTCACTTAGCACTCATTGCATCGGGTGATGCTCACAGGGGTGAAGAAGTGGGATTGAAACTAGTGAAATGAATCACATAGCATCAATCATCACTTCCGGGGCTTGCACCCGGTAACCAGGACTTCCCAGGAGGTCACCCATCCCAGAACTCCTCTGGCTCAAGCGCGCTTAACCGTGGAGTTTTTCCCACAATCAAGCCCACTTAGCTTGCTACCCCATTTGCAAAACCTTAGCAAGTATTGTGCCTCATGAACCATTCAAGTAGAGATCCCTTGACTCTTTTTTGAATTTAAGTATGGGGGTTTTACCTTGCCAGGTTGGAGGAAATTTCCAAACCCGCAAAGGAAGGAGGCTGGGGCATAATGGATATTGAAAGACTTGGTTGGGCAGTGGGGGTAAAATGTTTGTGGTTGGATTTATCTGGTTTTGGCATATGACAGAATATCATACTGGAGAAATATTTTAAGAATATATATTTCGATGGCTGGATCAAAGGCAAGGTTCGATCTCCTATCTCGGCTTCATACGTTTGGAATGGGATGATGAAAATAAAAAAATAGTTGCTTGGAAATCTGAGGTCGTGAATTGGTGTAGGCACAAAAGTGAAGACTGGCCTAGATCCTATTAAGGGTTTCAATGGAGACCACATCATGCCTTCTACACTCATCTGACATATCCATAACCTTGGAATTTATTATATCAATTAAATCCTCTTTTTCAATATCCTATTTGGATTTGTTTGAAGGATTTGGGATTATATGGGGAATTGGCCAGGGTATGGGATAGATACATTCAAAATATAATTATGGTTGGTATTACTTTAGATGGCACAAAGGATAAATTCACACAGGCTGGGAAGACTATACATGAACAAATCTTGGTCAAAGATGCATACATGTTTATATTTAAGCAACAATAGTTGGGTTGTCATATTTGAATGCAGTTGTGTATCCATGGATGCCCTTACACTTGCTGGCTTATTAAACCTTACATGTTATATGCATTCTCACTAAAAAAAATTATAAGTTTAGACCTAAGAAATTATGCTCGTTTGTATTTGATTTCTCTGTGTGTGTAGCATTACAGCTAGATGTTTCAGAGATGAAATGGAATGTATAATTTATACTTTACTTCTTTTCTACAACAAATTTGGAAATTTGCAAGCTTGTTGCAGACATTATGCCCACGATTTTGGAAATAACGTAACAAAATTTTGAAGTTCAAAATTGTATTTGTGATGAAATCCTTGTTTTAATATCACTTGTTGATAAGTCCAGTGGATAATCATACTTGTTTTGTCAAAAATATTGGCACTTCATATGCTTGATGAGCCCTACAACAAACAATTGAGATGGCTTAGGTAAATAACTTAGTGAGTAACTTAGTTATTCGCAAGCATGTATTAATTTTTAATTTATATTTTTAGTGAAATATGTGTCCACACTGGTGAGCCCTAGTATTGCAGCGATAATGCTGCAACTCCTGGAACTCCCTTCTTTAATTTTATCAACCCAGTAGTTCGTAACAAACTTGGAAGTGACGGTGTTGTATGCACAAGTACTGGCTCTTGCCGCAACTGTCACAACTCTGCTAGGATCTTAAGCCAACTTCTATGAGCTCTGAGAAGAAGCTTTTTAACTGATGGACAAAAGCTAACTCAAAGAAGGCTAATCTACTTGCAGAAAGAAACTGGAAAGCTGAAAGGAAACGTAAACCCTAGCAAACCCTAATTTTACCAGCTAGCCCTACTGATGCAAGAAAGAGGATGCAAGCTATTGAAAGGGATGCCATTAACTTCTAGGAAGGTAAATACATGTATCTAAGCTACTTCTACAGTAACATCTGAAAAAAAACATCTTTTTGTATTTTTGAATAAGTGGTCAGAATTATCATGCATGCGATTAGACTGTTTTTTACTGTGCAGAGGTGGATTGGCGAGAGGAAATGCTTGGAGGAGGTTGGGAAGGTTCAGAGAGGGCCTAAGGGGTCCCTAACACCCTTCCAGAGAGTTTCACAGAGTTTGGCTATCAAGAAACCTCATTTGTGAGCCTCTATAGAAAGTCTGCAGGGGTTCTACAGGATGTCTGTAATTTTCTAAGGATGTATGTATTCTTCTACAGGTTGTTCAGAAATGGGGTTTTGGAGGATGGATGGAGAGAGAAAGGTGAAGGAGTGAGTATGGAGGTAGGATAAGGGTTTGAGGTGGTCTAGGACTTGGTGGATGGAGTTGAGGAAAGATGTAAATGGTTGGATTTGTTCAAGGAGGACTGAAGCAATGTTGCACAAAAATTAGGGTTATGTGAGAAAATGGCAAACGTGAGGCAAGAATCCGAGTTAGGGGATGGAGAAGATTGGTTTTATGGAGTATGGGCAGATAGAGAAGTGGTACAGGTGCTCTGCAAGTTGTTTTCCCAACTGAACCAACGAAGACTTGTAAAATCTAAGACATAGTTACGTTGACCTAATCTGATCTAGTTAATAGTAAAGAGAATGAATAGAAGTTTTGTTCACAAGGAAACCATGTATATTAACTATGCAATGAAGCATTCAAGAATCTGAACATATAACCAACTTTTGCAAACGAAAATCAAACACTAATGATTGCATGGCAAAGCAAAGTCAGTGTTTTTGTGGGCAGCAAGGGCACCTTGATCCCAGCTCCCAATCCCACTGAGGGAGAGGTGAAATCAGAGGTATTTGATGGCCCTTTTCTAAAGCTTTTCCCTGTTAATAACCTATCAACTCAATATGAACATCAAAATTCTTTCTAATCATCAACAGTGACCTAGTTAATCAGCAAGATTTAATCTACTTAATAGAAATGATTTTGCAAATACATAAAAAACAAATAACAATACATAAAGGAGGCCTTGGCACTCGGGTTGGCCCCAACCCCAAGAGCTGTTGGCTCCTATAAAGAACTTAGATTTGATGCCAAGTAAAGCTACTTCTCATTACTCAAAAATACTCATCACAAGTAAGTTATACAGTAGTAGCTACAAGAAAACAAGCTGAGAAAAGGACAGCACTATAGTGCAAATACCAACAGTTCCAAAAGTAAACTACGAAGGCTGAGGCCTTCCTATTTATACACTACGAGGGGCCTAGCATCCCTCCTAAATTCAAGGGACTCGGCTGTTCCAACTGCTAGTAAACAGTCACTCTTCCCAAAGCTGCTCAGCTACCTTTAGAACTCGTTTTGGTGGCCTGTTGAGCTCGGAGTTGAGGGTGGAGATTTCAAGGAAGGGCCATTTAATGCCAGAGACAACCTCCCTATGATCCTCACCTCAAGATTGGTTGTCACCTGGCCCATAATTGCTTGGTTTTGCTCCAAAATTTGTCCAAAAAACCTGAAATAACCACGTATTAGCCTCCTTGGTAGAGTGACCACCCTTATTCGTTCAAATAACATAAACATACTAAAATAACATGCATAATCTATGAAAAATGGAGGATTGAACAAGGACAATTAGGCAAAATGAGCCCAATAAGTTACCCAATTCAGGGCTCATCATCGCCCCCCTGCTAAATGGGTTGCTCATCCTCTGAGAAACTAGGCCAACTCATCATCCTTTATGGCTCTGATTGCCTCCCTCATGTCCCAGGCCTCTACGGTGATATCTTCTTCCCAGTCTTGGAATCCTGCTTTCCTTTCCACTTCCTCCCATTGTCTACCTTCCTCCTCTTCCTTAACTTCTTCTAGCAATCCCAAAAGCAAAGGAGGACTGAATTTCAGGCCAATCCAATTGGCCTACAGATTCTGCATCAACTGTTTGTAGAGAGGTACCCTTGCCAAGGCTTCCCTCATCCTGGTGGGGGAGTGGTATTCCTTTATCTTCAAGCTATGAGGAAGTGTGTTCCACCGCCTTGTGCAGGCATGCAGGCAGTTTTCCCCCAATAGTCTCTCCATGTCCTCAAAGTGGGCAATAGCTTGAGCCTGTTGCTCAATGTATTCCGGTAGATCCTGAGGGCTGTTGGCCAAGTTTTGGTGGGCGCTTATCACTGCTGAGGGGTCATCCAGCTCTGCTCTGATCATCAGTGGCTCACTAAGTTCTCTGCCTATGATGTTGCGGACCTCTGTTGCTCTCTTCTCCTCATGACTCATCCAAGAGGTCATGGCCATAAGTTGGACATCTCCTATCACAGTGTTGGGATCCCATGCATTCATGTTCAGAAGGGTGAAGTTGTGCAAGTAGAACTCTGATAATTTGGCCCTATCCTCTGATGAACTACTGCCACATAGAGCTGCAAACTTATGATAATTTTGGAATGGGGTGATGCCCCTTTGGGCCAAGGTATTGATCTGAAACCGTAACCACTGATCCTTGAGGTATAGGGCATAGGATTTGGCAAGCTGCCTACACTGCAGAGCTTCCATTGCCAAGCTGGCCATGCAGACCAGTTGGGCCTCCTTTTCTTATACCTGTTGTTTCAGAGACTGTATCTCCAGGCTTGCTTGCAATTCTTTTTCCTGTAGCTATCGATTCAGTGTCTCAATTTCAGCCTGCATCCCTTCCCTTCTATGTTGTTCATTAGTGGTATCTTTGGCTATTGTGGGCTCCTCCTGTTGCTATTTTTCTCCCAAGATGTGAGGCATGTATTCCTTCCTATGTTCCTGTAACTGCAGCTACTGTCTAAGCAGCTCATTTTCTTCTTGTAGCTTGACCCGCTGGCTGCTCTCCACATGTCGTACCATATCCAATTCCCTTCTTGCCTCTTTGAGTTGTTCCTCCAGAGGACCTATATCTGCTACACCCTTGGACTTAGCGATCTTCATCCAAGTGTGGGTCCTCACTCTCTCTTCTTCTAGTGCAAGGAAAAGTGGCACTATGAATTTTTGAGGAATGATCTTCCCAACCTCTAAGAAGTTATAGTAGGAGCCCAAGCTAGGCTGGGGGCTAGGTTCCACAATGTTCTCCACCTTTTCTTCCTCCTTTGGTGATTTAGCTGCCTCACATTCCATTTCTTCGGTCTCCTTTAGCCTAGCCAATGTTTCCTGTAGAATAGTCTTAACATCCTGTAGAGAGGCCTTTGTGTCCAAAATTTTCATTCTTTCTCTCCAGGTGGATGTCTTTGGGCTTCCCCGTTCATAAGTGATGGATGCCTTGGAGGGAGACCTCTCCTTTTGTATGGCAAGGGTGTCTACAATTGTGATTGGTTCTTTTGATGGTGGCTGGGGTCTGCCAGTCTTAATCCTCATGCTCCTTCTTGCCTTAAAATACATGGAAGGCTCCCTCTTCCGCTTCCCTTTCTGCTTTGGAGATGTGCTTAGGGTGGCCAATACAGCTGCTGCCTCCCTGGCTAAAATCTTAGGTGATTTTTCCTTTTGTTGCCCTTTTTCCAGACTTCCTGTAGAAAGTCCTGTGCTGATTGTTTTTTGTCTCCCTGTAGAAACGGTTTTCTGGATTCTTGTAGAAACGGTCTTCTGGCTTCCTGTAGAACCAGTTTTCACTGTTTTAGCCTGCTTGGCTGGGGGTGCCTTCCCTTTTAACTTTGTTGTGGTTGCCTTGGGTGTGTCCTCACTTGCTTGGAATTTTTCTGCCCTCTCTGCCCTGATTTGCAACCGTTTCTACCTTGGCGTTTGTGCCTTTATTCCACCCACAGTTTTGGGCTCAGCAGCTTGGCCTTTCTCTTGTTTCTCTTCTTGTTCTTTCTGGGGTGGTCGGTCCTAGGTTTCCTTACCCTTGGCTTTCTCTTCTACCTCAATGTGCTCCATTTTCTCACTGCTAGATGAAGTGAGTTCCTCGGCCAGAATCCGAATATCATTATCCTTAGACATATTGCGGGAAATATCCCAGGAGAGAGGGACAATATAGGTATGGAGGGCATCTTCCACTAGAAGCTTGATAAGCCCATGATGGGCCAACTGGTCCAGTGTCCCTTCCTTAAATTTTGTTCCACACTCCATTAATGATTGTAGGAGGAAATATGGGATGCTTAAATTTTGTTCTGTGGGTAAATCCATCTTATGTCTGAGTTCAGTTAGCAACCGGAAGTGATAGCCATATACAATACTGAACCACCCCTCACAGGTAATGTATTTCATGATCTGAAGGCTGACCTCGCTCCAAAATGGATGTAGGCTGGCTCTCCAGACCCCATTCTTATCCTATGAAAATTGTTCCTCTGGTAGGAAGAATTCCTTTTTGGCTTTTTTGCCCAATGCCCTCTCCTCTTTGTTCCAGGGTATCCCCAATGGCAGATCAGTGACTCGACTAATGAGTTGTGGGGTAACATTTAAGGTCAACCCTCTAAAATTTACAGTGGCCAGTATCTTGGATTTAGGCTGCAGGGACATTAGGAACTCTTCTATTACCTCATCGTCATGACCTTGAATTCTGTCACAGAAGGTCATCCAATTGGCATGGGTAAATAGGTCTACCACCTCGGGAGTTTCTCGCAATTTCCTGGAATCTGAAGGTTCCTTTCTGATAAACCCTCCTGGCATGGTGAGAATGCTATGTTTTGGCTTGTGCTCTAATCAAAAGTGGAATTATGTGTATGGTTTCCTCCCCAGAACTTTGAAGACAGTATCCCTCGGGTGTTTATATTTCACTTTGCACCAATTCCCTGGTTATAATGCTATTGCTGCACAAAACTCGACTGTCAAAAGGGAATTAGGCTCCCACACACAGAGTGCAGAGCTTAATTTTCATCCCCAACCACATAAAAGTAACATTCTTTATGCACAGGTTAGCCCTTAAATTGATTTATCATTTCTATAGGAGGAATTTGTTAACAAGAACCGTGGAGGAGAATGTGACACAGAACCAACTGAAAAAAATTCCGTGTATCACACAGGAAAACTACTATTCTTGACCCACAGGCAGATTTGATTCTAATTCTCCTACTCCAGACAGTTTAATTCACCACCTTTCGAAATATCATGCATGGGAATGGTGTTTCCGGGCCTACCTCTCTTCGAAACTCCAATTCCGACACAGAAAGTCCAGGTTTCTCTACTCTGGGAGGCTATGCCATGTTTCCTGTAGAGCTCCTCCTGTAGAAAGCTTTGCCAGCTTCTGGAGGATGTCACGGTTCTTTTAAACAAGCCTGGGATGTGGGAGGATTTTGAAACGGGCCGAGAAGCTCGGGCTAACAAACTGTAGAGGAGGAGGATGCGTACTTTTCTAAAAAACAGTTGCAAGTGTAAATGACAGTGGTTCATCGTGAGTTCTTTGGCCGAGCAATTTGAATTACAGCACAATTCATGGCGCAGTGGTGATGTGTCCAGGCCAATCCATTAGCCAACGTCACGGCCATCATTCTTTGGCGTGTCTCTGACCGCCATTTCCTTTCTCTTCCATTAACCGCCGCCATTACTGCCATTCCACCAATTTTCCTCGACTAGACACTTCCCACGTGTTGGTTGCACGTCTCTTTGGCGTAACCGAGCTCGTTCGGATCCCACGAGGCCATTCGACTGACTGTGGGTGGCCAGTTGACTGGCCACCGAATTCTTTCAATCTGCACCATTTCACAGACATGCAGTTTTCAGAGTATAGTCTATGCAATTTGACGAATAAGGTTAGACACTTACCTGTGTGGCCGTGAACGTGTTCAGCAGGCTTCGGGACGTGGAACGATGGCTTTTCTCACTGCTGCTTCGTGCACAGGTGCTAAAACTCCTTCTTTCATTGGCTGATGCTGTAAGCAAGGATTCGGGACCCGATCCTCTGGTTGTGAACATTGCATGCACGGCTCTGTCTTTTCTCAACTATCGAGGAGGTTTTCACGTCCAAGTGGAGCTTGTTACATGTCCCTTGTGTCGATTTCAGCTGCTATTGACTCCATAGTATGTGCTCCAGACGGATCAGCTGCTACAGGATTCCTGTAGGACATCTTGTAGCTGCTTCTCCTCCTGGGATGCATGATGAAACGAGCAAGGTTGTATTCGCGGATGAAGGGCCCTGATGGAGCTTTGACAGGTAGAGTGTGCGAGCCTTTGTGCTTGATTTGTCACTTGGGAAGAAAAAATTCAATCTGAGGAAAACAAGACTCTTTGTATGGCTGTGCAGGAATACATAACCAGATTGTTGCAATGGCGGTGGAAAGAGATGAAACCGGTGATGGATGGAAGAGAGGGGTGGCTGCAGGCCTCATCAACAGACTTCAAGCTTTAAATCCCTTTCCAGAATCGATTTTGGCATACCTGAAGGCTCTACACGATGTTTCTTGTAGAAATGCAGAACTTCCTATAGAAAGCCCCAAAACTTCCTGTAGAAAGCTCAGAACTTCCTGTAGGAGCTTGAATCTCGACCCGAATGTGTTCAAATCCCAGAAAAAGTGAGTGGCCATGGAGGGAGTGTCTGCGAGGATGTCTGGTAGCTGGGTACGGACCACGTCCTCATTTTGCGCGACCTTCTTTATCTGCATTGTATTCCCTGCAACCTGCAATAATTCCAGAGATTAGACCTGTTTCTTTTTCTTTTTTTTTCTTTTTGAGAGACAGCAGGGGCACCTCCATGAGGTCTTCACCCCCATTATCTGCCCTGGGTGCCTCAGAGAGGTTTTCACCCAAAGATCTTTTTTATTCCATTTCTTTATTTTCTTGAGAGACAGCTGGGGCGCCTCCATGAGGTTTTCACCCTCACTGTCTGCCCTAGGCACCTCAGAGAGGTTTTCACCCAGGGATATTTTTATTCCTTTTTTTTTTTTGATGATCAAGGTGTGGCCGGAATAGAGGCAGAACCCTGCTCTACTACCAGCACTGATTTTTCCACAGTTTCAATGAACTCCTGCCTCGAAAGGGGTTTCTTGTAGATTTTCAATCGATGCCCATTGACAAGCATGGGGATGGCTTCTTCATCAACGGTCCTGATAAGAACTGAACCATTGTCATTGCATTTATCCACTGTATATGGTCCTAACCATCTTGTCCTCAGCTTTCCTTTGAAATCCTTGTATCTTGAGTCATACAGCAACGCCCAATCTCCTGGATGGAATTTCTTTTCATTAAGGTGTTGGTCATGCCATATCTTCCTCTGGAGTTGAACTACTTTTGAGTGGATGAGGGCTTGCATTCGCTGTTCATCTAATCCATTTAGCTGCAATAATCTTTCACGTTGAGCATGGCTGAGATCTAGGTCCAGCTGAGCTGCCACCCTCAATGTGTTGTACTTAAACTCTATGGACAATAAAACTTTCTTCCCATAGACTAGCTCATAAGGTGTGAAACTTGTTATAGTATTCCAAGTGGTGTTGTAGGCCCAGGTGGCCTCAACCAGGCAATCTACCCAATCCTTTCTGTTGCTGCTCACCACCTTAGTCAAGATCCCTTCCAATACTCTATTAGTGACTTCCACCTGCCCATTTGCTTGAGGATGATATGGGGTGGAAGTCCTGTGCTTGATCTTGTGATGAGCGAGCAAGTCTTCAATCAGGTTGGAGGTGAACTGGCTTCCTTGATCGATGACTAACTCTCTTGGGTAGCCAAACTTGTAGAAGATATTTTCACTCAAAAACTCAGCCACCTTTTCTTCTATTTCTGCTTTGATTTCCCTTGTTTCTGCCCACTTGGTCAGATAGTCGGTGCACACAATGATGTAAGACCTTTTCTTTGAAGGAGGGTTGATAGGACCCACAAAATCCATGCCCCACTTCTCAAATGGCTCGAAGGTCACTTGAGGTTGGAGAGGCATTTCATTCCTTGGAGTCGGTTTCCCCATCCTCTGACATCGGTCACACTGGCTCATGTATCTTCTGACATCTTGATGAAGAGTAGGCCAATAGTAGCCTGCCTGTAGAATTTTGAAGGCAAACCTTTTTGCTGCAAAGTGGCCTCCACAAGGTTTGTCATGACAGATTAGGAGGATGTCAAAGACTTCCTCCTCCCTAACACAACGCCTCAAGATCTGATCTGGGCCAAGTTTAAACAGGTTACCCCCGATCCAAGTGAATGGGGTGCTCTTCCTTACAATTTTGCTCTTCTCCTTTGAGGATAGATGCGGAGGGAACTGTGCTGAGACCAAGTAATTTGCTATATCAGCAAACCATGGAGAGAGTACTGAGATAGCAAACAAATGTTCATCTGGCATCTAGTCATACACTGTTCCTTCTTCACCTGCAAGAAAATCCAATCTAGACAAGAATTCAGCAACAACATTTTCCTTACCTGACTTGTCGATAATAGTCAAATCAAATTGCTGCAACAAAAGTAACCATCTAATGATACGAGCATTTACATCAGGCTTATTCATTAAATATCTAATCGCAGCATGATCAGTGTGTACAAATGTTTGATAACCAGTGATGTAGTCTCTGAACTTGTTTAGGGAATGGACTACAACCAAGAACTCTTTCTCGGTTACAGTATAGTTCATTTCTGCCTTGGACAGGTTTTTTCTGACGAAATATATGGCATATGACAGTTTCTCCTCAACTTTTCCTAAGGCTGCGCCTATGGCTTTGTTTGAGGCATTAGTGTGGATGTGGAAAGGTAAGGCCCAATTTGGACCTCTCAAGATCGGGGCGGACACTAGCTTATCTTTCAACTCATCCAGAGCCCCCTGATAGTCGTCAGTCCAATTGAACTCAACATCTTTCCCTAAGAGGCCAAACAATGGCGAGGCTAGCTTACTGAAATCATTAATGAATCTTTGATAATATCCTGCTAAGCCTAGGAAACTCCGAACATCTCTTACCTTTTGAGGAGGTGGGACCTTTTGGATGATAGCAATCTTATTAGGATCCACCTATAACCCTTGCCGAGAAATGGTATGACCTAGCATGGTCCCTTCAGTCATCAGGAATTCACATTTTTTGGGACTGAGGGACAGGTTCATCTCAATGCACTTAGTTAGGACTTTTCCCAGATTAGTCAATGCTTCTTGGAAGTTGGACCCATAAGGAGTAAAGTCATCCATATAGATTTCTACCGAATCATGGACCAACTCGGAAAAGATGCTCAATACTGCTCTCTGGAAAGTGGCAGGAGCATTGCATAGCCCAAGGGGAAGGAATCGGTAGGCAAAGGTACCCCATGGAAAAGTGAAGGTGGTTTTATCTTGGTCCTTCGGGCTTATTTGGATCTGATTATACCCGCTGAACCCATCTAGGAAAGAGAAGAACTTCTTCACTGCTAGTCCATCCAACACTTGATCTATGAAAGGCAAAGGGAAATGGTCTTTCTTGGTGGCTTTGTTAAGTTCTCGGTAATCTACACAGATTCTCCACTTCCCGTACTTCTTGGGCACAATCACTAGAGGTGAGACCCACTCACTATCGAAGATAGGGTAGATGAATCCTGCATCCAACAATTTTTGCAATTCTTCTTTGACAATGTCTTTAAGGGCTGGATTCATTCTCCTCTGAGGTTTCCTGACTGGTTTGCAATCTTCTTTAATGTAAATGTGATGGGTACAGACCGAAGGATGGACTCCTTTCATCTCCTTATAGCTCCAAGCGAAAGCATCTAAATGATTGTTCAGTAATCTACACAGCTCCTTCTCCTGGGAAGGAGATAGGGAGGAGCTAATCTTAACTCTGGGAGAGGTCGGATCAGTCACACAGAGGTCCACCAAGGTGCTGGCTTGGGTATCTTCCACCAATTTCTCTAAGGACAGTGCATTGGGAGGTGGATTTTGAATCAAAGTCTCAATCAGATCATCCTCGGTTTGAGGGCCTCCCCTAGTGGTTTCTACTGTGCACAATGGTGCAGAGTAGACCTCATCCTCATCTCCTTCTTCCAACTAGAGTGGTAAGTCATGTTCTAGCAAAGGTTGGGCAGGAGGGTATAGGACTAGCTGCTTGGACATAGGCCCATTCTTGATGGTCATGCTTCCAGCTCGGCAACTGATGTAAGCATCTGTAGTGGCTAACCAAGGCCTTCCCAAAATTAGGGGGTATCCAGTGAGCTTTTCCTTTGGCTAAAGGACCAGGAAGTCCACAGGGTACTCTGTTGAGGGCCCCGAAATCGGGTCGACAACAAGGGGGATACCCACCCGGTCCAGAACTTGGTTGGCGGCTCCTTGCCCGTTTGGAGTAGCGGGTCCGACTGGGGATAACGGGACCAGCTTCCCGATGCAAGGGGTGTGTGTGTGTGTAAGTTTTGATTTATGTTGTTTCTAGAGAGCTTTTGAGAACTAATTTTAATCTAACTCATCATTTGACTATAAGCTGCTAAAATCAGAATAAAAATAACATATACAACCTACGCTAACCCGGGATATATCCTTTCCATCATGCAATCTAAAAAGATTTCATATAATAACTGGTAATGAAGATTATTCAGCTACTATAAGAATATAAACCATTTAAGATAAACCATTCTGCATAAGAAGTTAAACAGGACGGTTGTGGACTGCATATCACATGATAAATCATTCATATGTCAAACATAAATAGATGATTCCACCGTACAAAAGTGCCAAATGGTAACCATAAATCTATACATTAACATACAAATAACATCAGCTGTATATCACTTTAAGCAAATCAACAAAAATTAGTCAAGAGATAAAAGTACCATTTATGACTAATTTTCTACTCACAAACTTCAAGCAATAATGATCTACTTCTACTTACTTTGAACACCTACCAAGAGTACAGAAATGCAACATCAGTAGCAGACATTAAAATGCAAATATAAATAAATCCGATCCTTCCATTCATCAAACCCTCCTCTGAGGTGCAGAAGTGCATGTTCTGAGGACAAGTTTTTGACAAATTTCTGGACCCTTCTCCAATGCAATGAGAAGGGTTGAAATACTACTACCTAATCTTAATAATAGTATGTTTACAAAATTGAGGATACGGTTCTCAAATGACCGCCCTTTTTCTAATTTAGTTAAAAAGGAAAAAACAACATTCTAAATGAAATTACTTCTGAATCTGGTCCCTGAAGTTGCAGCTCTCAAGCATAGGCTTGAGAAGAGTAGGCTGGCTGATTTTTGTGCTTAGCTGGGCTGCGAAAACAACATCCATAAGAGCTGGCGCTACCTTCTCGGCTGCGTTCATGATGCATCTTACTGTCATGCATTGGCTGTGCGGCTTAACTAAGAAAGTCCAGTAACTTTCCCAATTTAGTCTAGCCAATGCCTGGATTGTTTTCCCGTTTGCCTGCGTTCTCTATCTCCATTCTGCCTCCAGTTGCAACGTGCTCGGTAAGTACCCCGGGGTGGTTTCTGAAATCAAATTAGCCCTATGTAAATTTTCATTTACACAGTCGATAAGGATGCTCGCTTGTGTCGCCGCTGTCTCTGCTGCTTGCTCCGCCTGTGTGATTTGTTCGTCCCACTTGTTAAAGAACAGCTCTTTGTGATTTGCATTAATCTTGGGTGCCCCTGCTCTTTTCCCTTCCTCGTCATTTTGCCAAGTTAGATATTCTGTTACTCTTCTGTTGGCCTGGTTGTAGTCATTCCGCAATTCCACCACCTGGCTGGTGATCTTGTCGCTTAGTTCACAAAAATGCCTCCACTGTGATATTCTACGTACCATATCTTCCTGTTGCTGTGAAAGTTGGTTGTTTAAGCCGATGGACTCTGAAATGAACTTTGACAGCTTAGGTTCATCTCTATGCATTTCTTGCACCTTCTGCAGCTGCTTTTCTTTTTCTTCAAAATTTCTTTGATAGCTTACCTGCATCTGGCGAAAGTCTTCTTGTAGCTTTTCGAGCTGCCTGGAGGCTTCAGTGTTCACATTGGCTTGCTGCAGCTATTGTTGTAGCAGTTGTATTTGATTTTCATGTTCTTTTAGAAGTTGCTGGACTTCAGAGGCCTTGTCGATGGTTGCAGAAGCATATGCTCCTGCAATCTGAGACAGTTTCGTGAGATTCTCGGTTGGATTACTATTCGGGTCTTTCCACAAGACATCTAGATGTTCAGCATCTTGAGATAGTGCATTCTCAAGTTTTCTCTTCTTTCTTTGTCTCCTTACAACTGCTTTGTGCTGGGGGCTGTAGAATACGTCCAGTGGAGGAATTTCTTCTACGCTGAGTAGAAGTTCTGAGGATGGAGCGATAGGGAGATGCTCCGTTTCTGCGGCACTACTGACTATGGTTGAGACGACCTCTTGCACCACCTGTGTATTGCTCACAGGTGTCTTTGGGATTTGACCTTCAAGATTAATTAACTCATTGAAGGTGTCCCATTCTTTATCCAACTCTACTGTGACAAGAGGTGTTTCGACGACAGGAGGGGGAACCTCTCTTGGTGGCGAGACGATAACTTGCTGCTGAGCCATCGTACTTGCTGAGCTGTGTCTTTGATTGTTTCTTCGTTCTGTTCTTTGTTATGCACAGACTCTTCAGGATGTTCAGATATTTCTTTTGCGGCGCTGGACTTAGATTTGGAAGCGCTGGAGTTTCCGCTGAGGCTAATGCTCGGAGTCGGTTCTCTAGTAGCTACTCGCAGTCCTTCCAGTGGAATACTAGCCAGTCTTCTCTCTCTGTACAATGTGAATTTCCGAAGGTCTTCTGAAGACAATCTTGACTGAGCTTCTTGCAAAACTTCCTTGAGCGAGTTCTTGTTCAGGAAGAGATCATCAAACAGATCTTTCTTCCCAAAGAATACCCTTATCTTGACATTGGTTGTAAATTCCTGGGCCACTTTATGTGGGTCGAATGGTCTCGATGAGAACTTAAATAGTTGGAGACACGTCACATTCTCCACCTCATCAAAAGCGTGTCCCACATCGAACAAAGAGAAGACCCCACAAGTGACGGGAAATGGAGGCCAAATGGCCTTCTTTTTGTCCTTTAGTTCCTTGGTTAAGCCGCCTTCAGAACAAGTTTGATAAGCAATTTCCCGGGCCAACAATTTATCAGGAACATACAAAGGTAGGACATGTGGAGGTACAGTGCTTCCAAAAACTCGAATATAGGTAAACCATTCTTCCCCAAACCATCTCGCGATGGGGAGGATGTCAACTTGGGCCTCGGGAGAGCACCTTGGGGGGTCCTTATCATATATCATTCTATGTATGGGCAATATGAGCCCATGGCAAATCTGGTAAAAATGGGGGGCAAACTGGGAATCCCATAAGACTTTATGATAGACATGAATGGGCAATGGGTCTTGGGTAGTCCATTTCCAACCCATAGTAGGGAATTTCGATACAAGACAGACAGATTCCATTATATAGGCAGACAGATAAAAAGGAGGATAGGTCCTTTGGGAGAAGGATCTCTTAGAACGGTAGTGGAGAACTGCCGTGTATAGAGTGTTAGAAAGGATTTTGGCCCAATCCACTATCTCAGAACTAGTCGCGGCATCAATTAACGATAGCCATTCAGTTGAAAACTTATTGATATCGGGCTTACCAAATAGCCTACAGAGCATGGCTGCAGCAAAACAATATGGAGAGGTAAGGGAACCAGTGCCATACATACCGTTCTTATCTTTTTTCAACGGCTCATCTCTTCTTGACCATTCCTTAGTGGTGTCTGATAGGTCCGGATTCTCCACTGCGAACTTCCTGACAAACTCTGCATTATAGGTAGCTTGTGGTTCAGGAAGATGATACATGAGCTTAAGGTCTGAGGCAGCAAACGATCCTACGAGCCCATGTCCCTGGACTTTGAACTGCCTATGATGCAAATCCGCATCATCTAAAATCCACTTGATCATGTCTGTATACGGTAGAATCTTTGGTCTTGCCGCTATTCTATGGAGGAAAGAACACGTCAGGTCTTCCAAGGATGCCTCTGAAGGATGTGATGCACCCGCGACAGCAGCAGTTACCTTGACTATTTTAGGGTTCTCTTCTTCTAACAGCCTATACATGCCTTCCCATGTTGAGATACCTGCATCTTTATTGCATGCAGTATCTGTGTACAGCGGCGCCATCTCCTTGGTCTTCTCTCTTGTTTCAGAGCTTTGAGCTTTGTTCTTCTTCCCCATTTCGCTTAGCGTTTCTATCTGATTTTTCCTTCGCACTTTGCTCCTGCAGGTTATGAGTGAAATGGAAAGATTGATCAGAAAGGTGATGGGAGAGTTTTAAATGCAAGAGATAAATCAGATACGCCACCTTACGTGAAGCAAATCCGCATTAAGGAACGCGTCTTTATTCCACTTAGTAACTGACAACTGATTTATTACTATCATTAAAAGCGCATAATTCCAAGTCAGGTTATAGTAAGTGGCTTTTCTTTGGGTGGCGCGCCCGAGGGATTCGTACTAAGGTGCTTTTATGATCTGCCAACGTACCCTAGCATGTCGCGCAATCGCAAACAGTAGTGATCGCAATATCACAGATCGCCATATCGCAGATCGCAATAACTCAATGCTTGCCAATCTTCGCCTGCCTTATTTCTGCGATATGCGATCGCGCGATCGCAATATCGCAAATCGGTGGGTTTGTAAGCTTTTCTTTATGGGTACTAGCATGTTGCGATGCGATGTTGTTATTAAGACTGAGGCGGTGCGCATATTGGTTTTTTTTAGAAGGGAAATGAAGGTGTTTCTCATTCTTTTGTGATGCAACCTTAAAGATTTGCTTTCACGAACACAGGTTTAGGCTTAAGTCATTCAAGAAACCTTTTCTAAGTGTATGTTTGTGCTTTAGAATGAAAATTTTGCTTTTCCAAAATTTAACTAAGGGTCCCCATTCATTCTAGTATCGTGGCTGATACTAGATTGTACGAAGGGGGGGTTGTTGCTGGCCACAACATACTCCCAAGAGTCAACAGAGACCAAGACATCTTCCACGATCCCTTTGGGAGTCGCGGTGGAGCGATCTGCCAACTGCAGGACTGTCGAGGTCTTCCTTAAGGAACTCTGAAGGTTGAGTTTAAACATGGTGTCCTTGGTCATCACATTAATGGCAGCCCCTAGATCAATAAAGGTATGGGGGATAATGGTACCATTGATGTGGACATCAACTACAGGACTCCCAGGGTCCAAATACTTTGGACAAATTACTTGCCCCAACATTAGATTGGACAATTTCCATATGACATTGATAGTCGAGGCATCTCTCTTTCGCTTGCCTAGGTGCCTGAAACACTTCTCCTTAATCAATTTGTTGTATATCGGTACATATTTGATGGCCTGGAGAAGTGGTATTTTCACACACAACTGTTTAATTTCTCCCAGAAGCTCAGTCTCCTCTGGGTTTGGTTGCGTAGTTACTATTAGTCGCTCAGGAAAGGGTGGAATGGATTTGGGTTCACTTCCCTGTTTCTCTTCCTCGTCCTCTGGGGGAGGAGGTTGGTGATCTGGAAGGGTCTTCTCGGATCGCAGGTTGATCTCCTGGATCTCCACTGCATAAGTAGGGTATGTTGTCTCCCCAGTGTATACCTGTTGGGCCTGTCAGTTGTTGGGGTTCGAGTTCGGTTGAGCAAGCATCTGGGGTTGTCTTGGAGGAGCAAGAGGTAATGGTTGTGGCTGAGCCAGTGGTGGAGGCAGAATGGCGGGAGGAGAGTTATATTGGGGCCTCCACCCCGGTTGAGGTGCATTCCACTGAGGTTGCGACTGGACATGTGAGTGAAATGAATGAGTAGTGGGTTGAGTATGGTATTGAGGTGGATAAGACCACGGAGGAGGTGCGGACTAGGAAGGATGAGCAGGGGGACCCCAAGAAGGCATGTGAGCAGATTGGTTGGGGCTATAATAAGCTTGGGATGTCCCTTGCATCCCCTGCTGGTAAGGTCTAGGCCCATGCGGCCTCCTTTGGTTGAGGAAGTAGAGAGGTTCAGTGGTTGCCTCAGTCCCTTGGTACATGGCTTTAAATCCAAGCAAGGTTGGGCATTGGTTCGTGGGGTGGTTCTCCTCACAAACGAAACATATGTCTACTGAGTGCAATGGAAACTTGTTCTTAGGGTGCTTCCTCATACATCTAAGACAAAAAATGGCCAAAGCCCTCTCAACTTCCTCTTTCTTTTGTTGGATTCGGAAAGTATCAAGTTGCATGGCAATGGTCTGTCTCATCTCACTTTTGAGGTCTTCCATCTGATTAGCAAACTCATGCTTGGAGAAGGTAGCACTAGAAGTGGATTCCCCCTACCTCTTTTCCGGGCTACGCTAGAGTGGTTTTTAAACATAGCCTTTATGTCCTCATAAGGTAGTTGGTAGATGTCTCCTCCAGCTAGCATGTGAAGGGTATCTAGAAGGTCTTCAGGGACTCCTCGGAGCAGAACCAGTTTTAGAGATTCAGGGTCAAGTGTGCACCTGGCCCGTTTATAGCTAAGTTGGAACCTTTCCTCGCAGTCATCTAAAGACTCATCATTTCCCATGGTCATCCGAAAGATTTCTCCCTTTGTTTCCTTTGACCTACAGTAGTCCCGATATTTGTTGTTAAAGGCTTACTACATCTGAGCCCAAGTGGTGATACTATTTCCAGGTAACCCCATGAACTAACGTAATGCTGCATCCTTGAGGGTAGAGGGAAAGAGTTTCAACTTTTGCTCGTCTTCTGCATAGTCATAAGTTTGATAAAGGACATCAAACTCAAACAAGAAGGTATCAGGGTCTTCAGTGGTCAATCCATGGAAATGAGTTAAGGCTGAGGGACTTATGTTCTTCATCTTCATGTCCTCGTTGGTCTCTCAGATGGGGAAGGTACCTTCTATTCTCTCATCATCGTCTCTATTGTTTCTGTTTTCAGCCATGGTCTCAAAAGGAATGTTTTCTTGCTCTTCTTCTGTTATAGGATATTCGTATATCTCAGGAGGTTCACCTATAGGTTCTTCTGGGTCACTGCACCAAAGAAGAGAGAAGGGTGACTCAGTGAAGTGGTGGCAGTGTTGGGTAGGAATTTTCCGGTATTATCTCTGTTCCTATGAGGCATGAAAATATTTTTGGTTGCTTTTGCTTTTTTCTGCTTGTACCTGCAAAACTGAAACAGATGGAATTGCAACTAACTAAAATCTATCTTGTAGAATTGAAATGAAAGCAGGAAGGGACTAATCTATTTTGCTGAAATCAAATTGTGAGAATGAAATGCTAGACTATGCTTGCAGAATTGAAATTCTATTCTACGCTTGCCAAATTGAAATTGTGGAATTGAAAGGCTAATCTATGAAAGCAGGAAATGTCTAATTTACTTTTGCAGAAATGAAATTGCATAATGGAAATGAAATAAACTACTTAGCAGAAGGTTGTAGTAGAAAATAGAAGAAAAGCAACAATCACAAATACTCTGACGCTTCCCCGGCAACGGCACCAAAAAGAGTGGTGAGCCCTAGTATTGCAGCGATAATGCTGCAACTCCTAGAACTCCCTTCTTTAATTTTATCAACCCGGTAGTTGATAACAAACTTGGAAGCCACAGTGCTGTATGCACAAGTACTGGCTCTTGCCGCAGTTGTCACTTGGTTAGATGGCACAAGTCCGCTAGGAGCTTAAGCCAACTTCTATGAGCTCTGAGAATAATTTTTTTAACTTATGGATGAAAGCTAACTCAAAGAAGGCTAATCTACTTGCAGAAAGAAACTGGAAAGCTGAAAGGAAACGTAAACCCTAGCAAACCCTAATTTTACCAGCTAGCCCTACTGATGCAATAAAGAGGATGCAAGCAATTGAAAGAGATGCCATTGACGTCTAGGAAGGTAAATACATGTATCTAAACTACTTCTACAGTAACATCTGAAAAAAAAAACATCTTTTTGTATTTTTGAATAAGTGGCTAGAATTATCATGCATGCAATTTGACTGTTTTTTACTGTGCAGAGGTGGATTGGCGAGAGGAAATTCTTGGAGGAGGTTGGGAAGGTTCAAAGAGGGCCTAAGGGGTCCCTAACACCCTTCCAAAGAGTTTCATAGAGTTTGGCTATCAAGAAACCTCATTCGTGAGCCTCTACAGGAAGTCTGCAGGGGTTCTACCGGATGTCTCTAATTTTCTACAGGATGTCTGTATTCTTCTATAGGTTGTTCAGAAATGGGGTTTTCGAGGATGGATGGAGAGAGAAAGGTGAAGGAGTGAGTATTGAGGTAGGATAAGGTTTTGAGGTGGTCCAGGACTTGGTGGATGGAGTTGAGGAAAGATGTAGATGGCTGGATTTGTTCAAGGAGGACTTAAGCAATGTTACACAAAAATTAGGGTTATGTGAGCAAATGGAAAACGTGAGGCAAGAATCCGAGTTAGGAGATGGAGAAAATGGGTTTGATGGAGTATGGGCAGATAGAGAAGTGGTACAGGTGCTCCGCAAGTTGTTTTTCCAACTGAACCAACGAAGACTTGTAAAATCTAAGACCTAGTTACGTTGACCTAATTTGATCTAGTTAACAATAAAGAGAATGAACAGAAGTTTTATTCGCAAGGAAACCATGTATATTAACTATGCAACGAAGCATTCAAGAATCTGAACATATAACCAACTTCTGAAAACAAAAATCAAACACTAATGATTGCATGGCAAAGCAAAGTCAGTGTTTTTGTGGGCAGCAAGGTCACCTTGATCCCAGCTCCTGATCCCACTGAGGGAGAGGTGAAATCAAAGGTGTTTGATGGCCCTTTTCTTAAGCTTTTCCCTGTTAATAACCTATCAACCCAATCTGAACATCAAAAGTCTTTCTAATCATCAACAATTACCTAGTTAATCAGCAAGATTTAATCTACTTAACAGAAATGATTTTGCAAATACATAAAGAACAAATAACAATACATAAAGGAGGCCTTGGCACTCGGGTTGGGCCCAACCCCAAGATCTGTCGGCTCCTATAAAGAATTCAGATCTGATGCCAAGTAAAGCTGCTTCTCATTACTCAAAAATACTCATCACAAAAAAGTTATACAGCAGTAGCTATAAGAAAACAAGCTGAGAAAAGGACAACACTATAGTGCAAATACCAACAGTTCCAAAAGTAAACTACAAAGGTTGAGGCCTTCCTATTTATACACTACGAGGGGCCTAGCAGCCCTCCTAAATTCAAGGGACTCGGCTGTTCCAACTGCTAGTAAACAATCACTCTTCCCAAAGCTACTCGGCTGCCTTTAGAACTCGTTTTGGTGGCCTGTTGAGCTCGGAGTTGAGGGTGGAGATTTCAAGGAAGGGCCATTTAATGCCAGAGACAACCTCCCTACGAATCCTCACCTCAAGCTTGGCTATCACCTGGCCCATAATTGCTTGGTTTTTCTCCAAAATTTGTCCAAAACACCTGAAATAACCATGTATTAGCCTCCATGGTAGAGTGACCACCCTTATTCGTTCAAATAACATAAACATACTAAAAAAACATGCATAATCTATGAAAAATGGAGGATTGAACAAGGACAATTAGGAAAAATGAGCCCAATAAGTTACCAAATTCGGGGCTCATCACACACCAACAAGTACCTTCAGCAATTCTTGACAAAGAGCATAAATATGGGATGACACTCTCCCATAACACAAAAATGCACATCAAAAATCTAGTACGATCTATCAAAATATGCACTTCAAAGGAAAAATTGCAATCTAAATAAATTGTTAGAACACAAAACCACTAATAACTTCACTAGTGATTATTCAAAGGAAAAATTTGAGCTAATGAGAAAGGATATAATTGATAATTTATAATGTTTACAAAAAACCAAGACTCTCCAAATTACTTGAGTTTTCTTTCAAGCAACTAAACTAGGTTTGTAACTGGGAATTTTATTAGCCATAAAAAGAGTGTACCACTACAAATTTCATAAGGCTATAGAGATTATTGGAATTTGGGGTGTGCTTCCACACATCCCATATGAGTTTTCCCACTCCTGCATCCCGAATTTTTTTTGTGTGGAGGATTTAGTTCTTGACACACTATTATTATATTTTATGTTAGTGACATGCAAAGTACACTATTAAAAATTTTGCAAACACTTTTGATGTTTTCTATTTGGTAACCTGCTCAACACAACATGCTTTATCCTATTTATAGTGAGCTCGAAGATGCAATTGAACATTGTACTTTTCTTCTGAATCATAAAATATCTTCACAACTTCTCTCAATTCATGTGCTATTAATGTGTTTCAGGCTATATTGTTTTGTATTTCTGGAATTTTGGTTTTTTCATAGGTCAAATGCATAACAAGTGGTATCAAAGCACTTTCCATGGCCATTTGTACCTCTAATTTTGGCATAATTTTGTTTTAGGCTAGAGATGTGTTTTGCCGTCTTTAAACCATTGGATATGACATTGAGTGTTTAAACTTCCGAGTTTAGGGAGGCATGCACACAAGAACTACAAGAGGTGGTCACACTGTTGGACTCCCCTGTAACCCCTATGGGTGGGTACCCCTTTGAATAGTAGCACATTAGAAAGAAACGTGCACGAACTGCACTTCAATGTACCCTTGGGTATATTAGAAGACCCCCTAGGGTAACCTGAAACCTAACCTTAGATAAGTAGTCAGACATCTTGTTTCTATAGTACAATGAGAACAACATTCGAGGAGATTACTCACGCGTACAATAGGGTACGATCTATCCTCCTTAGTTAGCACTCTGAAAGATTGGGTCGAGGACTATTGTTGGACCCATGTGTATATCACGATTTGTACCACCTGACACTCATTTTTTACCATAGTTACCTCATCTATCTAAATATCACCCAATAGCTTTTCATCTAGATCAAATCCAGTAGTTGGGGATCAACCGTCGCTGTACAAATTAGATTTAGTAGTTGGGGTTTTGTCGCCATTGTACACATCAGATTCAAAATTCATGGTTTTTTCACAGTGCAAATTAGAATCTTTGTGCAGTGAGGGCTTTGGTCGCCATAGTCCAGATACACATTTTGCAGTGCCAAGCCCGTGGGATTTTGCAGGATATTTGGCAATATCAAGCATTTTGGATTTCGAAAACCATAGTATTGATTCGCTGGGAGTAAAACTCCTTTCAGAGTAAAAAAAAAATGAAAAAAAGAAAAAAAAATATGGGGCCATCAAGGGATGCTTGCAAGAGACCTAGCCCACCTGTAAGTATCCAATTTTCATGCGGTCCCAAATTTTTCCACACATGGCTTCTAGTGACCCACATCACTAGACTCTATATCTTTCCCTCTTTCCAACCATACTACTCTTAAGTAAGAAAAAAAATATGTCTAGGTATAGCGTATGCATGGTACCAGGTCTCAACTTATGGTTGAAGAGAAGACTATAGAGAGAGTCAACACCCTCAAGAAAAAATTCAATGACTTCCTAGCATCCATTACCGACAAACTCACACAAGTATTGGAAGCCCTAAAAATTCCTCGTGAACCCATGAGGGAAGAACCTAATGTTGATGCACACCTAGAAAAATAATCCAACCATCACATTCATTTCCATGGAGGCCGCCAATATTCGAGCCACTGGACACCCAAACTGGAACAAATATGGGTGGCACAAATGGAATAATATTTCCACCTTAACCATATATGGGAAGATGAAACTAAACTACATGTGGGAGCTCTTTACTTGGAACAAGAGAGATAGTAGTGGTGGAAATGACATCAGAAATGTTATTCAGGGAGGCTAACTTGGAACAGGTTCTCAAAAGCCTGTGACCGCTTTGATGAGGAATCTCACTTTCTTGGAAATCTCATTAACCTCAGGAAAATAGGTACATTACAAGACTACATTTCATCCTTTGAAAAATTTCCCATAAGGACCAAAGGACTCGGAAATGAATTTTACTTGGAATGTTTTATTAGTGGCCTAAAGGAAGCCATCCAAGCCCATGTCTGAATGCACCACCTAGTTACTTGGTTGGAAGTATGCAAAAAGACCATAGAGGTAGAAGTCGCTTTAAATACCCAATCTAATCATCTAAATTTCATCATACATGCACGTGCTACCCTGACATGGGCCCCACCCAAACACTTAAGGTTCAAAAGGCGTCGCCAACAGAAATGGAAAAAAGAAGGAAACAATGACTTTTCTAATACTGTGTTAAAAACACTCCTCGAGACATAAATGCAAGGAACCAATATTCTTTCAAATTGAAGCTAATGAAAAAATCCATCGATGAAGCTCCATCCATTGAAGTTCCTAAGGAGGAAGAGGGTGAGACCCTAACAACTTCAGACATTGATACTAAAACTACATTAAATGAGCCAATTATCTCACTCCATTTCTTGACCGACATTTCTTCTCCCTAGACTCTCAAAATCAAAGTTTCTCTTAAACATCGACCAATAATGGTGTTGATTGATAGTGGTAGCACATGTATCTAATTTCCAATTCCTTATAGTTGATGGGGGAACCATGAAATGTGCAGGATGTTGTGAAAATATTAAGCTTCAAATGGGGGATTATCACCTAAACACCCACATGTTTTCCATTGACATGTATAGTTGTGACGTTGTTCTTGGGGTTGATTGGATCCACACATTGG
The DNA here is from genome assembly GCA_031772625.1 of Pinus tabuliformis. Taxonomy (NCBI): domain Eukaryota; kingdom Viridiplantae; phylum Streptophyta; class Pinopsida; order Pinales; family Pinaceae; genus Pinus; species Pinus tabuliformis. The sequence continues at coordinate 681,722,447 of CM062820.1, forward strand.
TCCCTATCACTATGGACTTCCAGGAGTTATATATGAGCTTTAAGCAGAATGGCCACACTCATATACTACGGGGACTCTAAGAAGGTGTTCCTACTATCACAAACTCGCATCGAATGGAGAATATTTTAAAAAAGGGCCATCATGAGATAGCAACACAATTTAATTTCATTCATGCCATTTAATCCAATCCTCCCATTCATCCAGATATGCAAGAGGTATTAGATCTACACCAGTGGTTCTTTGAAAAACCTAAGGAGCTCCCACCCTCTAGGGGTGAACATGATCATAAAATCCCTTTTCTCCTTGGTACCTAGCCGCCAAATGTGCACCCCTATCGCTATCCTTTTTCACAAAAGAAAGAAATTGAAAAAATAATAAAGGAACTCCTTGAAGTCAGTGTTATTCGTCCCAACACCATCCCTTATTCATCTCCAGTGGTCATTTTTTAAAGAAAGACGATGAATGGCGCATGTGCACATACTTTACGGCCCTTAACAATTTCACTATCACGGAAAAATTCCCTATCCCAATAGTTAATGCTCTACTTGATGAATCGCATGGTGCCAAATTTTTTACCAAGTTGGACCTTCACTTAGGCTATCACCAAATACAGATGAAGGAAGTTGGCATTTGAAAGACAACCTTCTGAACTCATGAAGGCCATGGTGAATTATTGGTCATGCCATTTGGTCTCTGTAATGACTCATACACTTTTCAAAGCCTCATGAACCACCTTCTAAAACCATATCTTAGAAAATTTTCCTAATGTGTTTTGATGACATTCTCTTCTACAACATAACATTCTCATAGCCTAACATATTTCCTATAGTAGCATCGATCATTGCCACAACAAAATAAATGGCTCGCAAAAATGTTGAGATATGATTATGATATAATTTACAAGAAGGGGTGTGAGAATGTAGTGGTTGATGTCTTATCGTGCCAATTTGAGGATGAGGCCAGCCTTTTATCCCTCTCTCTACCCATACTAGATCGGATTGAAGAAGCCCATCATGAATGGTTCTCCCACCCCTCTTTGTCTCAACTCATTAATAAATTATGAGCATATATTAATTCCTCATAGTAATACTCTTGGAAGTATGAGGTTAATCACTATAAGGATTAGGTAGTTCTATCCCTAGCCTCCACCCTCAAAACACGCATCTTGGATGAGCTGCACTCCTCTCTGGTTTTAGGACATTTAGGCTTTCAAAAAAAATATGCACGAGCCTGCTGATCTTTCTTTTAGACCGACATAAAGAATGACCTTCTTAATTTTTTAGTTGAATGTGATGTATGTCAGCACAACTAAGGGGAAACGATCAAGCTACCGGGAACCTTACAACCTTTTCCACTCCCTGCTTTCATCTGGACAAATGTCTCCATGGATTTCATTACAAGTCTCCCAAATCTAGGCAACAAATCAGTCATCATGGTGGTTGTTGACAAACTTTCCAAATGTGCTCATTTTTTCACTCTACCACATCCATTTACCCCAACATTGGTAGCTCAAATTTTAATAGACCAAATATTCAAACTACATGGCATGCCAACTTCCATTGTGTCTGATTGAGACCCCACTTTCAACAAAACATTTTGGTAGGAACTTTTCAAGCTACAGGGCACACAACTCCAACTGAGTACAACTTATCATACCGAAACTGATGGTCAAACAGAAGCAAACAACAAATGTTTCGATACCTATCTGTGTTGCTTCACTTTAGACAGGTAGCATCAATGAGTACAGTGGTTTCCCTTCGCTGAATGGTGATATAATATTAACTATCATGAAGCCACCAAGATGACGCCATATGAGGCAGTGTATGGAAAACTCCCACCTTCACAGGATTCTTATATCCTTGGATCTTCCAAAGTACAGGAAATTGATTAGCTCCTAAAAAACTATGTCGCCATGATCGCTCATCTCAAAGATAATCTACTTCAAGCTCAGAATAGAATGAAGCAACATGCCAACGGACACCATTCAGAGCAGTCATTTCAAGTAGGTGACCATGTGTTCTTGCGACTCTAACCATATAAGCATACCTCTCTCAAAGAAAATGGATGCCAGAAACTAACACCAAAATTGTATCAGCCTTATCAGGTGCTTCAACGTATAGGAGTAGTTTCTTACAAACAGGCCCTGCCAGCTATTTCAAAAATTCATCCAGTGTTTAATGTATCTTTCCTCAAGAAATTTGTGGGGAACAATTCCAAGGTTCAAACAATTCTTCCATAATTGGATGAAGAAGGTTCACTTTGGCTCTGACCTGAACAGGTCCTTGATACTCGCAAAATACATCTCTGCAGTCGCACGATCAAGGAAGTCCTCATCAAGTGGAAATACACCTCTCTAGAAGATGCAACATGGGAACCAACCATTATTCTTTAGTAGTTTCCACAACTTCAGTCTTGAGGACAAGGTTTCTTTTGATGGGGGAGGGTATGCTAGGGTCCAACCCTGACCCATTTATTTATGTAATAATCCCAAGGCGAATAGTCAAAGTCATAGCTAGTTAGTTGAGAAATAAATCTTGTAAGCAGTTATCCGCATTAATAATAATTATAAGTGGTTGACTCACATTAGAGAAAAGGGACCACAATTAGTTATAAATGGGTCATAGTTAATTAATAAAGTGGTTAACCCATATTATGCAAGGGACTAGTAGTTAGGGTTTTAGATATCATAAAGCTATAAATAGACTTAGGTAGCAAGAGAAAATCAGCAAGTTTTATTGTAATCGAGCTCTGATGTGTTGGAGGTTTCCCCCTCAAAGAGGAAAGTGAACATTATATTTTTCTTTTGAATCATAAAATATATTCGCATCTTGTGTCAAAACTCTAACCACAACAATATGCTTCCCCAAAATTGCGCCCAAGTGGAACACCCTTCTCCAAGCCCTGTTAGCCCCTCTACGGTGCTCACCTTCTGGGGTGCCTTATGACTAGTCAAGTTTTTTTAAGCACATGACTTGTAGGAGCTCATGCCACTTCTAGGACATAAATCAAAACAACTCCTAGCTAGTCCAAAACCCAAGCTTAGTGCTCCCGGCTTAGGGGTGACCTATTGTTGAGTTTCAAGAACCACGAGGTCTATGGATGGGTGGAATGTGGAGAACTTATGGCCAGTTGCTCATTTTACTCAGATAAGTTTCATATGTGTCATTTGATGAATTTATGGGCCTCGCTTATGATTATATGTTACCTTTCTTAAAAACCCTAGTTAGCGTTAAGAATCATGAATATGTATTCCATTGTACATTGTGTTTATGAGTCATATTTTATACGTTTTTTGGTGTTTATAGGTATATATTATTCTGTGGTGCATGGGTTTAGCCTGCTATTTATGGGTGTTTTGGGTTGTGCTAATTAGGGTTTTTATATGCTTAATATATTTGTTGTGTATACCTCTGAATTAGGGTGTGTATAAACCCTAATTACTGTGTGAGTGTGTAATCGTTTTAGTATTTTAGGAATTATTTGTTAACCACACATGTTTTTAATGGGATTCAAGCTAGGGTTAATACCTAGGTTACAAATGTATAGAAGGGATTTCCCATAGTTACAACAACACTGATAGTGAATTAGGGTTTGATAATTGTAATCGTAAATTAAATGGTTCCGCGAGAATATTGGTAAATTATTTGGTGAATTTTGGGTTCAAGATATGTAATGTTGCTTAGTTGGGACCAAGAACATTACAAGGTGGTATTAGAGCACAGGTGACAACACTGGGTCTATTTCAATTACACTTTTAAATTCATAAAGAGGGAAATACACTACGACTCAATTTATTGTTAGCAAAAAAAATGGGTGTATAAAGTGTTGGCATTATGACTAACATGTTGTCCTCGATGGAAACCTACTTGATAAGAGACGTCAACATGATGATTATGCAAATGCTACAGGTGATATAAATATCAGGAATATCAGTTCAAAGGCAGATGGATGGCAAATATAAAGTGTGAGAAAGTATATGTGGGTCCTGTGAAGAAAGATCACGTACATACGCAGGTATGGTGAAGAGAAGTCACATATAGAATATACACCATGATATTATGAATACCAAGGGTCTTTACCATGGTATTGGTCCATAGTATTTGGAAGCGACAACAAATATTTGATCCCGTCAAAGAATACTTATAGCATAAACAAGGTATTTACCTAAGGTATTGGCTAAGGAAAAATCTATATAAGGATATGGAGATCAAAGTGTTATAAGTGCAAGCTATTTGTTATTAATGTATAATCTGATCTGAAATAGGGGTGAACCAAGGACCATGGAAGAGGATCATATCTGATAGTTTTTAAAGAATAGTAATGAATATGCTTGCTTGACTTGTTTGTGATGATAGCTAACAATCATAGATCTGTGATGATAATAATGCTATGATGTGATATGTGAAGGTGAAGTATGCGCAATATGTGTTGTGGTTACAGTTAAGGCTTGACTTAGTGATTTCAGATATGTACATTGGTTTTCCTCTAAAAGGTCGCATACATACGCAAAACATTTTTTAAGTAGTTGCATATATATTATGTGAAAGTTCAAAATATGTATGCAAGTGTTAAGAATGGTAAGCACGTTCATACACGGATGTGTGATGTAAAAGTTGTGTATATATGCTAGGTTTTTGCAGTATGGGTTATTGATGATGTTTGATCAATTTTGTTATGTTTGTTGTGTTATATTCTTTCCACGACTAGCTACCCTAGTTAACCGGGGGGTTAGAGGTTGAGCAGCAGGGGGGGGGGGGTCACAGGGGGTTTGAGGGGGGAGGTAATCCCCCCTCTACGGGGTCCGGGGCAGCACCTCGAGGAATTTTTTTTGGACCCTATATTAGGTGGGTGGACCTACCTACAGTTTTGTGCATGGTTTTCGCAAATGGTTTTGGGCACGATGGTTTTCGGTCCATGGTATTGGATTCTTCGGCATGTATATATATGTATTGTAACATTGAAAGGAACATAATGAAAAATCAAGCTGGTAGTCTCGGTTTTGGGATCCAGGGGAAAATCTCTGTGTATATGTGTTTTATGTGTTATGCTCTCGCATTGTTTATTTTCTGTGTTTTAGAATTCGTATGTAGGTAATTTATGTACGGGGTTAAAACCTACATTTGGTATCAGAGTTGTTTTGGCTTAAAGGGGATGCCTTTGTTGCTGAGGGGTTTTTCTCGGGTCTGTGGTAGACCCTATTCAGTGGGAGATCTACGAGATCAATTCTGGTGGTGAAAGAAGATGACGAGTAGTGGAAAGATAGAGATCGAGAAATTTAATGGTGAGAGTTTTGAGATGTGGAAACTCAAGATGGAGGATTGTTGGTGGATAAAGATCAGTGGATCACAGTAGATCTGGGTACTAAACCAACTGGAGTGTCCGATGAAGAATGGAATAAGTTGGATCGGAAGGCAAAGAGAACAATACGATTGTGTGTCTTAGATTCAGTATCATTGAATGTACCAGTGGAAGCTACGACGAAGTCTATGTGGGACAAGTTAGGGACTTTGTACCAATCTAAGTCTCTGGTGAATAAACTATTCCTACGGAAAAAGTTGTATAACCTGAGGATGAAAGATGGAGACTCGGTGACAGCGCATCTGAACGCATTTAATATTGTGGTAAGTCAGTTATTATCTATTGATATTAAAATTTCAGATGAAGATAAGTGCATCACTTTGTTCTATACCAGATTAGTGGTATAGTTTAGTTATTGCAATAGGTAGCAATGCAACTGCCTTGCAGTTTGATGAAATAGTCTTATCCTTACTGACAGAGGAGATGAGATGGAAAAATATGGAGATCCAGAATGGTGATGCCTTGTCTATACGAGGAAGGTCCTGGAATAGAAACAAAAATAAGTCATCGAGTGGGAGATATAAATCTAGAGGGAGATCTAAATCTCCAGGAAAACCTGTAAAGGTGTGTTGGAAATGTGAAAAGGAAGGGCACTACAAAAGGGACTGTAAATCTAAAGCTCCTAACAAAGGAAAGGGATCTACTGATGCTCCTTCTGCAGAGGAAAAAACCACCTCAGATGAAGGTGGGGATGTGTACTTGGCTTCTTCAAGTACACATGTAGATCATGAGGCATGTTTGATTGACTCAGGTGCATCCTTTCATTTCATTCCCCATAGAGAGTGGTTCTGCGAATATGAGAAATATGATGGTGGTGATGTCTTCTTAGGGGATGATAGGAAGGCTAGAATCATTGGCCGTGAAAAATTAAAGTTGAAGTTGCAAGGTAGAAGGGTTAGAACACTTTTGGGTGTTCTACATATTCCTGCATTGGCCAGAAATTTGATTTTTGTAAACATGTTGGATGATGCAGGTGTAAAAACAATGTTCGAGAGGGATACTTGCAAGATGGTTCAAGGAGCACTGGTATTGATGTGGGGAGTTCAGATTGGAACTTTGTACAAGCTGCAAGGTAGCACTTTTGTTGATGGGTGCAACAGTTCTGTGGTTCCTAAAAGTGGAGTAGAAAATCTAGTGGTCTCTAAAGAAAAGACCATGCTATGGCATCAAAGGCTTGGACATATTGGAGAGAAGGGCCTTAGAATACTTCATGGTAAAGGTATGGTAGAAGGTATGACTAATAGCTCTATGGATTTTGATTTCTATGAAAATTGTGTATATGGGAAGTAGAATCAGGTGAGTTTCCCCTCTGGTGGTAAGAGGGCGAAACATATATTAGAGCTTGTGCACAGTGATGTGTTTGGACCTATGAAGGTTCTATCACTGGGTAAGTCTGTGTACTATGTATCATTTATAGATGACTTCTCAAGGAATACATGGATATATTTCCTTAAGAATAAATATGAAGTCTTTGACAGTTTTAGATAATTTAAGGCTCTGGTGGAAAACAAGACAGAGACGAAGATAAAGGTGCTGAGGACAGATAATGGTGGAGAGTTTTTAAAGAAGGAATTTGAAGAATTATGTAAGAAGTGTGGTATAGCACAGTATAAGACTACTCCATAAAAACGTCAGAAAAATGGAGTTGCAGAAAGAATGAACAAGACGTTGATGGAAAGGGCAAGAAGCATGCTCAGTGGTGTCAGGTTAGGACATGAATTCTGGGTAGAGGTGGTGGAGACTGCATGTTACCTGGTCAATAGATCACATTCATCAATGTTGGAGGATAAGAGTCCACAAGAGGTATGGACTGGTAATAAACCCTCTCTTTCACATCTGAGGGTATTTGAATGTGATGCATATGTACATTTTCCAAAGGAGAAAAGAAAAAGTTGGATAGTAAATCTGAAAAGTGCATTTTTATTGGGTATAAGGATGGTTTAAAGGGTTATAAATTTTGGAACCCAGTAACAAGGAATGTTGTGTATAGCCAAGATGTGGTGTTCAGAGAGGTGAAAGATGTTATTAAACATGAATTTCAACCAAAGGAACCTGAGAAGATAGAGTTTGAGCTAAAGGAGGAAGAATCAGACTCTACTGCAGAAGAGGAATTAGAAGATGGAGAACCACAAAATCTGGTTGTGAGAAGGTCAATTCGAGAAAGAAGGAAGCCAGCAAGGTATAGTCCATCTACTGTCTGTTCAAATTTTTCTTTATATATTACTAATGATGATCCCATAATTGTGAAGGAAGCAGTAGATTTAGAGGATGGAAAATTCTGGAAAGAGGCCATGGTTGATGAAATGGCATCTTTGTACAAAAATGAGGCTTGGGATCTGGTGGAGTTTCTGGCTGGAAGGAAACCCATTGCCAGCAAATGGGTGTTCAAGAAGAAGACAAATGCAGAAGGAAAGGTGGAGAAAGACAAAGCTCGGTTGGTAGCAAAAGGTTATTCTCAAGTGCTGGGAATTGATTTTGGTGATATTTTTTCTCCTGTTGCCAAGGTAGCTTCTATTATATTACTTTTATTTGTTGCTGCTACTTTTGATTTTGAGGTAGAACAGATGGATGTGAAGACATCATTTCTTCACGGGGATCTAGAATAAGAGATCTACATGAAGAAAACTGAAGGCTTTGCAGTGAAGGGTAAGAAAGAACTGGTATGCAAGTTAAAAAAGTCTTTGTATGGGTTAAAACAGTCACCAAGGATGTGGTATTAGAAATTTGATACATTTATACGAGGACTTGGCTTCACCAAAAGCAAAGAAGATCACTGTGTGTATTTTAAAAATAATTGTTGACCATGTTATTTATCTAGTCTTGTATGTGGATGATATGTTGCGGGTTGGAAATGACAAAGAAATTATCTAGGATTTGAAGACCCAATTGTCCTCCAAATTCGACATGAAATATCTTGGTGCTGCAAACTATATTTAGGCATGGAAATTAAAAGAGATCGGGCAAAGAGGAAGCTATGGTTAAACCAGAGGAAGTGTGTCAAGACAATAATGCAGAGGTTTAATATGCAGGATAGTAAACCGGTGAGGGTTCCTATTCCTGTAGGTGTAAAGTTATCTGCTGAATAGTGTCCCAAGACACAAGAAGAGGAAGAGGACATGTCTTTTTTTCCATATGCAAGTGTAGTTGGTAGCCTAATGTATGTGACAGTCTGTACTAGACCAGACATTGCACATGCAAAGGGAGTATTGAGCAGTTTTATGTCAAAACCAGGGAAGGAGCATTGGACAACCGTGAAGCGGGTCTTCAGGTATTTGCGTGGCACTAGTGATTATGGTTTGCGTTAGGGTCCAACCCTAACCCCCTTATTATGTAATAGGGTCAAGTCATAGTTATAGTTAATTAAAGAGTCAATAAAGCCCATATTAATAATTGTAAGTGGTTGACCCACATTTAAAGAAGGGACCAGTTAGTTGCAAATGAGCCATGGTATTAAATAGATGGTATTAATAAGAACCATGATACTGACCCATGGTATTTCATGTAAGAATCCTATATAAAGGATAGAGACTCCCCTTGAGGAGCGTTGTGTCTTATTTTGTAATTGATCCCAGCTCTATTGGAGGTTGCCCCCTCGAAGAGGCAAGTGAACATTGCTTTCCTTTCTGAATAATAAATTACATGTTGTTATTTCTTATTGTTTTGTGTTCTGGGTATATTTCTTCACATATTTGGTATTATGGTATCTTCTCATAGGTCAAGAGCATAACAAGTGGTATCAGAGCACTTTCTAGGGCCAATGGGATCTCCATTTTTAGCAGATTTTTTTTGGCTAGAGACGTGTTCTGGCATCTTTAAACCACGAGATTTGTCATTGAGCGCATAAACCTAGGGATTTTGGGAGGCATGCACGTAGGAGATACAAGAGGTGGTCATGCTTGTTGGACTCCCTTGTAACCCCTGTGGGTACCCCTTTGAGTATTAGCGCATTAGACAGAACCGCACACAAACTGTCTTCCAAGTACCCTCTGGGTATATCGGAAGCCCCCTGGGCTCTCTTGAAACCTTGCCATAGATAAACCATCGGCTATCTAGCTACTACATTACACCGAGAACAACACTTGGGGAGATTACTCACGCGTACGATAGGGTAGTCGGGTTGTAAGGCTAAGGGTATGTTTGATCCTCCTTGGTTAGTGCCCTGAAGGATTGGGCCGAGTACTACTATTGGACCCTTATGTATATTGCGATCTGTAGCACCTGAAACTCCTTGAGACCATAGTTCCTTTGTCTCTCTCTAGATCACGCATCATCTTTGCTAGATCATATCTAGCAGGTTGGGTTTTGTCGCAGCCGCAACAATCCAATCCTCCATTCAAATCTATCAGATCCACCATTTAGATCTATCAGATCTGTCATTCAGATCTATCAGATCTGCCATTCAGATCTAACAGGTTGGGTTCTGTAGCAGTTGCAACAATTAGATTCGTTATTCAGATCTAGCAGCAGGGGTTGGATCACTGTCACATTCCTACTCATACTCTGCAGTTGAGGGTTTCGCCGACAGATTTGACTATTTGTGTGGCTCCTATACTTGGGCATGATTCTCGCAGGACATTGGGTAGAATTAAATTTTTTGCGAATCGGCTGCTGCAGTATTCCTAAGCGAGGAGTAAAACTCCTTTCGGAGTAAAAAAAATATAATAAGAGATGCTCCTGGGATGCTTATAGGAGACTTAGCCCATAATAATCAGGTCGATGGGCTAAGAAAGGTGGTATTATTCACTTGTCAGCGTCAAAATTTCGGGTGGTCCCAAAAAAAAAAATCACAGTAACGACAAGTGCACTGGATCTGTGCATGGTACAAACCTGAGCTCAAGCTATGGCCAATGAGAAGATAGACACCCTTGAACAAAATTTGGAGGAATTAACGAAGTAGATCCAGTCCTTAAATGACAAAATCACCAAGGGCAAATCAGGGGAACAATTGGAGGCATATGATTTTAATGAAAACCTTGAGGTCAAGTCTAGCCATTCTCTTCACTTCTATGGAAACCTGGGAACACTCCCAGCCTCGACCACCCAAGCTGGACATGTATAAATTTGATGGCTCTCATACGGCCATATGGCTAGCACAAATGGAGCAATATTTCACATAGAATCACATCAAAGATGATGCGACTAAGCTAAGTGTGGGAAGCCTGTACTTAGACCAAGAAAGAAGGAAATGGTGGCAGTGGCATCAACACTACTATGCAAGGACAATGACTTGGTAGATATTCTCAAAATCCCTTTCTGATCACTTTGACCATGAATCTAACTTTTTGGGTCGTCTTACTAAGCTCCAACAGACAAGCACAGTGCAAGAATATATTAAAGAATTTGAAGCATTAGCCTTCCGTACATGAGGTCTAGCAGATGAATTCTACTTGGAATGTTTTATCAGTGGTCTCAAAGACGCCATACAAGCCCACGTCCGAATGTACCACCCAGTTTCATGGTTGGCAGCTTGCAAGACAGCTCAGGAAGTAGAATGCGCGTTATTAGGCCAGTCGACTCGTCCAAATTTCATAGCCAAGGGACGCCCCACCCAGGCTCCGAGCACTACCCAAACACTTAAGGTTCAAAAGGTGTCACCAACGGAAATGGCAGAAAGAAGAAAGCAAGGATTGTGTTACTACTATGATGAGAAATACTCCCCGAGACATAAATGCAAGGAACACAAATTCTTTCAAATTGATGCTATAAATCACAGTTCATCTGAGGAAGCCCCACCATTTGAGGGACCAAAGGAGGAAGATGAGGACAACCAGCCGGACAATGAGCTCCCAGTTACACCTGAAGAAACAGTTATCTCGCTTCATGCTTTGGCAGGAATTTCTTCTCCCCAAACTCTCAAAATCAAAGGTTTTATTAAGCATCGTCCTGTAGTAGTCTTGATTAATAGTGGCAGTATGCATAACTTTATCCATCAAAGAGTTTCCGAAGCAGTACATTGTTTTGTCATAGAAGTCTCTAATTTCTAGGTCTAGATTGCTGATGGGGAGACAATGAAATGTGAAGGTTGTTGTGAAAATGTCAAACTTAAAATGGGGGCTTATCACCTAAAGACCCACACATTTGCCATCAACATGGGTGGGTGTGACATTGTCTTGGGTGCTAAATGGCTCCGCACACTCGGCCCAATCACAATGGATTTCCAAGAGTTATATATGAGCTTTAAGCAAAATTACCACACACATACCCTCCGCGGACTCCAGGCAGGTGCTCCTTATATCATCAGCTCGCATAGGATGGAAAAATTGTTAAAAAATGGCCACCATGGAGTTATAGCCCAATTTAATGCCATCCAAGCCTTTGGTCTTAAACAACCATTTGCAGGTCTTTGACAAGCCTCATGAGCTTCCACCCTCGAGAGGGGAACATGATCATAGCATTACTTTGGTCCCAGCGGCACAACCACCAAATGTGCACCCATATAGATATCCTTTCGCCCAAAAGAATGAAACTAAAAAAATCATCAAGGAACTCCTGGAAGCTAGTGTCATTCGTCCTAGCATTAGTCTTTATTCATCGCCTGTGGTCATGGTGCTCAAGAAAGATGGGGAATGGCGTATGTGTCCAGACTTAAGGGCCCTCAACAAGCTGATGGTCAAAGATAAATTTCCCATCCCAGTTGTTGATGATCTGCTGAATGAACTAAATGGGGCTCAATTATTTACTAAGCTCGACCTTCGCTTGGGCTATCACCAAATTCGCATGAAAGAAGTAGACATTCCAAAGACTACTTTCCGAACTCATGAAGGCCATTATGAATTCCTAGTCATGCCATTTGGTCTCTATAATGCCCCATCCACTTTTCAGAGCCTCATGAATCACCTGCTCAAACCATACCTTAGAAAATGTGTCCTTGTTTTCTTTGATGACATCCTCATCTATAGCCTCACCTAGGAAAAACATCTTCAGCGTGTAGATTTGCTCTTACAACTGCTCTGGAAGAATAATTATTTGTCAAACTGTCCAAGAGCTCTTTTGGCATGGAAGAAGTTGAGTATTTGGGCCACATTGTGGGGCGTGAAGGTGTCAGGGTGGATCCTAAAAGGATCTAGGCAATATAGGATTGGCCTCAACCAAAGACCTTGAAGAGTTTGAGAGGATTTTTGGCTCTCATCGGCTACTATCACAAATTTGTCCGCAATTATGGTTGCATTGCTAGACCCCTCACTCGCCTTCTTAAGAGAAATTCATTCCTCTGGAATGATGAAGTGCAACAGGCATTTATAGCTCTCAAACATGCCATGTGTTCCACTCCCGTATTGGCACTACCCGACTTCACCAAATTTTTTGTGATTGAATGTGATGCTTCATGTACGGGTATTGGGGCTATCTTAATGCAGGAAGGTTGACCCTTGGCCTTCACTAGCCAACAACTAAGTGGGAAAAATCTGGGACAATCTACCTATGAGAAGGAGATGATGGCCATATTACATGCAGTGGATACCTGGTGACCATACTTAGTGGGGCGACGTTTCTAAATCTACACAGACCATCAAAGCCTTAAATATTTTTTGGAGCAACGCCTATCCTCACCACAACAAAATAAATGGATAGCCAAAATGTTGGGATATGATTATAAGATAATTTACAAGAAAGGGCGCGAAAATGTCGTAGCGGATGCTTTATTACGCCAATTTGAGGAGGAAAGCACCCTGCTAGCAATCTCTCTTCCCATTCCAGAGTGGATTGAAGAGGCTCGCCAGGAATGGTTTTCACATCCTTCGCTCTCCCAACTCATTAATAAATTGCAGGCATATCCAAATTCCACAACGGGCTACTCTTGGTAGGATGAGATTCTTCGCTACAAGGACAAAGTAGTGATATCACCAACATCCACCCTCAAAAGTTGCATTTTGGCAGAGTTGCACTCATCTCCCACTGCAGGCCATTCAAGCTTTCAGAAGACTTATGCTCGCACTTGAAGTTCATTCTTTTGGACAGGCATGAAAAGAACATTCTTACGTTTGTAGCTAAGTGTGATGTGTGTCAGTGCCACAAAGGAGAAATAGTCAAATCCCCAGGCACCTTACAGCCATTTCCCATCCCTACCTCAATCTGGATGGAGGTCTATATGGATTTCATTACTGCTCTTCCGAAGTCAAGCAACAAGTCAGTCATCATGGTGGTTGTGGACAGACTTTCTAAGTATGCTCATTTTTGCGCCCTACCCCACCCTTTTACACCTGCTTTGGTGGCTCAATATTTCATGGACCAGATCTTCAAATTGCATGGCATGCCCACTTCCATTGTGTCTGATCATGACCCGATCTTCACCAGTAACTTTTGGCATGAACTCTTAAGGTTATAAGGCACCCAACTACAACTCAGTACTTCCTATCATCCCCAAACTAATGGTCAAACTGAAGCAGTCAACAAATGTTTGGAGACCTACCTCAGGTGTTTCACTTCAGAAAAGCAACATCTATGGGTACAGTTGTTACCTCTAGCTGAATGGTGGTATAATACTAACTATCATGCCACCACCAAGATGACTCCATATGAAGCATTTTATGTTAAACTCCCTCCTTCACCTACTTCTTATATCCAGGGATGCTCGAAGGTACAAGCAGTGGATCAACTTCTACAGAACTGTGCAACCATGCTTACCCACCTCAAAGAGAATCTCTATCAAGCTCAAAATTGCATGAAGAAATAGGCAGACCAACATCGTTCAGAGCGCCACTTTCAAGAAGGGGATTAGGTATTCTTGAGGTTGCAACCATATAAGCAAACATCACTAAAAGACAAGGGTTGTCAGAAATTATCTCCAAAATTCTACGGACTGTATCAAATACTTCAGCACATCAGAGAAATAGCCTACAAGCTAGCCTTGCCACCCACTGCAAAAATCCATCCTGTCTTCCATGTCTCATGCCTCAAGAAAGTGGTTGGGAACCATTACAAAATTCAAACCAGTCTACCGGAATTGGATGAAGAAGGTTCAATCTGGCTCCAACCTGAATAGGTTCTTGACAAGCGAGAATGGCACCTGCATGGCCGCATGATCAAGGAAGTCCTCGTCAAGTGGAAAGACACCTCTCCAGAAGATGCGACCTGGGAACTAGCCATTGAGGACAAGGCTATTTTTATGGGGTAGGGCATGTTAGGGTCCAACCCTAACCCCCTTATTTATGTAATAGGGTCGAGTCATAGTTATAGTTAGTTAAAGAGTCAATAAAGACCATATTAATAATTGTAAGTGGTTGACCCGCATTTAAAGAAGGGACCACAGTTAGTTGCAAATGGGCCATGGTATTAGATAAATGGTATTAATAAGAACCATGGTACTGACCCATGGTATTGCATGTATGAATCCTCTATAAAGGATAGAGACTCCCCTTGAGGAGCGTTGTGTCTTATTTTGTAATTGAGCCCAACTCTATTGGAGGTTGCCCCCTCGAAAAGACAAGTGAACATTGCTTTCCTTTTCTGAATAATAAAATACATGTTGTTATTTCTTATTGTTTTTTGTTCTAGGTATATTTCTTCACATATTTGGTATTCTGGTATCTTCTCGCAGGTCAAGAGAATAACAATTTGTGCTACCAAGGAAGACCAGGATTGGAAAAAGTTTTGGATATTTGTGGCTTTGTTGATGCAAGCTAGGTTCGAGATCTGGATCAAAGAAGATCTAAAAGTGGGTATGTGTTTAACCTATTTATAGGTGCAGTCAGTTGGATGAGTAACAAACAATTTGTAGCGGCACTATCAACTACAGAAGCAGAATACATGGCAGCCACTCATGCAAGAAAGGAAGCAGTGTGGTTGCAGATATTGTGTTCAAGTATGGGGTTAGTACAGGGAGCTATAAGAATAGACTGTGATAGCCAAAGTGCAATTTTCTTGGAAAATAACCTTGCTTACCATTCAAAGACAAAGCACATTGATGTTCAGTATCACTTTTTGAGGGATATGATAGAAGACAAAAAGGTGTTGCTGGTAAAGGTGGACACTTTGAAGAATATTACATATGCATTGACAAAATATGTGAGCTCTAAGAAGTTCTCTTGGTGTAGAGAAACAATGGGCGTTGTAGGGGATGGATAAATGTGTAAGCTCTCCTATGGCCCCCTTGTGGAAAGAAAACAACAAGTTCAGAATATGTAAGTAGGTGTTAAGAATGGTAAGCACGTTCATGCACGAATGTGCTATGTAAAAGTCATGTATATATGCTAGGGTTTTGCAATATGGGTTGTTGATGATGTTTGATCAGTTTTCTTATGTTTCTTGTTATTTGTCGATGATGTCCCTCTCATAATAATTTGTGTTTTATAGTATTGGTTGGGTTGAATTGGTTATGGAATGGAATGTTGATTAGTGATGATGCTACTATGTATGATCTATATTTGATTCAATTATCCATGATGGATTCAATATGTGATTTAGTGATTGGTTCATTGTGACAATAATTTATATTCAAGTGTCAGTTATTTGATATATGTATGCAGGTCTTCTTCAAGGGAGCGTGTACATACGTGAGTATGATTAAGAATAATGGTGTATAATTATGACATATTTTTTATCAGGGTTTGTAGTGACTACATTTTGTTTCTGTGATGAAAAATATATGGTATGCTATATTTATCAGTGGTTGTGCATTGATATGATGAGATTGGTTTGCTCTTGTTGCATTGGTTGACTAAGATTCAGTTATTTATTTGATGATTGAGATGATTTGATTCAATGATTGGTTTCAAAATTGTTACTTGGTTTGAGCTTAATGATGGAAGTGGGTCTAGTCTGAAAATATGATGAAATGTGGCCTATAATTTTGATTCTTTAACCTAGATGGATCAAGTATGAAATATTATGAAACTTGGTCCACAAAGGTGTTGAGGGTTGGAGCCTTCAGTGAGGAATTCAAAGCTTTCTTCCAGTAGTAGTTGGAGAATTTATACAGGGGGTAGGAGCTCCCTTCTGCTAGGAGTTGATAAACGAGATCAGGGGGTTGTAGCTACCTTCCAATGGGTGTTGGAGAACAAGAGAAGGTTGTAGCATTCTACAGGTGGGTGCCTACGTACTGGTATGAGTTTGAGACAGTACAAGATTGTAAGATGTTTTCCTTTGTAATAAAAGAAGAAGACATAGATGACAAGAGTGCTCGTTTTCTCCCACATTGGGTTTCCACCTAAAATCTCGATGTTCATGTGCGTTGATAATTTTCTTGTGTGTTCTTTATTTCTCATCATTTATGCTTAATGAATGAATAATGAAGTAATGATGCTCTGGTTAAGTATGAATAGTTAATTAACTAATTGATAAATTAGTTATTTGGATATACATTATTTGTATTCATCACAACTGCGTACATACGCTAGTTTCATGAATGACAGTAGCGTACAAAAATAAAAATAAGAAATGAAAAGTTGAAATTAGTTTAAAATGATGATTCACCATCCCCTCTCAGTATTTTTCCTAACAATTGGTATCATAGCAGGCCCCTCAGTAGAAGCTTGATCGCTTAAAGGAAGACCTGTCAGGATTAGTCAAGGAGGAGTATTTTCTATCAGACTGCCTTTATTGAATGGAACTAACTTTGTCTTTTCGAAATTCATAATGAGGGAATTTTTACAGGCACTTGGAGCAGATGTATGGGTGATTGTTAAAGGTGGATATCAATATCCAACCTCTATTCCCATAGATATTGCAGGGAAGAAACAATATGAAACCAATGCAAAGGTTTTAAATGCCATCTTGGGAAGTCTGGCCAAGTCTGAATTTATGAAGGTCATGCAACTAAACACCGCAAAGGAAATGTGGGATAAGCTTATCCAAAGTTATGAAGGTGACGCTAAGATAAAAAGTGCTAAACTTCAAACATTTAGAATTTAGTATGAGAAACTTAAAATGCATGACGATGAAAGCATTGCAGAATTTTTACTTAGAGTGGATGATATTGTTAACTCAATTGGAAATCTTGGTGATGAAATAAAAGATGTTACTATTGTTGAAAATATTTTGAGATCACTACCTCTAAATTTTGATTCCAAAGTCTCTATTGTTGAAGAAATGTAGTATTTAAAGAGTCTCACTATTGAACAGCTCCATGGGATCCTAAAAACCTTTGAGATGAGAAAAGGGGGTCCATCAAATATGAGAGAAGAAGCTTTCAAAGCCACATATAAAGGGAAAGAGAAGGAATCACCCAAAGATACAAGCTACATATCAAATGAGGAAGAAACAAACTTCATGAGGAAATTACAAGTAGGAACTGGAAAATTCAGAGGTAAGATTCCCTTTAAATGTTTTGCCTGTGGAAGAGTAGGTCACTATGCATCCAAATGTCCATATAAATAAAATCATAAAGAGAATGGAAAGAATGTTGCTAAAAAGAAGTTTTCTGACAAGAAAATATTTTACTCTAATGAACATAGTCATAACATATTCCATGGCCTCAAAAATTTAGATTCATATTCTAACTGTCATTCTCAAGTACATATGGCTCTTGAAGATCAATAAATTAATGAATCAAATGGATATGAAGTAGATGACTTAATGAGAGCACTGAAAGAGAATGATAAACTCAGGAATGCAAACAAATAATTGGAAACAAAAGGAAATAGTATGGTTAAGGAAATAAACATGTTAAAGATGGAATTAGAAGCAACCAATAGAAGAACATAAATCATAAGAAGACAACTTCAAGAAAAAGAAAAAAAATGTGAGACATTAGAATATGAAGTTGTGACCCTAAAGGAAGAATATGAGAAGATCAACAAATGGGTAAAGGCATCTGAATCTCTAGAGAAGATTATTAATGAGAAACACTCTCCTCAAATGAAAATTGGCATTGGGTACAATCACATGGTTTCACATACACAATGTGATGACAAAAACTAGTATAGTGTTATTCAAAAGAAAATTGAATCAAGTCATACATCTGACAGAAAATCTCCTAGATCAAGGTCAAGATTAGTCCCTAGGCACAAAGGATGGTCTTATGCATATTGCTTCTCTTGTAACTCATTTGGAAATAAGGCCACTAATTGTAGGTCAGGTATTTGGAATAGAACTAGGAGATGGGATAAGTTCTGGCACATAATTAGAAGTTGCAAAAAAATCTAGAGGAAGAAGGAACGTCAATCAAAAACGTAGGGAAGATCTACCCTACTGCAATCCATTTTTTTTAAAGATTAATTCTCATAGTGACTACAAAAGTGATGTGAGGTACATGACCTCATGAAGAACAAATGATGACTATCAGATCCACATGATCAGTGATGTATGATCTCAGGGGGAGTTATACATGAGTATCTTTGTAATGGTTCTCTATTTTGGTTTGATATTCATATTACTAACATTGCATTGATGCAGTAGCAATCAACATGTACATGTATCATATCTTCAGAGGGAGTTGTTGTCATAAAAATTTCAGCATTTGACTTTTTGTACGCGGATATTATAAAGGACAGTTGCGCATATATGCGAGTTTTGATTTATATAGATGCGTATGTTTCTCTGAGATGAAGAAACAATGGAATGGACTCAGGGGGATTTTATGATATGATTCAATCAATTATTATTGGATTTTTTTGGTTCTACCATTGATTGGTTAAAGTTTGTTGATAGTTCTTAGATGTTACTTAAAATTGATGTTGTTTCATGAGTTGTTGCAAAATGTCATTGCTACTTTGGTTCTTTGATGCACTTGCTGATTAATGACTTGGATATGATCATATTTTACTATGAAAAGTTGGCACAAGTTCAAGGGGAGCATCTTCCATGCTTCTAATAGTTCATTGTTGGCATTATGATTACATGTTTATATCAGTGGTGATGTATAGTTGTTGTTGTTGTTATTGTTGAAGACACATATATTGTTTTCATTTTTTCATTAGTGATGGTGAAGTTACAGTCTTGCTACCTGTTGTAGCGGCTACAACCACCCTCCAAAATTTTTCCTTAGCCTATTTTGGAGCCTCCATACCAACCTTTCACAACACTTTGTCTTGCTTCATAAAGTACTCAAGCTTTAGTATTTTCCTTGCACAAAGGCAGCTTGTCAATCACAGTTGATTCATTCCCCTCACTAGCTGTTCACCTGGACCTGGTCCAGTTGTAGGCTAAGAAGCTCCCCCTTGAAAATTGCGCATTTCTGGAGGGTAGCCAAACTTCCCTCTAGAAATTGCGCAATCCTCTCTGGCAGCCTGCTGGGCTCCAGGATTGTGTAATCCTACCATCCAACACTCCCAACGGGATTTGCTCAAATTTCCCCAGCAGGGTTGCTCAGCCCAGGATTTGTGCAAATCTGGGTAGCAGTCAACTGCTCTATCCAAAAATTGCACAATCCTCCTGGGAAGTCAGCCTAGCTCCCAGCCAAGAATGCACATTTTTCCCAATCAGTTGAGCAATTGCATGCATGAGCAGTCTGATTGACCAATTCCAACCAGGGACTGAGGAAACTTGACTTGCATGCATGCATGACTTGCTCTTCCTAAAATAGCAAGAGACAACATGCAAAAGGAATCCCATGATTCAGGGAGCCATTTTTAGTAGTCGAGGGTTAGATGTAGAGTTGTTTTAGAAGTTTCCCTCCAAGTGTCGCTTTTTCCTCGATTTGTGGCATGTGCGTCATGAGACCAAACTTATTTATTCGACACACCAGAGCTCATTCATTAACATCAATCTTGGAACTATGACATCCCACAACACATTCAGGACTCTTCGACACATTTGGCTCAGATATTCATGGGTAGGTGGCCTCAACTTGTCTTTTTCAGCATTTCTATCGCTTTTTGTATATTCGCTTGTGTGAGTGCTATTTTCTTGATTTCTTTAAACGTTTGTTGTCATTTACATGTATACTAGCTTGTCCTATATCTATTTCAGTTTTCGTTTCTATGTCACTGTTGTCGCATGCATGAAACTGTTTTGCACGGACGTGCGCCGAACCGACGAACTGCCTCACCCTCATGTATGTTGATCTGTTTGTTGAATCTTTCATTCATGTTTTGCATGCACTATCAATCACTTCTGCTATCACTTAATGTCGCCATGCATTCACTGTCTTATTTACTTTCAGTTGCCCATCGGCGAGTCGGGCCAACCTTGGCCCGAATTCTACCTTCACCAAGGTTGCATTGCATAATATGGGGAAGGAAGACTCACCTTCCTCTCCATAAATGTGCATTCCTACCCATCAATGGCCTCTAGGACTATTTTGTGCATTTCTAGAGGAAAGTAGTTGCTTGGCTCAAGAAATTGTGCAAATCTGTCCCTGGGCCAACAGTCCTTCCCAACTGGAATTGCGCATTGCGCAATCTCAGCAGCCAGTTGCCTAACTGGATTGCACATTTCGGAGATCCAGCAGCTAGTCCTGCCTCCCAGACAACCTAGGCTACCTTTTGTGCAGTTTTGGCAACTAGTCACCCAGCCTCCCAGTAAAATTTGTGTAATCTTTCTCATTAGTTTCCTAGGTATGTGTTGTTTCCTTCCCCAAATTTTCTTTGTTTCCACTGACATATTTCTTGCCATGCATGCGGCTTGTTTCCAAATCTTTCAGGTGTTCATCTGTCTCAATGGCTTCCAAGAGAACAAGATCACATGACACTAATGGAGTTACAATTAGAGTAGCAGTTGAGCATGTGTCCTCTAGTCTGTCGATCTATGAAGATACGAAGTTGTATCTAAAAAAGGACATCAAATTGAAGTGGAAAGAGGTTAATGAAACATTCACAGGCACTTTTGGGGAAGACCTTGAAGACCGTCAGGTGTACATGAACATTCATAAGTCCAGCTTGTACCAAATTGCATGCAGATACCCCATGTTCCCATGCGTGAACATGATTCACTGGATCATTGTTGTTGGGAAAAGTATCCAATACGGAATGACCCTATCCCACTCTAAGGGTGATAGATCCTTAGCAACAATCAAAGCAAAGCTATCTAAGATTACTTCTTTATGACATGCAAAAGAGGAAAGAAAGAGATCCACTCACTGATGTCTTTCGTGAATGGCTGATCCAATCTTCTCTCCTTGCTGCTTGCTCCCAGCTCCTTGTCTTCTCACGGGCCCAGCTACACAAGATCCTGCAAACAAGACAAGAAAAGGAAACTACAAGAAGCATGCATTCATAATTGATTCAAGGATTAGAATAAATCAAATACGCAAGTAAAACAATACATCATTGAAACACATGCGAATAGAAGAACCTCAAATGCTTTATTAATGGAAGAAAGTAAGGTTCAGGTGGTGATACAACCATAAGAGACCCAATCCAGCATCACCTTCCCGACGGAAAGAAATCTCCTCTTCACCTCCTTCAAGCAATCACCCAATAATCCCAACTGTAAACCAACAGCAATTCTTTGCACAAAATTCCGGCCTCCAGATCCCATGGGATGAGATCCTTATATAGAGTTTTGGAGTGAAGATGAGTCAGCTTGATGTGTGACTAGTGTCCTCTTCAACTCCAGTTGTTCTTTAGTTCTTGAGTCCACTTGGAGATTCTACCTTCCACTTGGAGTTCTAGAACCTCTTACTCATCACTTAGGCGAATCTTTTGATCCAAGTGTCATTTTGGAAGCTTCCTGGGCATTGACACATTGAGGAAAGATTCCTCCACATGTCCAAACTCGCTCAGCGCAGGTAGCCTTTGTTGAAGTTGACATTCAACGCAGGTACACCATGGAGCAGTTGACATTCAGCGCAGATGCTCAGTGGAGCAGTTGACATGATCCAGAATTGACCTGTTTTTGAGTGTTTTTCAGTGGAGAACTGGTTTGAAGTGCTGTGGTTTGCTGACCTTGTTCCTCTAGGGGTAGGAACAACATGTTTAGGGACTTTGGATCCCTTAGATTATCGACATTTCATGCTTCATGCTGTAAGGCACAAAAATGTCTATAACAGTTGCCCCCTAAAGTATGAGGTCGTTTATCGGGTGAAATTCTTTATCAGGAGGATCCGAAGTTCATTCAATCGCCGGGAGGTGACCTGTAATAAAATACAATACAATACATTATTTTTCATACTGCTTTCATGATCTAGCTGAGGCGGGCATTTCCCATGCTCAGCTTTATAAATACATTCTCTGTACATATAACAGACGATCGTCTGATGGTAGACTGATAATTCTCTGCTGAAATTATCATCCTTTGAGTAGGATGATCATCTGCTGCACATGTCAATGTTCTTTATTTCCTGAATATATATCGCAGCCCGGATGGATGAAACTAGATCCGGGGTCTTCAAACTCGTTCGATCTTCACTCCAAGTACAAGTCGATCCATGTGAGAATTTCTTGGAGTTGAACATGGAAAGACATCGCTTTATTACCAGCCAATCATGTAAACTGTTAACAAGCGCGAGAGGAATCACCGATAATGATAATGACCCTCACGGTACTGCAGTACAATTCACGTGGTGTGAATATAGGACTTGGCGTCGAACACCACGCAAAATCTCCTGGTCGAAGGTCATTGATGTATACCTGTCGCCGGAAGTGAGAAACTTGCCATTGAGGCATGCAAGCTTCAAAGTACTGGGGGGTGTCCCTAGATCAACTTCTTGGATAATGAGCTGATGTCGACAAGAAGCGATCCGTCAAAGGAGGGCCTTAATGAATCCCACATCAGCGACACGGAACGGAGCTAATGATTGTGATGAAGGTGAAAACGATCTGTGAAATATGATTCAGGGTGGCGGTCATGAAAGGACGAAAGATGATGTATGGTAGTGGATGGGACATGGTTGACTTTTCCTGAACGACATCTCTTGAACATATAACGACACTGATGTGATGGATCGGTAGCATTACCCCAAATTTGGATGGTATGGCGAGACCATGGTGATGAGACCGGTGAATGAAACAACCCAACCCGATGTGGTACGGAGGCAAAAGTGTCATGTTCAAGAGTGACTTGCTACCATTAAGCTTTGAGGTTCTCCCAATTTTTCCCCAGTCATTTCTGACCAGTACCTCTTTATTTTTGTCAAGCTTGAGGAGGATAACATATGCTTGTTCTATAACCTGCCCTTCGGGCAAGCCCATCGCTATGTTTTAACGAGCCTAGCGATAGGGAAACTCGTTCTTGTCTAAAGACAAGTTTGTCGCTATTTAATATATTTAACGAGTCTAGCGACAAAGACAACTCGGTCCTTTTCATTTTTAGAGAGTCTAAAAAGGTACGTAAAGTTAACTCCAGATGTCCTTTTTCGTCATCTAATCCCTTAAGTCCGAAAAAGTATAAAACAATACAGAAGGGATGAATGTTCGATAGTTTTATCGAGCCGAACTAGACAAGCACTCGATCTTTTTGTGCAATAATCCCTCAGGTCCAAAAAGATTAAAATCTAGAGGAGGGATAGCTCTTCCGGTCCTTTTAACGAGCTGGAAGGCCAAAACTCGGCAAACTTTTCATATTTTACGAGTCAGATGAAAAGAGCTCAAAGAAGACTCGTATTTTGAGGAACGAGTGATAAACAGGGATAGCAGCAGATTCCAGGTACAGGTTGGAATTTTCCAATCACGGCAATGTCACAAGGATGGCTAGGTGAAATCACTCTTCGCAGCTGTTCCTCAAAATAGGTAAACAATCAAGTGGAGGTGAATGATCGACCAAATGAAAAGTGGAGGTGACGGTGCAAACACGACCAAGGCTTTTATGGCTGATGAATTTACGGTCTCAAATGGTTATTTACCGGTTCATTTTTTCTGAATGAGCTTGAACTCTGGGGGAAGCTTGCTCACATGTGCATTTATTTTTTAACGAGCATGAACTATTTTGCTAAAACTGCTCGGTTTTGCGTTTAATTTTTAACGAGCATGAACTTTGCCAAAACTGCTCGTTAATACCAGCCATAAGATAGGAAGGTCTCCTAGAGCTCGCTATTTTTTAAGGAGCTTCATCTCACTACGCTTTGCTCCATATCCTTTCTTTATGCAAGTTTGGTTTACGATTAATCCCAAAAATAGATAAATAATCGCTCCTCGTTTGCACTCCAAAAGGTTTGCATGCCCCCAGGTATAAAGTACAATTTCAAGGTTGCCCCTCCTCTCCCCCACCTCTGCTTTTCTTTGGGTGTTCACAACTACTTGTCGTCTTGCTATTCTAATGTTAACAATACTTGTCTTCTCGTTATTTTTTAACGGGTCTATACGATACTTGTCTTCTCGTTAGCCCAACTTTTAACCAGCTACTTGCGACAAGAGAAGAACACTTCTCAAAGACAAAACATTTGTGTTATTGAGGGAGGCTTACCTCTTTCAGGTTACCCAAAGATTGTTCTGTTAATCTTTCAAACGAAACATTTCTTCGGCATTGTCCACTTAAAATAGATAATGGTGAGTGACGACCACCGCCCTCTCACATAACTTTGACAAAAGAATCTTATTCCAGAACAACCCCTCTTCCTTCTACACCTTCTTCTTCATGAGAGCTTGGCTCTTTGCCGGCTCTTCTTTTACGAAGAGGAAGGAGGGGACGGGGTACAGACTAGTCATATTCTCCCGCGGAAATTCTACCTTATACCCAGGGTTTTCTCTGCCCAAAGCAGACCAGGATGCATGCCCCCTGGGTTCCAGCCCTATTTTCCCGAATCACTCGCACTCATCAGGAAGAAGAACCGGGGGTGGAGACCTTTCTTGATTGAATAGACCATTCAGGGTTGGTATGTGACTATTTGCGATGCGTGATCCCGGAAATGAAAGTTGGTCTACGAGCTTGACCATTCTTCCTTCGTGTGGAAAACACATTACTCTAAAGAGTGAGGAGACTATTGCTCCCATGCAATATATATAGTCTCGTCCAAGGAGTAGGTTATAATCCAAGGGTCCTTGGACGACCATCACATTCATTTTAATGGCCTTCCCTTTCAATGTAATAGGCACATTGGGGAGGATCCCTAATGGTCGACTGGTTCCTTTATCAAAACCCGAGAGATTTCTTATCTCAGGAAAAAGCGCCGGGGAACCCAGTGCTTTCCAAGCAATAGAGGAAAGGATACTCACAGATGCCCCTTCATCAATGATAGTTCCAGCCATTACCATTCTGTATATTTGGACTATAATTCTGAATGGTATGCTAGCTGGTAACCGGGGTCTGCCTAGCTGGTTCCAATCAAAGGACACAACCAGGTTGCTTGGTGGTGGGACCGAATATACGGCCGGGTATGATCCTGACGATGCTCCTTCCTGCATTAAAGGAGTGGGCGCATTGCCCTGATGCTCATCAGAATCGGTGTTGATGAAAAGAATCTGGATGGTGTCATCCTTATTCTCTTCAGTGAGGGTGTCAGCTGGAGATGAATCTTCAGTGACGGTGTCATCTGAAGATGAAACTTCTGAAGGGAGAACCGGGTCAACTGCCGTTTCGACCTTTGGACTTTCGTCCGGTGTGGATTTAGTAGGTTCATTTTCAGTGACTGACGCTTCAGCTGACCACTTGAGCGGGACAACTGTATTTTCAACCAACGAAGGACTTGGCACGAGTTTTTTGTATCCAGGAGGAAGTTGTAACGGTGAAACCGGTCGATCTTCCAAAACTCTCTTTGCTTCGTCTAAGAAGGGACAACGGTGGATGGCGTGATTTCCTTCACACAGTCTGCAGGGGAATCTTGCTCCCTCTATTTGTCTAGAACCTTCACTTTCGCTGGTTGACGGTAAGCATTCAACATGGCTATCAGAGGTTGATGCTTCCGAACTGTGCAAACGAGGGGACCAGTCCCTTAGTATCCGGGGAATACAGGGACAATCTCGGTGGAGGTGGTCTCCTTTACATATGACACATGGCGATTTAGGCCCAGTCCGTGCTGTGTGTGGATTTTTTTCAGATGTCTTTTGCTTGCCCCCAGTCGCCTTAGGCTCCTTCTTCTTCTTTTCTTTCTTCTTCTTCTCCTTCTTCTCCATGGGAGCTTGGCTTTTTCCGGCTCTACCTTTCGAAGAGGAAGGATTGGAGGAAGATTTATAAGAAGTGGAAGGCTGGAGGGCAGCTCTAGACTGGTCTAACTGTTGACTCGACTGTTCAGGAACCGTGGTGTTCTGAACTACACTGGTTGAGAATAGCCAAACTGGCAGGCCAATTGTCAGTCCTGGAAGCGACAATGTGGCCATGTGGGGCGCACCAACTTCTCCCCAAGAGGAGAAAGGGCTAGGATTTCCATCATGGGGAATCCCTTGGTTGGTGTGTTCCATGTTCTCAACCTAAAGATCAACGCAGGAATAAGAGGTGATTATGTTCCGTTTAAAATGAATTTTATATGACGACGCTTTAGACACAACTTGCTTTTTCACTTTTTAAGAGTCGAGAAAAAGCTAAAGATGACTCTAGTCTCCTTCGATGTATTAACGAGCCCGAAGTGACAAATGCTCGGATGGACTTTTTCAGTTATAGAGTTTGAAAAAGGCCAAAAGAAACTACTCTGGAGTTCTAGGCAGAGGGTGTGCCAAACCTTTCGCAAAACCACAGAATACGTTTTACGGTACGAGTGGTCAATCTTCGTGAATGCTGTGTTCACTGCATTGCGATCAGTAGGGCGGCCGACACGGTTTCCTATGGATAAAGGCTTTATTCCTATAGGGGTCTCCCAATATATACGCGACGGTACGTGGGAGCACAAGTCCGTATTGATACTTATCGCTTCACCCTGGAGGAATCACCCAACCACTCGACGCTAAGATCCACTCGACGCTAAGATATCACGTTTAACGACGCCGGAACACGTCTCTAGCTTAGACCTCTATGTGTTTCGTTATGTTTCAAAGCGTTGTTATGTAAATTCAATTCATTTTAGGTTGATCTTGCTTAGCAGTTTGCCTTTATGGATCACCACGTGATGTATGGTACAACTCCTAAATGCAGTCTAAGAATGATAAGCAAACTTTTTCAATTCTTTCAACTTATGAAAATCTTAACTACTGAGGGAAAAGAAAGACATCAACTTTTCACACAGATCATAGAGCACACATTGATGCACTTTTCCTAAATCGACATGCAAGCTGTCAAAATGCACATGCACAATGCAGGTATTTCTTTTCTTCTTCCTTAATGTTGATGTATTACAAAAAGAAAGTTGTTGTATAATTTTGAATTCAATTTCAAGTGAAAGCAAACAAGCTTTCGTCCAAAATCAAAAGAACACCTTAAGGTTTACTCGTTTTAACACTAGAAATATTTAAATTCGAACCATATGACGAAAGCAAATGCTCAATCAGCTATGAAAAGCAAATAAACTAACTCCTAGGATCAAAACGACACTTTATCACAGGTCTAGATCTAAGAGGCCACAGCAAGACTAGTTCACTTTCGTTATGGGAAACTGTAAATGAAGTAAGAAATACAACAAGAACAATCACAGTTTCTTCATACAACCGAGGTGGAATGATGGCAAAGAAAGGTAATTTCAGATGGGTGTACAGGTTGATAACAGGCTGCAAAAACAATACTGAAAACTGGGCAACAGAAGGCAGGGAACCCCAGTTGCAAAATGCAAAACTGGTTCAGCACAGGCTCTGCACTGTCAGTTTGACATTCAACGCAGGTAGTCCCTTCGGGACCTGCGTTGAAACGCAGGGAGCCTTCACTGCAGTGGCGCTGAAGAGAAAACTCTCGTTTCTCTCAGATTCCGGGTCACAGATTGCTCAAAAATCAACTGTTTTAGGCCAAATCAGAGGCTATCAATCAAGTACACACTAGAGGATGATTAAAGGAAGATGAAGACTACCACAAAGAGCTATTTAGAGTCCTTGTAGATCAGCTCTTCAAATCATAAACATGCCCAGAACTGAGCTAGAGTAGCTGCCCTCTACTATGCATTCGAAGGATTCGAATGCAGTTCGATTCGGTACTCCCTTTGTTTAGGAAATGAATAGCAAGAAACACAAGCTACCAACAAGATACGATCCCCAGCGGAGTCGCCAGTTTGTTGTTGGGAAAAGTATCCAATACGGAATGACCCTATCCCACTCTAAGGGTGATAGATCCTTAGCAACAATCAAAGCAAAGCTATCTAAGATTACTTCTTTATGACATGCAAAAGAGGAAAGAAAGAGATCCACTCACTGATGTCTTTCGCGAATGGCCGATCCAATCTTCTCTCCTTGCTGCTTGCTCCCAGCTCCTTGTCTTCTCACGGGCCCAGCTACACAAGATCCTGCAAACAAGACAAGAAAAGGAAACTACAAGAAGCATGCATTCATAATTGATTCAAGGATTAGAATAAATCAAATACGCAAGTAAAACAATACATCATTGAAACACATGCGAATAGAAGAACCTCAAATGCTTTATTAATGGAAGAAAGTAAGGTTCAGGTGGTGATACAACCATAAGAGGCCCAATCCAGCATCACCTTCCCGACGGAAAGAAATCTCCTCTTCACCTCCTTCAAGCAATCACCCAATAATCCCAACTGTAAACCAACAGCGATTCTTTGCACAAAATTTTGGCCTCCAGATCCCATGGGATGAGATCCTTATATAGAGTTTTGGAGTGAAGATGAGTCAGCTTGATGTGTGACTAGTGTCCTCTTCAACTCCAGTTGTTCTTTAGTTCTTGAGTCCACTTGGAGATTCTACCTTCCACTCGAAGTTCTAGAACCTCTTACTCATCACTTAGGCGAATCTTTTGATCCAAGTGTCATTTTGGAAGCTTCCTGGGCACTGACACATTGAGGAAAGATTCCTCCACATGTCCAAAATCGCTCAGCGCAGGTAGCCTTTGTTGAAGTTGACATTTAACGCAGGTACACCATGGAGCAGTTGACATTCAGCGCAGATGCTCAATGGAGCAGTTGACATGATCCAGAATTGACCTTTTTTTGAGTGTTTTTCAGTGGAGAACTGGTTTGAAGTGCTGTGGTTTGCTGACATTGTTCCTCTAGGGGTAGGAACAACATGTTTAGGGACTTTGGATCCCTTAGATTATCGACATTTCATGCTTCATGCTGTAAGGCACAAAAATGTCTATAACAATCATCTCTCACACTAATCCTAAGATGATGACCTTGAGCAGTGTCAGTGGGACGAAGCTTGCAACCTTCTGGGAAAAATATTATGATGATATGTATCATATGTCAGAGCCTGTGATTGTCATGAGTTCTCCATTCAACTTGCCCAGCGACAGAGGTAACTGCAGAGACATTATGAAGGATTGGGTAAAGGAGCCAACTCACTTTAGGATGCCACCCAACCATATCTACAAAACAAATATATTGAGGAAGGCGTACCAATACTTGGTCATATTCACATGTCGACTGAGTGGCCAAGCAAGAATTGAAACCTTTCCTCAGAGTTGGGTGATCGCATTGGACTAACTGGCTAGGGGAGGATGACCATGCAACTGGTCAGGCATACTGGCTCATCAGCTGAAGGAACAAGTCACGAAGGCTCAACAGTCACACGAGGGTATGCATGTAGATATTTACATGTCCGACTACATTCTAGATGCAGTCTATGACCAACATGAGTTGTTGGGCTTGGAGTGGGCATGGTCACTGGTAGACACTGTTGTGAAAACATATTTCAAGTTGTTGTCCAAATGCAGCTTCATGGGAGTAATCATACGGTTGTTCGACCATTTTGTCACCCCAGTATATAGGATGATATTCGAACAGGATCCACCCTGCATGTCAAAGGAAGCAATGGAGGCATTGTTAGGCATTTTAGATTGGTATGCCTCATCGTCCAGCACTTTCATCCGAATGTTCAGCGCGGAGAAGCCTCCACATGTTCTGCCAAAGTTTTCCATGGACATACTTGTCATGCAAGAAGTAACGTATCACATCTTGGCAGGATTGACAGCTAGACTACAGCATTAGAAGAAGGCACCTTGGCCCACTCTTCCATTATGGATTGGGTTATATGAGATCCGGAGTATCAAGCAAGCAGATGTCGAATCAGAATAGATGAAGAAGTACCCATTCGACCTCCAAAGCTTCAACCCATATGACCCACATTGCATTGTGAAGGATCACTGCATGAGATTTCAGTTCAACTAGATCCATGGGGAATTTCATTGGGCCGAGGAAGACTCATGGAGGTATTGCTACAATTCCTTCGAACCCAATGAACAGGTTGGCTTCGCTGTAGAGTGGTTAGTGAAGCAGCATGAAACAACATCACGGAGAGCACTAGCAGTAGCAGTAGAAGCAGAGGCAATAGAGCCAAGAATACCAGTGCGTGACAAAGGGAAGTGGAAGATTGTCGACTGCATGGAGGAGGAGAAAAGCTGCAAGTTTCGAGCAGATCCACTTGTAGAGCAAGCAGCTATGACAATTCAGGAAAAGAGGTAGCAGTGCAACAAGAACATTGCGCGAAGGCAGAGGGATAAGAAGAGAATGGAAGGAGAAGAGAAGGAGTTGCATGAGCTAAGTGAGAGACACCAGAGAGAACTAAAGCTGTGCCAATAGGAGAAGGAAGCGCAACAATAATAGTTATAGTAGGGAGTGCATCATGCGTAGACAGACAAAGCAACACCCGTATAAGTAGTTGATTCATTTGAACAACTGGCATCAGGTGAACAGGGTGAACCATTGTAGGGGAAAGACTTTTCTCATGAGATAGAATAGGCACTTGAACACCTGTGTCTATTAGGAAATTGTGAACATTTTTATTGAAAATCTCAGAGGTTAATAAAAAATTAGGAGTATCATTTGGAAGCTTTCCTTTTCCTAATGAGGCTTTTGTAGTTGGCAAAGTGGATGTAAGGACAACATTTAGTTCTTTGAGAAAAAAAAATTGTTGTTGCTTAAGTTTACTTACCTCATCGATAGGGAATTGAAGTCGAACACCCATGAAGTCATTCGATGGAAGGTCAATGATGTAAACTTGTCATCGAATGCGAAGTTCTTTCCATTGAGGCATGCAAGCTCTAAGGTACTGGAAGGGATTTTCGAGATCATCTTCCCACATAATTAAATGAAGTTGATGGGAAGTGATCCATCGAAGGAGGGCCATAATGAATCCCACATCATCAACATGAAACAAAGGATGTAGTAGTGTGAACAAGTACGATTCAGGATGTAGCATAAAATTAGACAATGTACAGGTGGAAAAGAACTGTCGATAGGAATTCTCTTGAACATATTGGCAACACGACTTCGGAGTTTGGAAACATTTGACTTAGCATAGGATCAAAGGTCATGATGACGGAATGACATGATCAGATAAGAGGCAAAATGGATTCCCCAAACCTGGAAAATAAAGTGACCAAGTGATGATGTCCCAAACCCAACACGAGTAACAGATGAGTGTCATGTTCAAGAGCGACATGCTGCCTTTACAAGATACAAAAGATGGACACTTTCACTTTTTCCCCCACCATTTCTGGCGAGTACCCCATATATTTTTTATCACAAGCTTGAAGGGGATAGCATATGCTTTCCATATAAGTTCACCCTTCAGATGAATCCATCCTAGTAAGTTTTACAAGCCCTAGGAAGTAGGAACTCAGTCTTGTCATGGTGACAAGTCCTGCATTGTTTAAGTTTTACGAGTCCAAAAAAGGTGAAACTCGACATCTTTTTCATGTTTAGAGAGTTTGAAAAAGAAGCGGAAAAGAAAACTCAAAAGGTCCCTTTTCATAAATTATCTCTTGAACCCGAAAAGGTAGAAAACAATATCCAAGAGAATCTCTTAGCCATGTTTGACTAAGGTATTCCTTTTTTGTACAATAGTCTATCTCAGTCCGGAAAAGAGTTAAACTTATACAGAGTAGACGTCATTTCATCTATTTTTACTAGTTCAAAATTACAAGTACTTGACAATCTTTTCATTTTTTGAGAGTTAGAAAAGAGCTTAAAGATGACTCCAGGGGGTCGCTTTTCCGTTTATTTGTAATTAGTTCGAAAAAGTGATAAAATAAAACTTGTTGAATCAGTCAAAGTAAACCACTGATACCAAGAACATATGACCTATCGCTACACAAGGAAACGCACATTATCAATTTCGAGGAAAAATATTAAAAAATGAGTGAAATATGCCCTAATTTGGTAAAAATATTATTTTAAAACTATAAATAGGGAAAAAATCAAGTTATTTTTACCTCGTTTTTTAGGCAAGGAACACAAGCAATTTGGGACACCATTTTTCGAGTCGCTTGTTACAGGTAATAGATCTGTCCTTCCTCTTAATTTTGGTAGTTTTTTTAAGCATTTTCATCCATAGGATAGGTTGTCAAGAAGATTTTTCAAAAAATTACATCGTGAGTGACCAGAGCAGGTTTCACCCATCGGACTCATGCTTCTCACCCTGAGGCCAGTTAGGCACTCATGTTGGTAGCATAAAAAAATTCCTAAATAGACGTGTCAGCGCCGAGGTAAATTTTTTGAAGTGAAATATTCCATGAAAAATAATTAATCTTGAATTTTCTCTCCATTGATGCTCATGAAATGTTTGTTTCTTGATGTTTTGCAGAAAAACCAATCCAAAATGGTGATCGATTGGAAGGAGAAGGGTCATGAATCTGAAGACCATCAAGCTATGTAGGATGAAGACTATATTGATGCCCTTCAATCATGTGAACTTCTCAAATTCTTCATGATTCCTGGGATCAGAGCACAACTCGAGTGATTGCAGCACTTAATAATCTAGTGGGATGTAGATCGCCAACTATTCATGTTCGGGGATTAAGAGATTGAGATAGAGGTCGTCGACATCTACTTCATTACTAGGTTGTTCGGAAAGGGACAACGAGTGTATTTATCCGGATCACGTTCTAGAGGAGAGATCATAGACATTCTCGTTGCGAGATATTTTTTGGTTGCCAAAAAGGGTAACAGCGGGAATATTGACATAAAAACCATCACCAATCTTCCACTGCAAACCATCCTACACACTATGGCCCGAATAGCTAGGGCACAAGCATTTCATGAGGCATCAAAGTCTCACTTCTAGTACGCGATCGAATGCCTAAATCCCATGGTATTCAACTACTGTGAAAGCTTATTAGCATGCATGAAGAGTCAATTAATCAAGTACAAGAGGGGAAATCTGAAACAATTTGGTTTCAGATATATTCTAGTGACATTCATCCTAGAACGTGTGCCATTATTTCATTATTAATGGTTTGAAGTGGATCTGCCAGCACCTAGAGATCCACATTTGCTTAGATGGGGAGAGTTGATGTCGCGACATGGAGGCAGGCAGCATATGTCATTCCCTCTAGCATTCTTCGGATTGTTGCGTCAGAAGATAATCATGGTCAATGACTGGGCATATGTAGGGACGGATATCCGAGGAGATCCAGATCTTCCACTCCCTCTAGGAGAACAGTGGATTGATTCAGGTAAAAAACTATTTTTGGAGTTTATATCCTTTTTTATGTGTACTGAGATTTGACTTATAATGTTGTGTAGATGTTGGACTAGAGAGACCTCTAGGGGTTTCGCCAATAGCTAGGTGAGTGGCATGCCAAATCGAGGATTCTCCTCCATATGTAGAGGGATAAGATCCCATCGTCGAGGTAGAGCGTAACATGGAAAGCTTAACCAGGGGGATTCCAGAGTATGCCTCAATCGATGAGGTGTCATTACGCTATCAAAGGCACATAGCAGGAGTATCCGCCATACTTCGTCAGTTTTTGGGTCAAGTGATTAGGGTTTTCTCGTGCTATCATGAACACCATAGTTTAATTTATGCACTATGTAGGCTTGTAAAGCCATGTGTCTCGGAACACAAATTTTGTTATTTTGATGTAGCAAACTCTTTTGCAAACACTCACTCTATATATATATATATATATATATATATATATATATATATATATATATGTTTTCTTATTTACCATATTTGATGTGTGATGTTCTATGATTTACAAGTTTTGTAAATGTATATCTAACACATAATTAGCCAATGAATCTATTAATATGTTCATGCATCTTGGAATGTGATGATAAGTAATAAAATCAAATTCTCGTTCCAACAAACGAACTCACAAATACATTCTCAAAATTTGAGGGTTTCTAACTGAATATTTTCCATTAAGATGTAGTACAATGAGTTGTGAATTAAGTTTTACGATTAACTTTCTAATGCCAAGAGTGATAGCTTCTGACAAAAGTTCGATGACCGCACTATATTCGACAATGTTATTAGTCGTCCCACCTAAACATATACCTTGCAAGTTCACTGACTCGCCATTAGGTTCATAGATTTCCCATGCAGAAGAAGATAGATTTCGTGTACTATGACAAGCACCATCAGCAAAACCAATGTAATGGTTGGATGACATCTACAAACCAAGTAGAGCACTAGGTAAGAGGAGGAAAGGTTTGCAAAATAAAACTAACACACCAAAATCACACTCTGTAGAAATTTTGAATAATATGACACTTATTCACAGAGATTATCTTGATTATACACTATTTCAGAATACATGCATAATACATAACCTCCTCTATGTTGATCATCAATTTAGCAGCATTAAAAACAATGAAACATCAATCGCATGCACACATTAACACAATATGTAACCCGGGGAAAGCTTACAGCTGAAAACCCCACACTATCTGTATATTAATGATTGAGAACATGTAACAATACATAGTACAATACTCCTTACAAGTATCTAGCACTATCTCCACCTGTTACACACAAAAACTAGCTCAGATCCGAACAAGTCACAGGTTCAAATCTCCTCCGCTGCTTTGCCTGCCTCTATTGCACAATACCAAGTGAAAATCATCCACATTGAAAATCACGTGAGCACAAGCTATTTCACTGGGCATATACTACGCAATCCTCATAGGCATACTCAATCCATTGATTGTGCAAGATCTCATGCACAAATATAGTCACAACTGATAGCAATATCAACCTCTAACACCTGTCTCCACTGAACTGTACATGCACTGACATGAAACTGAGTTAATTGATGTATTCTTTAGTTGCTTTATGAGTTAATAATTAGTGAATTAATTAACAATCAATTCACATCATTCATCACTAGTCTATTTGCAGTTAGACTAAGTACAACTAGTTTAACCAAGTCAAACTGAACACAACTCCATCAACTCCACAATCAACTCCACCAAACTCAACCACATGAGTTCTAACTGAAGTCCTGCATGCAATAGCTCAACTGACCCACAAGAAAAGTGTATTTCCTTCTGACAGCTGCATGTGCCACATCTGTAGCTCAAACTGAAGTGCTCCAAGAGGATAAGATAATGTTTATAGTCCAAATACTATTATGAGACAATAATATTTGACTTTTCTATTTTTAGCCTAGCAGTCTAAAAATAGACTCTGACTCCACTGTAAACCAGAAATAGAAGTCCATCTATTTTTCCCACATGACCAATCATCCATAAATAGCATCCTGCAACTCATAGACCATGATCCATATGTCTAAAATAGACATAGTCTAAAAATAGACTTTGCGCCATAATTTGCCTATGGGCCCACTTAGTGAAGGTGACTTCTTTCCACTAAGCTCCATCATCTTGTTGTATTCTCAACACTCTCTCTCAACAAGTTATGGATTATCAGCAACCCCTATCCTACCTCGGTGGTATTCGAATTTGCTCCTAGTGAGTGACTTTGTCAAGATATCAGCATCCTGATCCTCCGTTGGAATGTATGAAAGTAACATGACTCTCCACTGCACACAATCTCTGATATGATGGTACCTGATGTCAATGTGCTTAGATCTATCATGAAATACAGGATTATCCGAGAGTTTAATGCAACTCTGGTTATCACAGTAAATCACAGTAGGCTCCAAGTAAGAACCGAACAACCCGACCAGAATCTTCCTCATCCATATAGCCTCGCATGCAGCCAAACTTGCTGCCAAATACTCGGCCTATGCTGAACTGAGTGCCACAGATCTCTGCTTCCTGTTGTACCAAGAAACTGTTGTCGACCCGATACTGAAGACCCCTCCTGATGTGCTCTTTCTGTCCGTTGGGCTCCCTACCCAATCTGCACCCGTGAAGCCGCATAGCTTCACCTCATCCTCCTGTCTGTACCACAATCCATATCCCGATGTGCCTCTCAAATAATGCAATACATGCTTGCCTGCCTTCCAAAAGAGCTTGGTTGGCTTAACCATAGCTTGTGAAAGCGGGTTAACAGCATAGCATATATCGGGTCGTGTATTGACCAGATACATAAGCGACCCCACCAACTGTCGATAAACAGTGGCATCCACTTCTTCTGCCGAAGTGGCATCCTCCTTCCTCCAACCTCCAGGAAGAGGATTATCAATAGGATTGTAGCCATGCATGTTGAACTTCTCCAGTATCTCCCGAGCATACTTACCCTGAGAAACAAATAGTCCATCACTGCACTGCCAAATTTCCAATCCCAGGAAATAATGGAGGACCAAGTCCTTCATTTCAAACTCCTTAGCAAGATCATCCTTGCATGAAAGCATCAACAGCTCATCACTCGTTAGAATCAAATCATCTACATAAAGTACAATGATAAGTAACTTACCCTCCACCACAATCTGGTATAGGTTAGGATCCACCTCACTCTTGGAGAATCCAAGTCCAGTGAAATAACTATCTATCCGTGTGTACCAAGCACGTGGTGCTTGTTTCAACCCATGCAGTGCTCTCTTGAGCCTGCACACATGCGACTCACTGTTGAAGATCTCGAAACCTTCGGGCTGTTATATGTACACCTCCTCCTCAATGACTCCGTTGAGGAATTCAGTATTCACATCCATCTGATGAATGTGCCACCCCATCTGCACTGAGAGAGCAAGAATCGTTCGTATGGAAGAATACCTTGCGACAGGTGCAAAGGTCTCCTCATAATCAATCCCCTCTATCTATGAAAAGCCTCGGGCAACAAATCTTGCCTTGTACTTCTCCACACTCCTGTTAGCTGCCTGATTAACTTTGTAGATCCATCTCGAACCCACCACTGATTTCCCTTCGGGACTAGGAACAATCTCCCATGCACTGTTTTTGACAATCGAATCATACTCTTCCACCATGGCATGTACCCATGCGGGATCCTCCACAACTTCCTCAAAAGAGGATGGCTCAGTCACAACACATTTGCTCACAAGAGCCATGTATCTAGTGTACTGATCAGGTGACTGTCTCTGTCTACGTTGAGCTGTAGGTGGTCCACAACTTTCTCTGCATCTTGAGAAAGTCGCTCAACTTCTGTCAAGCGCTTTCACCCTCTGATGGTTGGCGCTGCATGAGTGGTCTCTTCCACTCCATGAACTTTGTCCTATGGCTGATCCACGTCCCGAAGCTCATCCTTAGGAACTAATAGCTCCTCATCTGCATGCAAGTGTGGCTCCCTCTCAAGCGAACACTTCATGGCTTTCTCCTCCTAAAATTTTATATCTCGTCGCACAATAGTCTTGCCACTATCTGGAAAATGCACACGATAGTTGTGGGGCGTATCAGTGTACCCCACAAATATCCCAACCTCTGCGGTCGGCTCCAACTTCTTCCTAGCATCCTTCATCACATGCATGTAAATGTTAGCACCAAAAATCCTCAAATGAGAAAGATCAGGCTTCTTACCAAAATAAGCCTCCTCGGGTGTACTCATGCCAAGTATCCTGTGAGGACAACGGTTCTGCACATATACTGCAGTATTGCATGCTTCCACCCACAAGTGAAGGGGTAGGCCCTAATCATGCAACATCGCCTGTGCAGCACCCACGATCGTTCTGTTCTTCTGCTCAGCAACCCCGTTCTGTTGTAGGTTATGGGGAGCTATGAGCTCTCTTCAAATCCCTTCTGCTTTATAGAAATCCTTGAACTCGTCAGAGATGTATTCACCACCATTATCGCTCCTAAGAGCCTTCACCTTCTTCCCCGACTCCTTCTCGACCAGTGCTTTGAAATCACAGAACTTTGAGTATGTCTCACTCTTCTTCTGCATGAAGAAGATCCAACACTTACGAGAAAAATCATAAAAAAAAATCACATAATACATGTGTTTTGCTGTCGAAGCTACTGAGAAAGGTCCACACATGTCTGTGTGAATTCTCTCAAGGATCGTCGTGGTGCGACTATCCTTCTCGTGAAAGGTGGCTTTCACAAACTTTCCCAAAGTACACCCCTTGCACTGATCTGACTGCGCAAGAGTGCCTTTAGGAAGCCCTGTAGTGATCTGCTGCAGTATCTTCAAGGCTCCATGGTGAAGGTGACCCAATCTCCTGTGCCACAGCTCGCCATCATCCCAGCTCACCAATCCTTCTGCCTTGCATGCCATTGCTGCGTAGCCATCTACATGCAACTAATAAAGGTTCCTCACTCGAACCCCTATCTTCTGGGTTTCTCCAATTGTCTTGTTGCACAGGAAAGCGTTTCCCTCGCTGAAAACAACATCATATCCCTTTTCTTCTAACATCACCACAGAGATAAGATTCTTCTTCAATCCTGGAACGCATCACTTCCTTCAATACGAAGGGTTTACCAGACTCCCTCTCAAAGGAAATGGTACCGATACCGGTCACACTATATTTACCATCATCGCCCATCTCGATGTGCACTCCAAGATCTTTCTCCTCCAGATCAGAAAACAAATCTCGATCTCCTGTCATGTGAAAAGACACACCACTGTCCAAGAACCATACCGATCCCATCACACTTGAAACCAAGCATGTGATAAATGAAAAATCAAGCTCAAACTGCAAGGCTAGAGCCTCTCCTTCTGTAGATCTAGCAGCTTGCTTGTTCTTCTTCTTCTGCGGACAATTAGTGGCATAATGTCTGTGCTGATGAAAATGAAAGCACTTCACCTTGGACATGTCCTGCTTCTTGCCTTTCGCACCAGACTGAGAAGCTTTCTTGCTCTTCCCCTTCTTTGCTTTGGCAACCAAAGCGCAATTTTCTTGATCAATTCCCTTTGATGAAGATCTGTCCCTGGTATTCCGCCTGATCTCCTCCTACACAAGATCTGACCAAAGTCTCTCCCATCCTGGAAATTTCTCCCGACCATTGACAGAGTCCTGATAGGAATGCCAACTCTTCGGAAGATCAAGGAGAGCCAAGCTCACCAAGTCCTAATCATCGACAGTCACCCCCACACTTCCCAGCTCATCCTTGCACTAGGTGAACTTCGTGAGATACTTGGGCATACTGTCTCCCTTCTCAACATTTGATGTTTCTGAGTTTATCCTTGAGCGCCAGTTTCCTTTGATCTCTCTTTCTTTGGAATAGATCTGTCAACGCTTTCCACATCAAGTATGGAGAAGCCTTTCCATGCAGGCTAGACACAATGTGATCCTTCATGCCCTCCAACAAAATCCTTCGACACTTTGTTGTCTTCCTTTACCAAGCATCAACTTGCGTAGTATCAGTAGGCTTTGGGACATCATCCTCTATGAACTCCTTCAGCCCATTATCATCTAACACTCCCTCCATCCTGTCCTTCCATGCAATATAATTTGAGCTGCCCTCAAGAGCATACTCCAATCGCAATCCGTTGAAAGACATTGCCACGTTGATACCAAGAAAACACTGCTACAAATTTGAATTCCACCAGCTCCAACTCAACTGCCTCTGATCTAGAATTCGTGAGAACAAATTATTTCTCGTACAAAGATTAACTATATGGGCTTTTACCAAATACCTAACCTTCCAAAGGAAGTATGAATCCAGAGGCTACCTGGCCCGATTACAAACTCTGCCTGAAGAAATAAGATGTAAACACTTTCTGAATAATAGATCTCATGATCAATAACTCTGATACCATGTAGAAATTTTGAATAATATGACACTTATTCACAAATATTATCCTGATTATACACTATTGCAGAATACATGCATAATAAATAACCTCCTCTACGTTGATCATCAATTTAGCAGCATTAAAAACAATGAAAAATCAATCGCATGCACACATTAACACAGTATGTAACCCGGGGAAAGCTTACAACTGAAAACCCCACACTATATGTATATTAATGATTGATAACATGTAGCAATACATAGTACAATACTCCTCACAAGTGTCCAGCACTATCTACACCTGTTACACACAAAAACTAGCTCAGATCCGAACAAGTCATAGGTTCAAATCTCCTTCGCTACTTTGCCTGCCTCTATTGCACAATACCAAGTGAAAATCATCCACACTGAAAATCACGTGAGCAAAGGCTATTTCACTGGGCATATACTGCTCAATCCTCATGGGCATACTCAATCCATTGATTGTGCAAGATCTCATGCACAACTATAGTCACAACTGATCGCAATCTCAACCTCTAACACCTGTCTCCACTGAACTATACATGCACTGACATGCAACTGAGTTAACTGATGTATTCTTTAGTTGCTTTATGAGTTAATAATTAGTGAATTAATTAATAATCAATTCACATCACTCATCACTAGTCTATTTGCAGTTAGACTAAGTACAACTATTTTAACCAAGTCAAACTGAACACAACTCCATCAACTCCACAATCAACTCCACCAAACTCAACCACATGAGTTCTAACTGAAGTCCTGCATGCAATAGCTCAACTAACCCACAAGAAAAGCATATTTCCTTCTGACGGCTGCATGTGCCACATCTATAGCTCAAACTGAAGTGCTCCAAGAGGATAAGATAATGTTTATAGTCCAAATATTATTATGAGACAATAATATTTGACTTTTCTATTTTTAGCCTGGCAATCTAAAAATAAACTCTGATCACTCCGTTGTGAACTAGAAATAGAAGTCCATCTATTTTTCCCAACATGACCAATCATCCATAAACAGCATCTTGCAACTCATAGACCATGATCCATATGTCTAAAAATAGACATAGTCTAAAAATAGACTTTGCGCCATAATTTGCCTGTGGGCCCACTTAGTGAAGGCGACTTCTTTCCACTAAGCTCCATCATCTTGTTGCATTCTCAACGCACTGCACATTAATGAAAAAACATACTAGTTTACATAAGTATTTACACAAAAAACGTGTAAAAGTTTTCAAATGGAGCACATTTGTGGACTTGGGTAATTGATCAACAGAGAATAAAACTGAAGTTTCACCGTTGGCATGACGTGTAAGCATCGACTCAGCCAAATAGTGGAATAAAACGAATAAATGACAATGCCTGCAAGCGAGTGAGGGTTATGATTCATAGGATGAATACCCCATTACAATAATAGGCGAACGATAAAGACTCAGTAAGAAGATCTCAAAAAGAAGGCAGGAAAATCTTAATCTCATGGTGAGAAAAAGATGCCCCTAGTTGAAAGATTCTGACAATTTCAGGTTGGACCGAAATTTCAATTGGTAAGGTAGTAGAGATGTTTCCCATGTTTCCCTCAGACAAAAATTCATGCACCAAGATGGGTATTTGAAGTGGATAGGTAAGTGTACGAGAAACAAAGGTATCTAGACATGATGAAATCTCACCAAGACTTGGAAGAAATGAGGAACGATGATGAGCATCATTCCAGGGTGTTTCCTCAAGGGACATAACCTCGGTGATACTCTCGTCAGTAGGAAATATCTTGTTCAAGGGATCCAGAGAATCCAAAGAACCAAGCCAAGGAGACTGTGAATACGCATCTAGATGCATACTAAGAGTAGTATGACTTTCAGAAGCAGTCGTTGAAGCCAAAACAACAACTTGGTAAGCTTGTTCTATGGGGCTGAGTGGCATAACATTGCCAAAATAATCAACCTGATCGGGAGATGGAACGATCCAAGGATGGTAAATAGTATATATCATGTTAACAGAAGCAACATGAGTAGGTGGGAGGGAAAAAGTTACCATAAGAGTAGAATATTTAAAAATACCTGCCCCCATGCTCTCATAAGGAATGTTGGTATTTCCCACATATGGCACGTTGCCATTCGAAGAACTGGAAGAGAAAAAGGCCAATAGATCAATGATGAATATTTTTCCTTCATTAGGAAAACGGAGCACGCGGAACAAATAAGAAACCACAAAAAACATCACATGAGTCCAACTTCATCCAAGCAGAAGGTTATAATTAAAATTAGCATCCATGACTTCTACTTCCAATTCATTAGTTTTCCCTTCAAACATGATGGGTAAACGAGTGAGAATACGGTAAGGATGAGATCCTCTGCCATCAAAGGCTTCTAAGGTGTTCATAGACTAGTTGAGGGGTGGAGAGCTTATGGCTTTCCATCATGAAACAAACATGATGCAAGTGGAGGAACCCTCATCAATCACAGTTTGATGAATTGTCTTGCCTTTAATAATGACTTTGATTAAAAATGCAATTTGATGGGGACGATGAGGAACATGATTTTCGAGGTCAAAAGTGATCAAATTTGAATCTGTATGGTCAATTCCTCCTATAGCATATAATAATGCTTTCCATTGTGTTGGACAAGTTTGAAGAACTTCCAAGGAAAACATCACAGAAGGTGCTTGAGCTAAATCTTCGACAATATTGTAATGCTAGGAATCTCATGCATTCTGATTATAATATGATTTCCGAAGAACACCTTTGGGAGGTGCTCGGATAATAGAGTCATTACTAGGTCTCTCAATATGAAGAGGACCGGAATTAGGCGGAGTAGAAGTAAATGGGGCATCACTGGCTTCTTTCTCCATTGTCTTCTTTTGAGGATTTTGATCATCTTTTGACCGGGTGGCAACAGAAATAGGCATTGTTCCATGCATGTAAACCCAAGAACCTGAAGATGTAGAAGATTGTAGTTATTCTACCAATTGGGTCTGTTGTGATGGGAAAGGTTATTTCAATACAACTGTTGTCCCTTGAGTGCCTTTTAACAAGCGACTAACTTCCACACGATGGGGACAATCCTTGATATAGTGATCTTCCTCACAAATGAGGCAAGGATATTAGGCTTATGTCTGGATGCATCATTAGTAGATGACTTTGGAGGATCCTATTTTGGGGTATCAATTTTTTCTTTTCCTTTACCCCCTTTTTACCTTTGGAGGTTTTGTCTGTCGCAATAGACTGAGCGACATTAACCTCAAAGGTTTTGACAGGATTTGAAGAGGGTTTCGAAGGAGGATTGGATGCAATATTCGAAATGGATTTTTTCTTCGAAGAAACTTTATTGGAAGTTTAGGACACTGATCCACTAATACCATCGACAGGTGGTACGTCCGGAGGTTTAGAATATCCTGGATCCATAGATGGCCTCAGAGCATCAGACAAGAGATCATATAACGTGTCGTATTGGGAATACACCAAATATAAATATTGGGCATGGGCAATGGCTTGATATTTAGTTACACAACCTTCCATCGCTATGTCCTTAGAAATTTTGTTGACGAATGATTTGGTAAACCATTTCGTTAACAACTCATTAGGTATATCAAAATTGATAAGGCAACGCCGACATCTCCATTCATGGATATGATCGGATATGTGGGTAACAATATTTTGTTTCAAAGATGTAAGAAGATCGGTACCAGTTTCATAACGAACTGGTAACTAGAAGCGATTAAGGAAGTGAGTAAGTAAGGAACGTGGAAGTACCATCATGGGTTTGGATTTCCCATCAATAATGAAAGGGTATTTCCCCTTATATTTCTATGAGCATTTTGATGGATTATATGTGGTCTACATGATTATACTTTCATGAGTATTTTTTGTTGCAATTATGTTGGTTATGTATTTGTTTTATGATAGCAACCATGTGTGGCTCTCATCATGT
Source organism: Pinus tabuliformis (assembly GCA_031772625.1). NCBI lineage: Eukaryota > Viridiplantae > Streptophyta > Pinopsida > Pinales > Pinaceae > Pinus > Pinus tabuliformis. The sequence goes on from CM062820.1 coordinate 681,766,348, forward strand.
TTTTACTTGTAATTGAATGATCAATGTATCTATGACCTAATGGATGGAATTAAAGTTGATGTGTTGAGGCATCAATGGTTCTTATTGATTCTCAGCTAAGTATGAGACCCCTATGCTCAAAACTATTATTTACACTTGTAGATTACATATTCACCATATGTTTGACGAAATTCCTGTCATGGCTAGTAGGGGTCTAGTCAAGGTCTTGAGCAACTATTTGCTTTAGTACTGTCATTTCCATGCCATTTTATTGATTTTAAGAGTTGGTTCAATTCCAGGCAGTGACCAGGGCTCTAGGCCTAAAAAAGTGGCTCAAATCCCAGAGTCGCTAGCATAGCACTAATAGTTTTGGTCTATGGTCGCTTTCAGGCAAGCCTGTGAGAGATAATTTAGGTTTTAGGTCGCCCTCATACCTATAACATGGGAGCGATTAAGGCTTAAGTTGTCGAAAAGATCATTGGGACTCCAAGGCAAGCTGTCTAAATTATTGGATTGGTTCTTGGGGGTCATGTAGCTGATAATTAATGCATGTATGTTGTGTTTCCATCGGTTCTACTTCCTTAACATGACTTAGGAGGTTGAATCATATCATAGTGGCCTCTTTTCACGTGTTTACCCCGGTTGGTTGGTTGCTTGGGTAGATGTTGGAGGAGGGTGTTACAATAAGCACATAAATACAAAATTAAATAGATAGTCACATCATTGACATTTTGAATGCAAGATATACCTTCAAGATCTGTGAGGGTGAAAAATCCATCAAAATATTAACATTATGCCTTGTTATTTTGTTTCCCTAATTTTTAATACAAAATACAAGGATGACTCACCATGCCACAAATAGACATGGAGTGCTATGATGGGATGGTACATGTTTCTCTTCTTCCTTTACTTGTTGGCATTATGGCTAAAGTGTTGTCCTTGATGGCAACCCATTCAGGTGATAGATCACAGTACTTCAAGTTAGCAGCAGAGATTGATGATCAGCTATCAAATATTGAAGAAAATAAGGGGTACGCAGGTACACCTTACATAAGGTGCGTACACGCAGGCCGGTGTTACATAAAGTGCGTACATACCCGCAGTTATCCCGTTCAGAAGGTGCGTACCCCCAGTGCACACATTTCAAGGCAGAGAAAAGCACACATGGGGTTTCTTATGTTTAACCTTTGGTATTTAGCCGACGGTTTTGTGTTATTATGGTGTCGGCCCGTGGTATTAACCCATGATTTAAGGAAGAGCTTTCCTATATAAAGCAAAGGAGATCATTTGGCTTATGCATGTTTTTGGTTGAATATCTTATGAGGGCTAGATCTGAAATATTATGATCTCTTGGGAGTATGTCTAGATCTAAATAAGGCGAATCTACTGATGGATTGAGATCTCTTCGGCGCATGTTCAGATCTGTAGATCTGACTATCTGGGTTATTTCTAAAGTCTTGAAATCATCTATGCCCAAAGGTACGCAGGTACAGTGAAAGAAAAGTGCGTACATACGCAGGAACGAAGCGTTTCAGGTGCGTCGGTACGCAGGCACAGAAGGGTTGCAGGTGCGGAGGTCTGCAGGCAGTTCAATGGATACAGTGCGTATGTAAGCAAGCGAGCAGTTGAGCAGGGTGCGTACGTAAGCAGGCGAGCAGTTGAGTAGGATGCGTACGTAAGCAGGCGAGCAATTGAGCAGGGTGCTTACTGTAAGCAGGCAGTACATGGGTGAAGCTGCTTACTTCTCTTAAAATCTTTGTTTATCATTGCTGTGTTCTGGGTTTGGTCCTATTATTGTTGATCTGGTTACTACAGTTGACTGGGTGATTCTCGTATACTTGATGATCATTTGATGCTTATGGATCCAGTTTGAAAATTTATGAAAAGTGGTCCTTGTAAGAAAAGAAGTAGGGGGTTGTAGCTCCCTTCCAGGAGAGACTGGAAAACGAGAGAGAGAGTTGTAGCTCTCTGCAGGTTGCAGCCTGCGTACTGGTAAAGGACTGCACCAGTACAAAATCATTGTAAAAGGAGTTTCTAATTTGAAAGAAGATAGAGACATATTGCAGCAGGTGGTTTTCACCCACATTGGGTTTCCACCTTACATCTTGTGTTCTTTGGTGTGACTATCTGTTTTCTTTGTTCATGTTCATTATTTTATGGTACTGACATGCAAAAATAATTCAAAGAACAAATAAGGAAGATTTATTAAAAGAATTAGATAATACTGATTCACACCCCCCCCCCCTCTTAGTATTATTTCCAACATTACTTTAGTCCAATATCACTCATTTTTGTTCCTCAACTATGGAAGGAAAAATAATTGCAATAATCATGAAATCCCTTTCTTTCTTTGTGACTCAATTTTTAATGTGTCCCTATAGCTAAGAGAATTATGGCTAGAGTTTTTTTCATTCTCTAGTTATCAATTAGGGTGATTAGGTTTGTGAACCTAGAGAACATCCTTATAAGATCTTAGATGCCTAGGTCCATGTGTGATTTTTGTTAGAAAATTATATATTATAGATCAATGGAACACATAAAATATTGCAGAAATATAAACCTAGAAAATTCATAAAACAAGACAAACACAGTTATACATGGTTTACTCAATCTTGGCTATGTCCACAAAGAAACAGCCAGTCCATCCTTTTATATTATCCATCAAAATGAAGAGATACAACCTACAACAGATTTGTTGTAATTCCCTCTTCGCTCTCACACAATCTCCTCTCTCTTTCTCGCTTAGAATACAAATCTACATAGCTGCAATACAATTCCCTCATATATAAAGAGGGGTTTCCTTATAAGGAAAAAAACCATAAATTAAACATAACTTATACCGTCAGATTTCTACCTAATGAATGGCCCATATTGACTACGAAATTACAACATTTTATAAGGCAATTTTTCATCTATTTTTAGCTTCGAGGGTGCTACCCCTGATCCTGTGCCAGGGGTGGCTCTAAAGAATCGTTGTCGCCGCCCCCCCCCCCCCCACCCAGGAACGCCCTGGAGGCATACATAAACAGGTGGCATTACCGCCACATTACCAAATGGGGTCCAATGCGACGATACCTCTAACTAAAGAAGATAATTAGGCTCTACACCCAACAATCTTCCACTTCGAGACTGATTATAGAAACTCCACCGTTGCTTCATTTGCTGGACAATGCCTCCACTTTGGACCTGATTTTTTCTCATCTTCATCATCATACTTGAAGACCAATTGAAACAGAGCAGAATCTTAGTTTCTCCATCATTACAATTTTTTTTGACATATTTGTAGGATTTTGGCTAGTGTGTATCTTTTCCAGCTTCAGTTGTCCATCTTCCAACACTAACCATATGAAATGGTACTTGAGTTTTATATGTTTATTCTTGGAATGAAATACAGAGTTATTTGCAAGATGTATGGCACTCTGGCTGTCACTGTATAATCCCAACTCCTACTTTTACCTAATTCATCCAAAAACCTTTGTAATCGAATAATGTCTTTACTAGCCTATATAACAAAAACATACTCTGTTTCCGCCATTGAGAGTGCAACAATACTTTGCAGTTTTGAAAACCAACTAATAGTTGTTCCACCTATAGTAAACACATACCTTGTGGTGCTCCTCTTCTAATCTCTATCAATCGCCATATCTGCATGAACATATCCCTGTAGAGAAATTTTTGAACCATCAAAGAATACTGTTTGATTTTGTGGTACCTCTCAAATACTTGAGAATCCACTTCACCTCCATCCAATGTTCTTTTCATGGAATGTTCATGTACATGCTTAAAACTCCCATTGCATGTGCAATATCAGGCCGTGTGCAGACCATTGCATACATTAAGCTTCCAACTAGTGATGCATATGGAACTTTAGACATATAAGCCATTTCTTCCTAAATCTTGGGACACACCTCCTTACTATTTTGAAATGGCTAGCCAAAGGTATACTAACTAGTTTTTCATTCTACATATTAAATCTTTTCAACACCTTTTCTATGTACTCACTCTGAGACAATATTAATTTTCGATTCTTCCTATCTCTAGTTATTCTCATACCAAGGATTTGTTTTGTTGTACCCAAATCCTTCATTGCAAATGAGTTTTCCAATTTTCTTTTGAGCACATTTATTTCCTACATGTTAGAACTTACAACAAGCATGTCCTCTACATACAATAACAATATAATATATCTAACATCATTTTTCCTTTTGAGATAAACACAATGATCAGAGTGACATCTGGTATAACCTTGTTCAGACATAAACTTGTCAAATTTTAGATACCACTGCTTTGGAGCCTATTTTAAGCCATACAATCTCTTCTTCAACCTGCACACTAGTTTCTCATTCCCTTTTACCTCATATCCTTTGGCTGCTACATATATATCTCTTCCTCCAAATCCCCATGAAGAAAGGTCTTCTTTACATCTAACTTCTCAAGATGAAAATCTTCAGCTGCTACTAGACTTAAAATAGTTATTATTGAATTCATTTTAACAAGATGAGAAAATATCTCATCAAAGTCTATACCCTTTTTCTGTGCAAACCCCTTCACCACAAGTCTAGCTTTATACCTTTTTCTACCTCCATCTTCTTCCTTCAACCTGTAAACCCATTTATTCTGAAATGTTGTTTTACCTACAAGAAACCTGACTAAGTCCCAAGTCTGGTTATGTACTAAGGATTCCATCTCTTCTTTAATTGCTTGCTCCCACTTCTTCCTGGTTTCTACCTTCACTGCTTCTTCATAACACTCTGGTTCACCAGAATCAGTCAACAATATATAATATAATGAAGGAGAGTATCATTCAGGGAGTCTACTTATCCTGGTAGATCTTCTAGCACCACTTTAAGGTGTTTAAGGTGTTTGTTGTTGTTGTTGTTGTTGTTGTTGTTGTTGTTTTACTTGTTGATCATTGTGATTTTTAGGCACCTTCACTTTTTATGTGATCTCATCAAGCACAATGTATTCTCTGTTTTCTTTTTCCTGCATCTGATCCTTATACAAAACCTTTTCATTGAATATGACATCTCTACTCCTAATGATTTTGTGTTTTTCATAATCATAAAAGCAATAACCAAAATCATTAACACCATATCCAATAAAGGAACATTTCTTTGATTTTGCCTCAAGCTTTGTTCTATTTTCTTTATTAATGTGGACAAAGGCTTCACAACCAAAGGTCTTTAAAAAAGAGTAGTTTACCTTTTTACATGTCCATTCCTCCTCCGGAATACCACCATCCATAGAACTTGAAGTCCCTTTGTTTATTAGATAAATAGCAGTATCTATAGCATCTGCCCAAAATTGTAAAGGCAATCCTGCATTCAATCTCATGCACCTTGCACGCTCCATGATTGTCTTGTTAATCTTTTCTGACACACCATTTTCTTATCGTGTTCTTGGAACTGTCTTCTCTCTATGAATTCCATTCTCTAAACAATACCTATCAAATTATTTTCTGCAATATTCACCTCCATTGTCTAATCTGAGACACTTCAATTTCAACCAAATCTTTCCATTTCTTAAAAGTATCAAATACATCATATTTATTTTGAATACAATAAATCCAAGTTTTTCTGGTTGCATCATCAATAAATTAACATAATAATGAGAGTCATCGAGAGATGATACCTAAGCAGATCCCCATACATCTGTATGCACAAACTCTAATTTTTGGCTCTTCTTTTCTTTCCCAACTCTGAGGAATTTGACTCTCCTCTGTTTTCCATAAACACAATTCTCACAGAATTCCAAATAAACATGCTTCAAACCTGGCAACAAATTTCTAGAGTGAAGAATCTGCATCCCCTTCTCACTCATGTGCCCGAGCCTATGATGCCACAATGTTGTATATGCTCCTGTAGAGGTTAAAGCATTAACATAATTAGAAATACCATTACATAAATACAATGTACCAACCTTTTCTCCTTTTTCTATTACTGGGGCTCCTTTAGTGACCTTCCAGGTTTTAAATGTAAAAGTAGTTACACATCCTTCACCTCCCAACTTCCCTATTGAAATTAGATCTTTCTTTAGATCTGGAACATGCCTCACCTCCTTCAACAACCATTGATTTCCATTCTAATGTTTTATGAAAAATGTACCCATTCCAATTATTTTACAGGGTTATGATCACCCAATCAAACTTGTACAAAATCTCCTTGAACATAATCATGAAAATGTTTCCTATCAGGTGTAGCATGGAATGAGGCCCCTGAATCTACCACCCAAGAATCAATAATATTTTCTAAAGAAATAATCAAAGAGTCTTGCAACACATCAACTATCAAATTCGCTTCATGATTGTTTTCTTGTTGCGCATCTCCTTCTTTTCCCTTCCAATACTTGCAGTCTTTCTTCAGGTGTCCTTTCTTCCCACATTTCCAGCACACCATCCCCGATCTAGACTTGGATCTACCTTTCCTTGACTTACTGTAATATCCTAGGCTCTTTCCTCTTTCCATTTTTCTTCCCCTAGTATCTGCAGTCAAAGCATTACCTAATGTCTCACAAGAGATTTTCCATCGCATTTCCTCACTAAGTATTGCACCAACAACATCATCAAACTTTAAAGTACTAGATCCAGAGACAGAGTTACTAAATACCATAACTAAACCATTCCAACTTTCTAGCAATGAGCATAGAAATAACAAAGCCCTAACTTCATCATCAAAAGTTACCCCTACAGAACTTCACTGACTAGTAACTGTATTAAATTCATTTAAACGATCAGCAACAGATCCACCTTCTAACATCTTCATATTAAATAAACGCTTCATAAGAAATACCTTATTTGAGGCCGAGGGTTTTTCATATAGTTTGGCCAATGCCGACATTAAACCCTTTGTTGTCGTTTCCTTTGAAATAATAAACACCAATGCCGCTAGGCACAACCATATCATTCCAAGTGCCTTTCTTTCAAGAATATCCCATTCAATGTCTGTCATACTTATCGTCTTCTTTGTCTTTTCGCTCAATGGTAGGTACAGATCTTTTTGATATAGATAATATTCCATCTGTATCTTCCACAACTGGTAGTTTTGGTCATTAAATTGTTCGACTCTAAACCTACAATCTTTCGCCATTGCTCCCACTCGAACTAGGAACCCTTCTCTCCTGCGAGTTTATCAACCAAATAGACCTTCGGCTCTGAAACCAATTGTTAGAAAATTATATATTACAGAGCAATGGAACGCATAAAATATTGCATAAATATAAGCATAGAAAACTCATAAAACAAGAGAGACACAAATATACGTGGTTCACCAAATTTGGGCTACGTCCATGGAGAAACAACCAATCTTTCCTTTTACATTATCTAGCAAAATGAATGGATACAACCTACAATAGATCCATTGTAATTCCCTCTTCGCTCTCACATAATCTCCTCTCTCTTTCTCGCTCAGAATACAGATTTACATAGCCACAATACAATTCCCTCATATATAGCGAGGGGTCGCCTTCTAGGGAAAAAACCCTAAATTAAACATAACTTATACCGTCAAATTTCTACATAATGAACGGCCCAGATTGACTACGAAATAACAACATTTTGCAAGGCAGTTTTTCATCTATTTTTAGCTTCGGGGGCGTTGCCCCCAATCCTCGGCCAGGGGGGGGCTCTGAAGAATTGTCTTCACCCCCCTGGTGGCACGCATAAACGGGCGATGTTGCCACCATATTACGAAATGGGGTCCAATGCGGTGATACCTCTGAATAAATAAGATAATCAAGCTCCACACCCAACACGTTTTTGGCCTAATGTGGCATCTAATTAGTGTTAATGATCCAGGTGGATATTGGTGGCCACCCGCCAAGTCCACCTGGACCCCCACCATGGTCTTTCTCAGCATTTTCAGTTTCCTTAATTGTAGCACAGTTTACTATTTTTAGCAGTTTTTCGGGTCCTGAACTTCCGGAGCCGTTTTGAGGCCCTAAACGACGTTTTTTTGGAATTCTGGGGCGATCGAGCCCTATGTTGCCTCCCAAAGTGGTAGTACTCGGATAGATCTTTCTAACGAGCTATCGTACGCGTCAAACGGAGATCGTATGCCAAAGTTACGACCCCGGGAAATTGATGTACCAATTTACCCAAACGGGGCCCACAATTTGGCGTTTCATCTTCTAGGGTTAGGTTTCGGTATGTGAAGGGTTTTCCATTGTTTCTCAACAATAAATAGGCCTTCGAGCCTCATTGTAATGGAGTTCAGAACAGTTCAGAGGCATGTAGCCATCACATCTCTTCTCAGAGATAAGCTACCATCGCCCTAGCTAGTTTATTGCCATTTCTGTTTGTAAGCATATGTCAGTATTTTCCATTAATGAAATGAAGTATTATTTCCGCTGCATCTTTGTGTATATGGTTATCTCTGTAATTTGTTGCGTTCCTGTTTAAATCTGGATCAGTGGTATCAGAGCGGTCTGCTTTTTCTCTGTTTTTCTTTGCATGTCCCCAACAAGGTCGGGATATAAGGAGTTAGGGCTTGAACTGGTTGAACCTTTGCAAGACCAGCCTCGCAAATCCCGACGGCCTCCCATGGCGGACGAGAAGAAAGACGAGGGGGCAGGAGATCCCATCAAAATCTTGCTCGAAGAAGCACTCGAGCGACAACGGAACGCGATGATGGACAGCTTTGCGCAGATCCTTCAGCGGCTACCCAGAAGCGGCGCATCGGCTTCCAGCAGCTCCTCTGGAAACGCCACACCCTTTAAGGTACAAGTTAATTTTGAAATCCCCATATTCGAGGGTCAGATAGACGCCGATGCCGTAGATAAATGGTTAAATCTGCTAGAGGGTTATTTTTCTGTTCATGAATTTTCGAGTCGGGAAAAGATTGTTTTTGCTCTTCTCAAAGCAGCCCCCCACGTCAAGGACTGGTGGGAAACCTACTGCGAGCAGAAGGATGAAAGTACTGGCTCACTATTTTCAGCCGCACCCACCTGGGATTCGTTCCGGGATGCCATCAAGGAGCAGTACTACCCTGTCGGAAGCTATGAGGATGAATACATCAAGTGGACCACGCTGCGGCAGGGAAGGGACCAAGATGTGCCGGAGTTCACCAATCTTTTCCATACCCTTCGCACAAAGTTGGGTATCAAGGATTCGGAGCAACATTTGATACTCAAATACCGTGGCTGCCTGCACAAGTACATCCAGGAAGAAATACAGTTCCTAAACATCCCCTCGCTCGGCGCAGCATACCGGTATGCCGTCAAAGTCGAGCAGAAGTTTAAACAAAAGAAGCGAGACTTTGGATCTGCGAATCCAAAGCAGGGGAAAGGTGCCCCTAAACCACAGAACAAAGGACAAAGCCAAGGCGGGACAGCCCAAGACAACCAGCTGAAGCTGCAAGCAAAGAGCAACGCCGCGAAGCCGAGAAAGGACACTGGAAAATGGTGCGAGTTCCATAAGAGCTCCACTCACAACACAAGTGAGTGTCGGGCCAAACAGTCACTGGTGGCTGAGCTAAAGGTTTCAGAATCAGATGCATGTTCCGACTCTGAGTCAGAACCCGATAAGGGGTATGAAAAAGGGAAGCAGATCATTGATGCGGATCCCAGCGCCACTGTTGCTACCGCAAAGATCCAGAAAAATGAACCCGAAGATCCAGAGGAGGAGGAGCGTCTCTTCCACTCCCAGATGTGGGTCAAGGGCTCCCCGATACAGTTCATTGTTGATAGCGGGAGTCAAAAGAACCTCATTTCGGCAGAGGTCGTGAAGCGGTTGGGCTTACCGACCACAGCACATCCACAACCATACACCATTGGGTGGCTTTACCAAGGGCGAGATCTTCGCGTGAGCCAGCAGTGTCGCCTTCCATACAACATCAAGCCCTTCACGGATGAGGTATTGTGTGACATTGCTCCCCTTGAAGTTTGTGATGTATTACTAGGACAACCATACTTGTGGAAGCGACATGCTGTGTATGAATCAAGGCCCCGTGCTGTTATTATTACATTGGGAAATAAGTTGTTCAGGATACCAGAGGTACCACCACCTGCCGCCATCTCTTTGATTACTGCAAAACAATGCAGTAAGATCATTTCCAAAACCAGGAAATTTGTTTTTCTGATGATACGCCCTCAAGGGAAGAAGAAGACAGTGGCCGCGGCCTCCAAACGAGGTCCCTCTGCACGGCAGCTACAAATGGACAAGATTGTGGAGGAGTACAAAGACATCTTCACCTCCCCGGCAGGGGTTCCTCTGCACTGTCAAGTCAAGCACTCCATTGATCTGACCCCAGGTGCGCCGCTACCCAATGGACCAATTTATCGGCGCTCCGTTCTGGAGAACAATGAAATCAAGAGGCAGATTCAGGAGCTCCTACAGAAAGGTCACATCCGTCCGAGTTCTTCGCCCTGTGGGAGCCCGATAGTGTTGGTACAGAAGAAGGATGGGACGTGGAGACTCTGTATTGACTATCGGGCGCTGAACAAGATCACTGTCCGTAATAGGTACCCGATCCCGCGGATTGATGACCTCCTAGACCAACTAAAGGGGGCGAAATATTTCAGCAAGATCGATCTGAAGTCAGGATATCACCAGGTACCAATTGAACCCTCAGATGTGTGGAAGACTGCCTTCAAATCCAAGGAGGGCCTCTTCGAATGGTTGGTCATGCCTTTCGGATTGACGAATGCTCCTGCAACCTTTATGAGGCTAATGGATGACATCTTGCGGCCATTCACCAACTCCTTTGTAGTAGTATACTTGGATGACATTCTGATCTTCAGCCAGAGTTGGGAAGAGCACCTCCACCACATCCGACAGGTTCTCCAAACACTGCGGCAACACAAGCTATGTGCCAATTTGGAGAAATGCACTTTTGGCATGACCGAGGTCCAGTATCTGGGATACATCATTGATGAACAGGGGGTGCATGTCGATCCAGCCAAGGTCCAAGTCATTCGGGATTGGCCCTCTCCAACCACTCTAACAGAGCTCCGCAGCTTTCTAGGTCTTGCCAACTTCTACCGCAGGTTTGTGTTGGGATTTTCTCATATTTCTTGGCCCTTGAGTCAAGTCACCAAGGGCGGGGCGAAAGCAAAATTCTTTTGGTCTGAATCTCAACAGAAGGCATTCAGGGAGTTGAAGGATCGCCTCTGCACGGCACCAGTGCTCGCGTTACCAGATTTACAACAACCATTTGAGGTCGAGACAGATGCCTCTGACTATGCTATTGGGGCAGTCCTTACTCAACATGGACATCCAGTGGCATATCACAGTGAAACACTTTCAGACACAGTCCGGAAGTACCCCACTTATGATAAAGAGATGTATTCCATTGTACAGGCCTGCCGACAATGGAAGCATTACATTTTGGGGAAGGAAACGGTCATCCACACAGACCACCGACCTCTGCAATTCATACAGACCCAAGGGAAATTGCAGAATGATCGCCATCAGAAGTGGTCTACATACCTGCAACAGTTTCACTTGAATATCAAGTATAAAAAGGGCAGCACCAATAATGTTGCAGATTGCCTCAGTCGACCACCGATCATGGCGCTAACCACCGTGCTCAACTCTTGCGGGCACGAGACTTCTGATTGGCCACTTCTCTACAAAAGCGACCCAGAATTCGGCCACACATACCAGACACTCTTGGAGGGTCGGCAGGTTGCAGATTTTCACCTCCAGGATGCCCTATTATGCCACCTCGGTCACCTTTGTGTTCCTTCAAGCGAGCGTGCCAAGATGATTTGGGAAGCACACTACAGTCGGGCTGCTGGGCATTTCGGGGTCGAGAAAACAGTGGCAGTACTGCAAAACTATTTCTATTGGCCGAATCTTCGACAGGATGTTGGGAAGTACATCCGATCATGTACTGCCTGTGCCATTGCCAAACCGACCATTAAGAAGCAAGGCCTCTATACCCCGTTGCCTACCCCTAGTCGACCTTGGGAATCCATCTCCATGGATTACATGTCAGGCCTTCCTTCCACTAAGCATGGAAATGACTGTGTTTTTGTGGTCGTCGACAGGTTCTCAAAGATGGCCATTATGATGGCCTGCAAGAAGAATATCACAGCAGAAGCCACTGCTAAACTCTTCTTTGAACGAGTGTGGGTGCACTTTGGGATCCCACAGTCTATCATCTCAGATCGGGACAGTCGGTTTCTCAGCACATTTTGGTCCAGTCTCTGGTCAATGCTGGACACCAAACTCACGAAGTCCACAGCCTTCCATCCTCAAACTGATGGCCAGACAGAGGTTGTCAACAGGATGATTGTGCACATTCTGCGCATGTATAACTCAAAGCATCCACGCACATGGGACGAGAGCCTCCCCTATGTTCAGCACAGCTACAACCGAGCTCTTCACAGCTCCACTGGCCATAGCCCTTTTCAGGTGGGTTTAGGATTCCAGCCACTATGCCCCATTGATGTGGCCATGCCACTTGCAGCTACTCACATGAATTCAGCTCATGTCCAGTCCGAAACAGATAAGGCCACCAGCTTCATTGAGCGCATCCAACATATTCGCCAGCAGGTCCATGACATTCTTGAGAAATCAAATGCCAAGTACAAGCAGCGACATGATCAACACCGGGTGCCACACAAGTTTCAGGTGGGCGACAAAGTCTGGTTGCATTTGCAAAAGGAACGCCTTACTGGAGCCTATCGGAAATTGAGACCACTTCGATATGGTCCTTACACCATTACTAAGGCTATGGGAGACAATGCATTTGAGCTCAGCATTCCCCCATTCCTTGGCCTGCACCCAGTGTTCAATGTGGACCGCCTTCGGCCATACTTTCCACCATTGCTAGACACATCCGACATTGCAGAACAGCTCAAACCCACAGAATTAAATCCAGATTGCATGGAACAAGCTGCAACTGATCGGATCATGGACACACAGATCAAGAACACTCGCCAACAGCATATCCAACTGTATCGAGTTGTCAAAGCAGGCCAACTCCTTCAGCAGGGCAAGTGGCTCACCAGGGAACAAGTTCAGCAGAGGTTTCCTCATCTCATGGAGGAGCTCAACGCAATGGGGACCATTGCTTCCTAAGGGGGGAGGAATGATCCAGGTGGATATTGGTGGCCACCCGCCAGGTCCACCTGGACCCCCACCATGGTCTTTCTCAGCATTTTCAGTTTCCTTAATTGTAGCACAGTTTACTATTTTTAGCAGTTTTTCGGGTCCTGAACTTCCGGAGCCGTTTTGAGGCCCTAAACGACGTTTTTTTGGAATTCTGGGGCGATCGAGCCCTACGTTACCTCCCAAAGTGGTAGTACTCGGATAGATCTTTCTAACGAGCTATCGTACGCGTCAAACGGAGATCGTATGCCAAAGTTACGACCCCGGGAAATTGATGTACCAATTTACCCAAACGGGGCCCACAATTTGGCGTTTCATCTTCTAGGGTTAGGTTTCAGTATGTGAAGGGTTTTCCATTGTTTCTCAACAATAAATAGGCCTTCGAGCCTCATTGTAATGGAGTTCAGAACAGTTCAGAGGCATGTAGCCATCACATCTCTTCTCAGAGATAAGCTACCATCGCCCTAGCTAGTTTATTGCCATTTCTGTTTGTAAGCATATGTCAGTATTTTCCATTAATGAAATGAAGTATTATTTCCGCTGCATCTTTGTGTATATGGTTATCTCTGTAATTTGTTGCGTTCCTGTTTAAATCTGGATCAGTTAAGGTGGTCGAAGCATAAGTTAACTATTGGAGGCCATAAGTTTTCTATACAAACTCTAGTTGAGCTCTACTTTTCCCTATTGGAAATCTCTCAAGATGTACTAACCCATGGGGTAATTTTCTATGCCAATTGTAGGTTTTTAACCCTAAAAGCATATTTTTTTTACCTAAGCAAGCAATGTTTTAAGGCCCTACCCAAAAAATTTAAGGATCACTACTAAAAATTTCCCCTATAAGTCTATAGCTCTTATTCATTGGCTTATAAAGCAATAAAATGGATGACAAATTATATAGTTATCCATTTGATACTAGTTTATTTTAGAAGCTATTGTTTATCCCAAAATCCACATGAACCCACACAAAACACTATATGGCTAAAACCATATTATCTACATAATTTAATATGGAAACTCGAAGTGGACTTTTGTATATTAGTACAAACTATTTCTCATGAAACCTCACATTGAAGATGTACTAAGAAGTAAATGATTGTATTGGATTACATAGGGAAATAGAAAGCCTCCATAAATGCTAATAAGAGAGCTGAATAGGATAGTAGGAATGAAAAAACATGTGGATCAATTGGAATATCCATTTCTCCTGACTTGTGGTTCCACATTCATTGAATCAATGACACATATGAAGTTTGGGAAATCTTGAAAAATATATATGGTGAACCTAATATAATTAGATCTCATCAAATTGAAAAGCATATCATAACCTTAAGCCATAATCATTTATCTTTCATTGATGATTATTTATTTAAGTGCAACCATTCATACTTAAAAATTGTCCATTCAATCTAAAGTATGAAAACTACATATATGTTATTCTTTCAAGCGTGGTTTTGCATATTTTATTTTTGTATCTACATTCTATTCCACTAGAAAATATCTGGGGGTTTCATATCAGAAACATTCTCTTGAATAATTTTGTCATTGATTAGAAAGAAATGCAAGCTCTTGCATATTGGAGTGATCAACACTACAGGTACCTCTAAAAAGACCCTAGTGGCCCAATCGAAAGATAAATCAAACATCCAAAGAAGAAAAATCCTTGCAACAACAAGAAAAACAAGGGTATAAAACCCTTTTAGACTACTTCTACTCCTAATGGTGTCAATCGACCAAATCGAAGAGTAAGAACACCAACAAACATTTCAATTATTGTGGAAAAGATAGTCATATAGAGTCTAAATGTTTTAAAAAGATGGATGGCTTGGAAGTAGTAATGAAGCACAACATCAACATTGATTCTTGTTCTAACATTTCTTCTCATGGACATGCCCATTCCACTTTTGGCTTCTCCTTCTATTCAACCTCTATTTTTCTTCTATTGAGAGGCTTATTGGTTCTAGATCAACTTATCATATGGATAAGGATAAATCCATTTTGTCTTCACTTAATGATTGTAACACCAAAAAAATGTTTATTAGTGAAGATTGATCTCTTAGTCTTGTAACGTCTAGAATAATTCAAGTACATAATGGTCATTTAAATGATGTATTACATGTTCAAAATCTTTCCTACAACCTTTTATTAGTATATCAAATCACTGATTTTGATGAAGGTAAAACATTATAGTTTTCACCTCACCAAATTGAATTTAAGGATTTAAAATATCCTAACCATGTCGTTTCCACTAGAATAGTTAATGATATTACTAGGTTGTACAAGATTGAGAAATTTGGGTCATCACCTTTTCCCTTAGTGTTTATTGCTAACAACAATGACTTTAGCAAACTTTAGCATGACAAATTTCGTCATTTAATGTAACACCCTCCTCCCACATCTACCCAAGCAACCAGCCAGCGGGGGTAAACATGCGAGGAGAGGCCACTATGATATGACTCAACCTCCTAATTCACGTTAAGGAAGTGTAATAGATGGAAACACATGAAACATACATTCAACATTAGCATTAGGATCCTCAGGAACCAATCCAACCTTTCTTCCAACTAGCCCCTGCATCCCACTACGATTTTGGACCAATTGACCTTTGGACACTCTCATGCTATGGGCATGCTAGTGTCTAGGGACCTTTGGATGCTCTCACAGGATTGCAAGCCAATGTCTAGGGACTATTTTGCACAATGTTGTGCCAACGTCCCAAGGATTTGAGCCACTTTTTCATGCCCAGAGCCCAAGTCACCACCCATAATTGAATGACATCTTCAAAACAATAAAATAGAAAGGAAATGATAGTATAAATACAATCACTTGAATGATACCTTGACTAGACCCATACTATCCATGACAGACATTTCGTCAAACATATCATGCATATGTAATCTGCAGATGTAAATAAAATATATGAGCATAGGGGTCTCATACTTAGCTGAGAATCTCTAAGAAACATTGATGCCTCAACAGATCAACTTCCATTTCATCCATTAGGTCATAGATGCATTGTTCATTCATTCATAAGTAAAAAAATGATGAGATCCATACATAGATATTGTCATAAAACACATATATAACTAGCATAATAGCAAAAAAAATACCAATCAAATCATAGCTATATGATCCACATATAAACTAGTATAATACTCACATAGATATAAGGAGAAATAACCTCATTTGATGATGCAAAATCCAAACCTAAGATGGGGCTTCCATGTTCCACCCGACCGTAGAATGGTTGAGCCAAATCTCTCTTCATCCATTCACCCCTGTGCCATATTCCAAGCATAAATGTGGGACCTTATAAAACACATCAATAAAAAACTATCCATGGCTTCGAGAGGCCAACCACCTCAACCCATCAAACAGTTATTCCACCTCATGGTCGGACATCACATAACCATCATCAGATTGGTCTCTATCCCAGCCTTCCAAGGCTCTAGAGCATTTGTTCCAACCAAGGCTCTAGGACCAGAAACTCAAACCACAACTATCTCTAGGCTCCATAGCATTTGTCTAATCAAGGCTCGGGACTAGTAGCTCAACCCACCAAGGGCTCCAGATCATTTGTCCAGCCAAGGCTATGGGACTAGTAACTCAACCCAAGTTGTTATAGGGCTCCAGAGAATTTTTCCAACAAAGAATCCAAGAACTAGTAACTCAACCCAATCTAAGGAAACATGAGAACCAACCAAAAACAAACAAGGAAATAAACGCACTATCTCCATGACTATCCAGGAAATGGAAAGGCTAGGCAATCCTATGTAAATCAAGGAAATCCTCCATGCCTCTAATAAATCATGACCAATAATCCACATACATATGCCATGCATGACAAAACTAGTGATGAAAACATACATGCAACTCGATACCTGCAAGAAAATCCCACTTTAGTTGTTGATCTCGATGTCCTCTCATGCTTTCCTGCTCTTCCTTTGCCTTCTTGCTCCAAAAATCCAAGTATGAAAAACCCTCCAAGGGTGATCCAAGAAAATTCTAAGTATCCAAGAATATGAGAGAGAGAATAACGAGAGAGCTCCTAAAATGAACTGACAAAAGGTTACCAACTGATCCTCAGAAGCCTTTTTATGAATTAGGCCTCTATTTTCTCCATTTTCCATTATTTTCCTTCATTTTCCTCCTCACGTGCAGCATTTGACCTTTCACCTCCCTTTTCTCCTAATTTCCATTATTTTCATAAATAAATGTGCCAAAAATGCCAGTTTGCCTTTCCAAAGCCTTACCCACAACCTTTTCCAATTTCCTTAGCCATTAAACAATCACAAGTGATCCCCATCACTAGGATTTTTCCTAACATTCAGCAATGGTGGCAGTAGCATCAAAAATGTTATCCAAGGAGGCCAACTTGGAACAGGTTCTCAAAATCCATTTGTGATCGCTTTGATCAAGAATCTCACTTTCTAGGTTGCCTCACTAAGCTAAGGAAACCAAGTACAGTACAAGACTACATTACATCCTTTGAAAAATTGGCCATAGAGACCGAAGGACTCGTAGGTGTCTTTTACTTGGAATGTTTCATTAGTGGCCTAAAGGAATCCATCCTAGCCCATGTCCGAATGCATCACCCAATTACTTGGTTGGAAGAATGCAACAAGGCCATAGAGGTAGAAGTCACTTTAAACTCCCAATCTAATAGTCCAAATTTCCTCGCACAGGTAGGGACTCCAGGAAGGTGTTCCTACTATCATTAACTCACATCCAATGGAGAAGATTTTAAAAAAGGTCCATCATGGGATAGTATCACAATGTAATTTCATTCATGTCATTGAATCGACTCCTCCTCCTATTCATCTAGATATGCGAGAGGTATTATATCGCCACCAGTGGGCCTTTGAAAAAGCTAAGGAGCTCCCACCTGTTGAGCCGTAAAAAGGGTCTTTTTCACCTCTAATTACCTCACATTAACTTGTCAATCCAGGAATGTTTTGTTATTTCAAAGAGTGTCTCAGTTTGAGGTTGTCATTTGTCAGAGTAATGCTAGTAGTATAGTGCTCAAAATACAAGAGTAAACGGATGCTTCAAACAAGATCTACTTAAAGCAAAGCACTTTAAAGCCTAAATCATGCATTCAGAAAACTAGGAAATTTATCAGTCAAGGGTCCAGTAACAGTAACTCATCCCTCTGTAAACTGATGTAACTAAAGATAATCAAGGAACAGATCATCAACCTGGGAACTAGACAACAAATGTCAATTCTCACTACAGTTTCAGATCGTTCTGCACACCAAATCAATAATAACGCAAATAACAGGAAATGGAATAGCAACTAGGAAATGGAACAACAATTAAGAAATGGAACAACAATTAATAAATGGAACAAAAACTAATTCTTACAAACAGCAGCACCTTAATCTACATAAATAAGTGCAGCAATCGTGTCCTACGGAAATCAGATAGCAATCTTTACTCTAAGAATGGATCAAAGAGCACACAGAAATAGAACAGCAACTGATGAGCAATGAAATATAGAATAGTACTTAGAGCTGAATGTAAATGCACAATAAACCAAGATGAATAACACACACAGCATGCCTTAGTATTGAGAAAAACAGTAATCTGATCTCGATGTCACAGATATCAATCTTAGTTATAAGAATAATGATTGTAATTCGTAATGGAACAGCAATGTCAATTGAATCAGCAATCGCAATTAAATGTAAACCATAGATGAATACAGTAATACCAGTTTATGAATGTTACAACACGGTTACTCTGTAATTGAACAACGATAGCATTCTTTAAATACTAGCAATGTTATATTAATGATTAAAGGAACAGAAATGCGTTATAGAGTCAGAATGAACAATACGACATTCCTGTCACAGAGAACGATATTACTCAGTCGAACATAAATCAAATATAATAGAACCGTGATGTAAAATAGCAAAACACATCAGATTACCGAACAAAGCTGATAATAAAAACCACGCACGAACTAAAGATAATGGTACAGGAGCAAGTGTTCCACTAGGGCCAGGACCTTAGCCTCCAGGGACACACCGCTTGAAATTACTCCAGGATCAAAGATGGAACATCAACTAGATTTATATTAAAGCATTAAAACAGAGTTACAGCGAATCACTTCTCAACGAGAGTCGATGATCAAAGTTTCAAATACAGAGAAAAGTTACATAGGAATTAACAGCAAATCCCCTCTCAGGCTAGCGGTGCTGCCCCTTTTTATAATAGCTAAAGCGGAGATATCAATGATGCAAAAATAGTTAGCGCAGCGATCCCTCACGATCAAAGGATCCTGAGGGATTCGCCAAACTGTTAATTCCCAGTTATCCATTTGTTCTCTTGCGCCGAGTCGATATCTCCTTTTCCTTTCCTTGGCTGATATGCTTTAATTTGGATCGCCTTGTTTGCATGTGGTTCCCCACCAAAGGGACAACAGTTATCTTGGCCCTGTCTTTTTCTTTGGAACGGAAATCTTTCGTTTTTCCCTTTTCCTGCATAAGAAATGGAAATTATTAGTGTTTTCATGTTGCATATAAATCTTATAGATCTTGTCATGATTTCTTATTATCTACCTAGTTTATGATGCAAAGAGGTTATGAGTTTTAATGAAAAGATGACAAACTAATCAATAAAGACATACCTTCTTCAGTACTCCACACACCCCCCTGCTTACCCTTTTTCATGCCCTCATGAACACATTGTAGTTGACATGTAAGGCAGTGAGAGAATAGGCTGGAGATGGGATCTCATGTGGTGGTCTACAGCCATGATGCCTAGCTAAGTGTTCAAAAAGATGGCCTGTCTGACCCTCAGGCATCTCATACAGGGCTTGGTATCCAGGTGCAGGGTGCCAAATAATCGGACTCTAGAACCTATATCCTAACCAAGATGGTCCTGCCCCCAAGATAAGTTCACCATAGAGGTTCAAGCGATCGGCGGCTAACTTAAAGTTCTCATACTTAAATGGTTCCCTAAGTTGGATATTCGGATTAGAAATCTGATATTGAAATTTGGCAGCATCAATGGCAAGGTCTTTATAGTAAAAAAGTGTTCTATTCCTTGCTGATTGATTGTTATATGAATGGGTCCTAATGCTTCAATCACGCCTGGAGTCCTCATGAGGTTCCTATGTTCCCTCCACAACTGCACTGGATTTCTAGGCTCAGCCCTTACCCATAATTCTAATCTGTTTTCTTGTCTTTGGAAGGCATTATAGGCTTTAAGCCATTTGATTTGATTAACTCCAAACGAAATGAATGCCTGCAGTTGGATATCCCCAACGAAATGGCCGGGGTTCTGTTCTATCTCTTGGTCTAATACAAGGTTATTCAGATAGAATTCACACAATAATCTTTGAACCTTTACTCCATAGTGCTTACAACAATTTATAAAATCATCAATAGTATTAATTTGTATATGGGCTCCTGCTCTGATAGCCTTTATTTTCAATTGCAGATATCGTTCCATTAAAATCAAGGCATAATTTTTAGCAGGGGCTCTACATGCTAGGACGCCAGTGTACAATGAGCATAAGGTATCCATCTGCTTGATAACTATATCTAACCTATGAGTTACCTTTGCGACTTTTTCTTCTTCCTTTCGCCATCCTTCAAAGACCTGGCTTTCAGATAAATTGACATTCCTTAGCTGTTGTTGTAATTCTTCATACTTTTCTCGAGAAACCATTTGTTCTGTGAGTTTTTATACTGCTTGTTGAGCTTGCATCAAACCCTCTCGTAGGGTTACTGTCCTCGGATCACTATCCCACATGGTAGTGGTGAGCGAAAGGTTCACTTGAATCTTTTTATTGCATCACCTCACGTTTATGGTTTGCATTGCTCCAGAGGACTGTGCCTCTGTCTGAACTTCTTTGTCACAGGCCGATATATCATCTATTTGCGCTTCAACGTGGGCAAGTTGTTCCTTTTTTTTTTGAATGGTAGGCTGTACTTCAACAGGGTTTTGACCAGCAGACTGCTCTTCGACAGGGTTTTGAACAACAGGTTGGACTTGAGTCCTCCGAACCTTTTTCTTGAGGGGTCTCGCCGGAGTGGTTGCATGTCTTACCCCCGAAGTCCTTTTTGCTCTCTTTCTCATTTTCAAAACCTTGATTTGTTGTCGAAGTTGAACTATCACATTCAATAATCTTTGTTGCTCTTTCCATAATCTTTTAATTTCTTTTGTTTCCTTAGAAGGAACAACTGTTTGTTTACTCGGGCCTGGACTGTTATCTTGGGATTTTCCCTGGTTTTCTTCTTGGGGTGCTCCTTCGTTGTTCTATTCGGGTTGCTCAGGAGTAAAAACCCTAGCTGGTTCTATTATCTCCTGGGTAACTTCTTTGTCCACCCCTTTTTCTCCATGAAATTCTTCTAGTGTAGTCTGGCTGGGAGTAGATTGTTCCCCTTCTGTATCCTCATCACTTCTCTCTCCTGTCATACTTACATCATGAACAAAATGACTCTCTTCTTTTTCTTCCTCGTTGCGCAATTCTTCGTGTGCATTTTTGTCCTGAGCAGAATGCTCTTTTGGTTCTTCCTCAATATAGAGGCCTAGCGGGCTGAGAGGTTGGGCATATTCACCCATATTGGCCAGAATTTGGGCCAATTCTTCCTCTTGCAATGGAATTTGCAATGGGCTTCCTTCGTGTTGCTATGTCTCCACCTCCGCCTGCTCAGGCTGCTCAGTCTCTTCCTCTGTTTCTCCTTCCTCATTTCCTTCCAATTCTTTCTCATTCTCTTCTCCTTCCAATTGTGGGGGTTGCTCGTCCCCTAAATCATTTATCTCCACAGGTTGGTTGTTATTCCCTTGGGGATTTTCCAACCTTCCTCTAATCCGTGCCAATCTAACTAATTTTCTTCGTTTCAATGGTCTATTCGGTGTACTGGTAGCATGTTTGTGTTTCGGGAATGGCAGAGTCAGTCCCCCGTCTATCGTAGCAATTAGCTCTTCCCAGCTGCTCTATTGCTGAGCAAGACTGTGGCAAACTATCAACCGTATTAGCCCATGTTGACTTACTACCGATTCTACATGTTGTGACTTTTTCATGCTTCGAGCAACATCATGAAGTAATGAATTTAAAAATGCAGGTAAGTTCACGGAGCATTTCTGTTTTAATACGGCTAAAAGTTTAAGGTGTCGTGGTCTTACCACGCCTTTCCTTCCTTCACAGGTGATGTAGCTCTAGATGGTCTTCGCCAATTCTGCCCACGACTCTCATAATGGTGCTGGTAGAACTCTCGTTCCTCTCACTGTCAGGTTCTGGCCTTCATCTTGGAAAATTTTGATGATCTTTCATAGTCTTTCCTTCTTTAGCGTCCACACAGGTCCAGTGGCCAGCAGTCCCAAGACCTCTGCAATTATGTCATCGGTGACTGCTATGTGTCTCCCCCTTACTGTGGAGTGATATTCTTGCAAGTTCTACAAGAATTCTATTGCTACGGTCTCGTTGGATTCCTGTAAACGATTGAGATAAACTAACCAACCTGCCCTTGCCAGGATTTCCCGTGCAGCATCAAAGACTGTCAATACCTGTGGTTCTCTCCGAATTGATCTTCCTCCCATGCTTTTAGCTCACTGTAAAATCGCAGAGATGGCAATGGAACAACAGGCTGTTCAAACTGTTAGAACACAGAGAAAATAACAAAACAACAAGGATCGTTCAAATCTTACTAATTGCTGCAGAGTATAATACGGAAATAGCTTAGGAACAGCAAGGCATGCAAATTGAAAAACAAGATACAGTTAAGCCTTACTATTCCCAAGTAAAATTTTGTCGAATAATAGTCTGACACGTATGCCAGCAAATTATGAGGTCAGCCTCCCCCCCTGTAATGTGATAGGCCGTCCTCGGCCATCAAATAATGGAGCGGCGTGCCGAACTGCCATGGTACAGAGTCATAAAGGAACAACATATGCCAAAATGCCATGTTTACAAAAGGAGCAAATTGCCGAAATTGAGGTGTATGACAGGATCACTTAACAAATAAGAGAATGCTGTGATATGATGCAAGGCTGGGAGGATAGGAAAACTGACGTGCACAACCAATCTAATGTGGTCATTATCGACTTTTCTGTCATGATTGGTTATGATATATTTTCATGTTTTTAATGGTTCGGGGAAGTGATATCTATAATATTATTTGACGTATTATAGAGGTATAAGACAGAGAAGGGTGTTGATGATTGCTATTGGTGTACAAAGAATGTGACTTCAATACCATTAACAGAGCTCTGCTTCCGACAGGTGTCCATAACCTTGACAAAGTTGTTTGTTTCACCAATGGAACCATGATCCTTTGTGTATGCTTAGGAAGTGTTGTGAAATGCCAAAATGGAGGTCATTATGTTGGCTTGGTAACCAGGTAAACCATAATGCCATTCACCAGGAAGGAGTGAAAGGTGGGCAGATCGGCTCGTGATGAGACCTCCTGTTCTAAGGACTCTTTATTTTTTCTGATGTGCCTCTTAGATCATATCCCTGGTGTGGTGGCCATAGTGGGAATGCCATTTCACTTTCTTCCTTATGATCCTGGTAGGCTGGCTCTTGATGAGACCCCCTATTCTGCATTTGACAAGTCATATAAACAAAACATTTTTCTTTCCTTCTTTTTTTTTTTTTTTTTTCATAAAGTACTTTCCTATTTATACATAAAGGGTGGTTCAACACTCCTTAAGAGGAGGAATGGTGGAAGAAGTCTTAACATCTCAATATAAAAATAAAGACCCTTTGTTCTTATTCCTTACTAATGATCAAAGAAGATTATGGGAATTTAAAAAGAACCAACATGATAAGGATAACCAATCATATCAATATTAGTATAATAATGACAACAAAAGTGATGAATAATTGTGTCCTTTTTCTTTCCTCCTATCAATTCATAGCAAGTTCTTGTAAAAGTAGCGATTTTATATAATTTGTTGATTTCAGTATGCTCTATCTTTGTATCCATTGCATGAGTGTATAGATGTGCTTCAAAAGACCTTAAACAAGAGGAACAACAGGTATCTTTAAGCATAAGTAAAAGGAATACGAGAATGTTGTCGTTTGAAAAAGGAAGGGCAAAAAAATACAAGTGTTGTTCCTTTGAAAAAGGAACAGCAGAAACCGAAAGTGCCATTCCTTTGGAAAAGAAACAACAGAAAATGCAAATGTCATTCCTTTGGAAAAGGAACAACAGAAACTAAAAGTGTTGTTCCTTTGGAAAAGGAACAGCAAAAACCGAAAATGTCGTTCCTTTGGAAAATTAGCCGTAGAAACCAACAGCAAAAACCGAAAATGTCGTTCCTTTGGAAAAGGAACAGTAGAAACCAAAAGTGTCGTTCCTTTGGAAAAGGAACAACAGAAAGCACAAATGTCGTTCCTTTGGAAAAGGAACAACAAAAATCAAAAGTGTCGTTCCTTTGGAAAAGGAACAGAAAAATGCACAAATGTCATTCCTTTGGAAAAAGAATTGCAAAAATCAAAAGTGTCATTCCTTTGGAAAAGGAATATCAGAAAGCACAAATGCCGTTCCTTTGGAAAAGGAACAGCAAAAATCAAAAGTGTCGTTCCTTTTGAAAACGAACAGCAAAATGAAAGTGAAAAAGGAACGACTGAAGCAAAAGGTGCTATTCCTTTGAAAAAGGAACAACAAAAATCAAAAGTGTCGTTCCTTTGGAAATGAATAGCAAAATGAAAGTGAAAAAGGAACGACTGAAGCAAAAGGTGTTGTTCCTTTCAAAAAGGAACAACAAAACAAAAATGTTGTCCCTTGGAAAAGGAACAGCAGAAACAACAACAGTGCACACAAATGTTGTCCCTTCAGAAAAGTAACAGCAAAAACGACTGTGTTGTTCCTCTGGAAAAAGGAACAACAGAAAAATGCAAGTGCTGAAAAAAAGAACAACAAAATGGTGAAGGTGTTGTTCCTTCTAAAATGAACAACAAAAACGATATAATCACTGATTCTTCGAAAAGGAACAGTAAAGTGAAAATACAAAAAAATATGTACAGGAAGTAATTTATGCTAACAAAATAAAAGGGATTATGTACAAAATGTAAAAACAATTGAATCACTTAATGAATCACAGGTGAGGAATATTTCTCTTCCTCCTCCAAAATTTGTATGTCGGAGTCTTTGTGTAGTTGCTGGTAGAAGGACGCCCGAGTAAGTGGTTTGCGGTATAGTCGACCTCAGTGACCATTTTCCTTGAAGGTATGTCCAGATCCGTCAATGGTGATTAGAGTAAGGGTACCATTATCATGTACCTTCTGGATTTCATATGGCCCCAGCCAACGAGTTTGGAGCTTCCTGAGAAAACCCTGAAACCTGGAATCGTATAAGAGCGCCCAATCTCCTTCGTGGAAGACTTTATTTTTAATGAGAGCTTCATGCCATTTAGCTCGCTACTGTTGGATTAATGCAGTGTTTTGGAGGGTAGAGAGCCTAATTTCATCTAGCTCATTGATCTACTGTAATCTATTAATCTGTGCCCCGTTTAGATCTAAGCCGACTTCTTGTGTTGTTCGCAGTGTTTGGATTTCAAATTTTATGGGAAAAATGGGTTGCTTTCCAAACACTAATTGGTATGGTGAATAGCCGGTAGTGCTTCTCCATGTTGTTATGTAGGCCCACAAGGCTTCTAGTAGTCTTGCAGCCCAATCGTGTCTATGTGATGCAATGGTTTTTGTTAAGATTGCTTCTATTATTTTATTGCTTCTTTCTACTTGACCATTTGCTTGTGGGTGGTATGGAGTAGTGATTTTGTGCTAGATATGATAGTTTTTGAGTGTTGCAGCAATCTTGTTACCAGAAAACTATGGTCCATCGTCTGTAATTATATCTCTCGGAAGCCCATATCGCATGAATATATGGAACAGGAACTATATGACAGAATCCTCGGTAGCTCTAGGCAATGCCTCTGCTTCAACCCATTTGGTGACATATTCTGTTGCTACCAAAATATATGTTTTCTGGTTCGAGGATGGGTTAATTGGTCCAATGAAATCGAGGTCCCATCGCTCGAAAGGTTCAATAACTAGCTGTGGATTCAGGGGCATTTCTTCGAACTAACCAGGGCGTCCTGCTCTTTGGAAACTGTCACAGGCTTGAACGAACTTCTTTGCATCTTTGAAGATCGTGGGAAAATAATACCCTGTTTGCAACACCTTATGTCCAGTTCTGCAATCGGTGAAATGTCCGCCACATGGTCTGTCATGACAAGCTCTCAAAATGTCAAAAATTTCATCTTCGCGGACGCATCTCCTGATGTGCATATCTGCCCCTGTATGGAACAAGTAGCCCCCAATCCAAGAAAATCGAGCACTTTGCTGGACAATCCATTTTCATTCATTGGGGGTCAGATGTTTCGGTAATTTACCTACTGCTAAGTAATTCACAACATCAGCATACCAGGGTGTTTTAACAGTGACAACAAACAAATGCTCATCTGGAAATTGATCTTCAACTGTTGTTGCGTCCAGTAGTTTTGGCATTCACGAGAGAAAGTCAGCTACAAGATTTTCTTTTCCAGGTCGGTCCTTGATTGTAATATCAAATTCCTGCAATAAAATTAGCCATCTAGTTATTCTACCATTTGTGATTGGTTTATTTGCTAAATATTTTATGGCAGAGTAATCTGTATACAAGATAACATGATATCCAGTAATGTAATGCCTGAACTTATTGACAACATGTACTACAGCTAGAAATTCCTTTTTAGTAACAGTATAATTCAATTCAGCAAGGGATAAATTCTTGCTAGTATAATAAATTGCATATGGTTTTTTATCTTCTTCCTACCCAAGGACTGCTCCAATAGCTGTATTTGAGGCATCTCATGAAATTTGAAATGGCAGATCACAATTTGGTCCTCGAAGGACTAGGGCTGTAGACACAAGCTTCTTCAAATCCTGAAAAGCACGATCGCATTTTTCTGTCCAAAGAAAGTCAACATTACCTGTCAGTGCATATAGAGGTGCAACAATATGCGAAAAATGTTCTATAAACCTTCTATAATAACCAGAAAATTCAAGAAAATTGCATACCTCTGTTTGAGTGGTAGGAGTGGGAATTAGCAAGATTATTTGAATTTTGGCCGGGTCTACCTGTATGCTAGCTGCTGAGATATAATGGCCTAGAATAAGTCCTTCAGTCATCATCATATAACATTTTTCATGGCTCAAACAAAGCCTAGTGGCAATGCAGCACTGCAGGACTTTTTCCAGTGTGTCCAATGCTGGGTCAAAATCGTCTCCGTATGGTGTAAAGTCATCCATGTATACTTCGAGCCCTTCATTTATTAAGTCTGAAAAGATACTAAGAATAGCCTTTTGAAATGTGGCAGGATCATTGCATAAACCAAAAGGTAGAACTCTATAGGAAAATGTTCCCCATGGACAAGTAAAAGTGGTTTTGTCTTGGTCTTCAGGGGCAATCTGAATCTGATTGTATCCACTGAAGCCATCTAAGAAAGAAAATAATTTCTTTCCTACCAAAGTGTCTAATACTTGGTCAATGAATGGAAGGGGAAAGTGGTATTTTTGTGTTGCTTTGTTTAGCTCTCTATAATCTACACAAATCCTCCACTTTCCATTCTTCTTTGGTACCACAACAAATGGAGAGACCCATTTACTATCGGAGATAGGGTAGATGAAGTTGACATCTAAAAGTTTTTGAAGTTCAGCTTTTACAATGTCTTTTAGATGAGGATTAAATCTCCTTTGTGGTTGGCGAACAGGTCTCACATCATTTTCTATGTAAATGTGGTGTGTACATAACTAGGGATTAATTCCTTTCATATCAGGGTAGTCCCATGCAAATGCTTCTTTATATTTCCTCAATAGTTGGATGAGCTTCTCTTCTTGTTCAGAAGTCAGGTTGGCATTAATGTTTAAAGTCTTCCCTGGCTCAATTTCTACAATTTTGCTATTTGAGACAGAGGTAATAGGTATTGTTTGCTCATGTGTATCTTTAAGAGGATATTCTTCTAATTCATTATCAAATGCTGCTTCTATCATGTGACATTGTATGTGTGATCTGGGTTCATCTCGGCTAATAAAATTATTAATGGCATCATCTTCTGTTTGGTCTTTAAAATCAAGGGCCTCTTCTATGGTTAATGGAGATCTAATATTTTTGGTGAGGTATGATACAAGATGCTTGTTAGTTTTAATTATTGTGATACTTAGCTGCGCTAGAGGATATAAAGCTAGGTTTTTGATATTTTACCCTCTGGTTATGGTCATATTGCCTTGTCAGCAGCCAATATAAGCATCGGCAGTTGCAAACCAAGGTCTGCCTAAAATCAATGGATGTCCATCAAGTCGGCTTTTGGGGTTTATTATCAGAAAATTGGTCGGATACTCCCAGGAGTCAACGGATACCATGACATCATGTAGTGTGCCTTCTGGCCTAACCACAGATTGGTCGGTTAGTTCAAGTAAAGTAGAGGTCGGTTCTACTGATGTAATGCCCAGTTTTTGGCAAGTGGTGGTTGTTAAGATATTAATTGCAGCCCCTATATCAACTAAGGCATTTGAGAAGGTTTAACCATAGATTTGTACGGTTACTATTGGGTTTCTTGGGTCTTTGTATTTGACGGGTGTTTCTTGTCCTGATAATAAGTCGGATAGAGTGCTAACTACTTGGACTTTTGGGTTAGTTGTTATTTTCCTCCCTGGTTTCTTTATACATAGTTCTTTGATAGTCTTTGCATATATCGGGATGTCTTGAATGGCTTGGAGGAGTGGGATTTTTATGTACAAATTTTTCAGTTCTCCCAGAATGTCAAAATCAGGATATTGTATAGGTCGGGGTATAATTAATCGTTCTGGGAATGGGGGAGAGGATGTGGTTGCTTGATTATGAATTTGCGGTTTGGTCACATCCTATTCTCGTGACGGTTGTTCTATAGGTAACTGATTTTCAACTTGAGTTGTTTTATCTCCCTCAGTTTCGATGATACGCCCAGATCTTAATTGAAGATCATTACACTCCCTTAGATCGTTTCCTATTTCTGGTGTTTCCACTATTTGAATAGATTGGACCGGTCTATTATTCGCATTAGGGTTGGGTTGGGCTGGGAGCTGCGGTCTTAAGTTAGACTGGGGGTTTTGTTGTAGGGCTGGCAGTGTTGGTTGAGGGAGCAGGATTGTTCCTACTGGCTGATTCATTGGTCTTTGCCAGTTTGTCTGCTAGGCTTGACTTTGTGAAGTAGGAGGGGTCCATTGTGCTGGATAAACATTGTTTTGCCAATATGGTGGGGTATAGGGAAAATTTGGCCAATTGGGTTGGCTTGCTTGATTCGGCCATGGAGATGATGAAGGAAATGACTATTGTGACCAATTCGGGAAGGGAGGTTGATTTTGCCACATTGTATTATATTGTTGAGCATGATATTGTGGAGGTTGAAAAGAAGAATCTAGGTCTGAAAACATACCTGATTGTCGCGGCTGCCATTTACGGCGCTGATTGAGTAAATACACCGATTCTGGCTCTTCTTCTGCTTCCTTGTATACTAATTTCAATCCAAGAAGTGAGGGGCAGATCTCTGTAGAGTGGTCTTTTGTACAAATGGCACAAACTTGGACTACATCTAATGGACACTCCTTATGGCTGTGTTTCTTCCTGCATCTAGGATAGAAGATTGCCAAATTCTGTTCTGCCTCTGCTTGCTTTTGTTTGGCCTGCATAATATCAAGTTGTGTTTTCAGTGTCCCCAATATATCAGTTTTAAAATTTTCTAATAAATTTCCAATTTTTGCACGAGTTACTCCTTCTGCCAAAATTCTGTTATCTTTTGCAAACCGATCATGTTCTGCCAATTTTAGTCTTGTGCTGCCTCTCGAGCTCCTGATACATAGATTAATAATGTTAGCAAAATTTTCCTGATAAATATCTCCTTTTCCCATAATATTTAATGTTTCAATCCATTGTTCCTTCATTCCCCTAATTGATGTTGTTTTTAATACATTATCAGGTAAGGGTAATGATGCATAAGGAGATCTTTGAAGATTATACTGGAAACGTTCAACATACTCTTCTAATGTTTCATTTGGTCTAGCTACCATCTGAAATATTTTATCTTTTAACTCTCTAGACCTGCAATAGTCCTGATATTTTTTTCGAAAATACTCTTTCATTTGGTCCCAGTTATTTATAACACCACCACCCAATCCCATGAACCATCTTAAAGCAGCCCCTTTTAATGTAGAGGGAAATAATTTCAATTTATGGGGATCGATGGTATAGTCATACCCTCTACACAACACATCAAATTCAAACAGAATGCATCCGGATCTTCTGATGTAAGGCCATAGAATGTAGGGATATGCTGAAGAGGTATTGCTTTCATAGGTGCATTAGCTACAGTATCCACAAAGGGGTATTGCAGTGTAGAAGTTTGGGTGTTCAGCTGGTTTTGGGCCATTTGGTCAAATATATGCCAATAACCTTCTGGGATATCTAGGAGGGTATTCATAGGTTGTCGAGGGGGAATGGTTTTAATGGGAATGGCCTTGACAGCACTCCCTTTATATGGGATAATGAGAGTGCCTAATTTCTGGGGGGATTCAGGTTCTTGAATTTCTTCAACTTCGCTATAATTGATTTTCGCAGCACTTCCCTTACCTAGGCTGCTTAATGGTTGAATTACCCCAAGAGGAGATCTTGGTTCTTCAGTCTCTCCTGTATCTCCTCTTCCTTCACAAAGGTTGTTAAGGTTCCCTTCTTGCAATGATTTTCGGCTAGAATTTTCAATTTCTTGAAAATCTTACTCTTTGGTTTGACTATGCACCTCAGCAAAGGCTACAGATGGTGATCATGTGGCTTGAAGGGAACTAGTAGGTTGTCTAGAAGTAACTTTTCTAGGTCCTACTGAAGGCTGAGATTCTGATTTCTTAAGGATTTCGTCTATAAAGGTCGATCGACCAAGGGTCACCGGCCCCTTAGCTTTATCAGGCTTGGGTAGAGGTTTGGGATTCTTTTATGGCTTTTTCTTAGTCATGCACACAAATCAACTGCTAGGTTCTACCCAAACAAAGCAGTAACAAATCTGCAGGAAAGCGGGCAAGGGAGTAGGGCTATTACATACTCCACACGCAGGTTCTTAACTTCTGTTTTTAAAACCCAATTCTTTCCTAGCAAGCTCTTTACACTACTCTGAAAAGAGACAAATGGCTACACTCTTCCCCGGCAACGGTGCCAAAATGTCGAGCCATAAAAAGGGTCTTTTGCACCTCTAATTACCTCACATTAACTTGTCAATCCAGGAATGTTTTGTTACTTCAAAGAGTGTCTCAGTTTGAGGCTATCATTTGTCAAAATAATGCTAGTAGTATAGTGCTCAAAATACAAAAGTGAACGGATGCTTAAAACAAGATCTACTTACAACAAAGCACTTTAAATCCTAAATCGTGCATTGAGAAAACTAAGCAATTTATCAGTCAAGGGTCCAGTAACAGTAACTCATCCCTCTGCAAACTGATGTAACTAAAGATAATCAAGGAACCGATCATCAACCTAGGAACTAGACAACAAATGTCAATGCTCACTAAAGTTTCAGATCGTTCTACACACCAAAGCAATAATAACGCAAATAACAGGAAATGGAACAGCGACTAGGAAATGGAACAACAACTAAGAAATGGAACAACAACTACGAAAAGGAACAGCAACTAGTTCTTACAAACAACAACACCTTAATCTACAGAAATAAGTGCAGCAATCGTGTCCTATGGAAATCAGATAGCAATATTTACTCTAAGAATGGATCAGACAGCACACAGAAATAGAACAGCAACAGGTGAGCAATGAAATATAGAACAGTACTTAGAGCCGAATGTAAATGCACAATAAACCAAGATGAATAACACACACAGCACGCCTTAGTATTGAGAAAAACAGTAATCTGATCTCGATACCATAGATATCAATCTTAGTTATAAGAATAACGATTGTAATTCGTAATGGAATAGCAATGTCAATTGAATCAACAATCGCAATTAAATGTAAACCATAGATGAATACAGTAATACCAGTTTATGAATGTTACAACACAGTTACTCTGTAATTGAATAGTGATAGCATTCTGTAAAGACCATCAATGTTATATTAATGATTAAAGGAACAACAATGCATTATAGAGTCAGAATGAACAATACGACATTCCAGTCACAGAGAATGATATTACTCAGTCGAACACAAATCAAATATAACAGAACTGTGATGTAAAATAGCAAAACATGTCAGATTACCGAACAAAGCTGATAATAAAAACCACGCACGAACTAAAGATAATGGTACAGGAGCAAGTGTTCCACCAGGGCTGGGACCTTAGCCTCCAGGGACACACCGCTTGAAATTACTCCAGGATCAAAGATGGAATAGAAACCAGATTTATATTAAAGCATTAAAACAGAGTTACAGCGGATCACTTGTCAACGAGACTCGATGATCAAAGTTTCAAATACAGAGAAAATTTACATAGGAATTAACAGCAGATCCCCTCTTGGGCTAGCGGTGTTGCCCCTTTTTATAATAGCTAAAGCGGAGATATCAATGATGCAAAAATAGTTAAGGCAGCGATCCCTCAGGGTCAAAGGATCCTGAGGGATTTGCCAAACTGTTAATTCCCAGTTATCCATTTGTTCTCTTGCGCCAAGTCGATATCTCCTTTTCCTTTCCTTGGCTGATATGCTTTAATTTGGATCGCTTTGTTTGCATGTGGTTCCCTGCCAAAGGGACAACAATTATCTTGGCCCTATCTTTTTCTTCGGAACAGAAATCTTTTGTTTTTCCCTTTTCCTGCATAAGAAATGGAAATTATTAGAGTTTTCTGTTGTGTATAAATCTTATATATTTTGTCATGATTTCTTATTATCTACCTAGTTCATGATGCAAAGAGGTTATGAGTTTTAATGAAAAGATGACAAACTAATCAATAAAGACATACCTTCTTCAGTACTCCACACCACCCTCTAGGGTGAACATGATCATAGCATCCTTTTGCTCCTAGGTAACCATCCACCAAATGTCCACCCCTATCAATATCCTTTTACACAAAAAAATGAAATTAAAAAAATCGTCAAGGAACTCAAAGGTAGTGTTATTCATGCCAACGCCATCCCTTATTCATCTCCGAGGGTCGTTGTTTTAAAGAAAGATGATGAATGTCACATGTGCACATACTTTACGGCCCTTAACAATCTCACTACCAAGGATAAATTTCCTATCCCAATAGTTGATTATCTACTTGATGAACTGCATGGTGCCAAAAAAATTTCCAAGTTGGGCCTTCACTCAGGCTAACACCAAATACGGATGAAGGAAGTTGACATTCCAAAGACAACCTTCTGAACTCATGAAGGCCATGGTGAATTCTTGGTCATGCTATTTGGTCTCTGTAATGACCCATCCACTTTTCAGAGCCTCATGAACCACATTCTGAAGCCATATCTTAGAAAAATTGTCCTAATGTGTTTTGATGACATTCTCATCTACAACATAATTTTATCATAGCCTAAAATATTTCCTGGAGCAGCATCTATCGTCACCAAGAGAAAAAAAATGGCTTTCAAAATTGTTAGGATATGATTATGAGATAATTTACAAGAAGGGGTGTGAAAATTTAGTGTTGATGCCTTATCATACCAATTTGAGGATGTGGGAAACATTTTGTCCCTCTATCTACCCATACTAGATCTGATTGAATAATCCCATCATGAATGGTTATCCCACCCCTCTTTTTCCCGACTCATTAGTGTTATCCCCTACCTCTACCCTCAAAACATGCATCTTGGATTAGTTGCACTCCTCTCTGGTTGTAGGACATTTAGGATTTTAGAAAACTTATGCATGAGCCCACTGATCTTTCTTTTAGACTGACATCAAGAATGACATTCTTAATTTTGTATTTGAATGCGATGAATGCTAGCGAAGAGGAAACGATCAAGGTACTGGGAATCGTACAACCTTTTCCACTCCCTAGTTTCATCTGGACATATGTCTCCATGGATTTCATTACATGTCTCACAAAGCCATGCAACAAATCAGTCATCATGGCAGTTGTTGACAAACTTTTCAAATATGCTCATTTTTGCAATCTACCACACCCATTTACCCCAAAATTGGTAGCTCAAGTTTTCAAGAACAAAATTTTCAAACTGGATGGCATGCTAACTTCCATTGTGTCTGATCGAGACCCAACTTTCAGCAACAAATTTTGGTAGGAACGTTTCAAGCTACAGGGCACGCAACTCCAACTAAGTACAACTTATCATCCCCAAACCAATGGTCAAACAGAAGCAATCAACAAATGTTTGGAGACCTATCTGTGATGTTTCATTTTAGACAAGTAACATTAATGAGTACAATGGTTTACTTTATCTGAATGGTGGTATAATACTAAGTATCATGAAGCCATCAAGATGATGCCATATGAGGCAGTGTATGGACAACTCCCACCTTCAAAAGCTTCTTATATCCCCGGATCTTCCACAATACAGGAAATTGATCAAATCCTGCAGAACCGTGTCACTATGATTGTTCATCTCAAATACAATCTACTTCAATCTCATAATATAATGAAGCAACAACCCTATGAACATGATTCAGAGCAGTCATTTCAAGTAGGTGACCAGGTTTTCTCGCGACTCCAACCTTATAAGAATACCTCTCTCAAAGAAAAGGGCTACCAGAAAATAGAAAAAAAATTCTATGGGCTTTATCACGTGCTTCAACGTATAGGATTAGTTTCTTACAAACAGGCCTTGCCAACTACTTCAAAAATCTACAAAGTCTTTCGTGTATCTTGCCTCAAGAAAGTTGTGTAGAACAATTGCAAGGTCCAAACAAGTCTTCCATAATTGGATGAGAAAATTTCACTTTGTCTCAGACCTGAACAAGTCCTCGATACTCGTGAAATACATATCTGCGGCCGCACGATCAAGGAAGTCCTCATTAAGTGGAAAGGCACATCTCTAAAAGATGCGACATGGGAACCAACCACTATTCTTCAGTAGTTTCCACAGCTTCAGCCTTGAGGACAAGGTGCTTTTAATGGGGGAGGGTATGTTAGGGTCCAACCCTAACCCCTTTATTTATGTAATAATCCCAAGGGGCCTAGTCAAAGTCATAGTTAGTTAGTTGGGAAATAAAGCTTGTAAGCGGTTAAACGCATTAATAATAATTATAAGTGGTTGACTCGCATTATATAAAATGGACCAAAATTGTTATAAATGGGATATAGTTAATTAATAAAGTGGTTAACCGTATTATGCAAGGGACCACTAGTAGTTAGGATTTTGGATGTCATAAAGTTATAAATAATCTTAGATAGCAAGGGAAGAATCATCAAGTTTTATTGTAATCAATCTTTGCTCTATTGGAGGTTTCCCCCTCGAAGAGGAAAGTGAACATTATATTTTTCTTCTGAATCATAAAATATCTTCGCATCTTGTCTCAATTAATGTGATATTTTTGTGTTTCGAGCTATATTGTTTCATATTTCTAACATTATGTTTTTCTCGCAGGTCTAGCGCATAACAGAGGAAGTAGTAACAAATATTAAATGTGTAGTATTATGATTTTAGGGGCCAAAAAGGCCCAAATC
The DNA here is from genome assembly GCA_031772625.1 of Pinus tabuliformis. Classification (NCBI taxonomy): domain Eukaryota; kingdom Viridiplantae; phylum Streptophyta; class Pinopsida; order Pinales; family Pinaceae; genus Pinus; species Pinus tabuliformis. The sequence continues at coordinate 681,801,956 of CM062820.1, forward strand.
CCATCATTCTAGGATACATATAATTAGTTGATGGCTTCTCTGTGTTTCCTTCACATATATTTGTTCTATCATCCAAACATTTGGACTGTAATGAACGAAAACTACCATTATTCGATGACAAAAATATTATAAAAATAGAACTCAAACATTGATTGTAGTGAATGAAAATTCACAGATTCTCGTTATTGCAAACTTCATAAATTCTACATATCATTTTAGCTTCCTCAAACACTCTCAACTTGGAAATTTAATTTCTAGACTTCATCTCTTCTTCAAGCATAACTGTCGATTGTTATACGTCCCTTAAATTTCCCCTTCCTAGTTGAGTACACTACAACTACAAGCCTATATTTTTTAAACTCTTGTGTTACCCAATTTGAGTTGCAAAAGAGGGAGAAAAGCATACTTTCTTAAGCTTTCTATTGCACAAGTCCATATATGATGTTATCTGCAAGATTTCGTTGCTGCAAATTTTAGAGGAGTTGAAGGAAGCACAAGGAGCCTTGTTTTCTTTCCTTTGTAGAGGAAGATTCCTTGTCCTAGTTCTAGTTCTAACTCCAAGAGAGCTAAATAGGGAGCGCTTCATGAATGCAACCTCTCCAGCTTAGTTGTTTGCATATTGATAATTGGCATTGCCAACACGTATTATAGTTAATATCATAACACACATATGAACATTAACATTTTCTTCACTGAATTCAAAGTAATTGTTTAGATACACAAGATATAAAATGAAAATTCCAATATATTGTTTAAAATAGAGAACATATATCCATTACATGAGTAGGATAAACATAATCCTATATCAATACCCAACCATGTCTTGAAATCTTGACTATGTTTTGAATGATAATATAGCTTTCGATTTTTCTATGTTTTGGTTATTTCGATTTTGGTCTAAAAAATTGTACCTATAGAAAATATATGAAATTAATCTAATTTAAGTTAAAGATGTGAAAATACTTCATTTAGACATATTTAGTACCTAAAAAAACCTATATTTTCACATTAGATATGGGTTCGTAATGTTGTAGAATTCAAAATAGTCAAGATTTGGACATGGACAACATTTATTAGGAAATTACAGTTTCGTATGAGGATTTACATTAACATAGGGAAATTATATCAAATGAGCCTTAAGCAACTCATTTTCTAGCAACTCCAAGAAATTGATTGTACATAATGTTTTCAAAATTATTCATAATACTTTAAATGCATGACAATCCAATTTAAAGTTTCTTGTTTCAAGACAGATTATCCAATGGAAACATAGAACAGTCATAAAGAGGAAGAATATGTAGTAATGAAGCACCAATTCTATATAGTAATCTCAAAATTGTCATGAAGTACACGAAACGATAATTGAATATCTTGTTCACTATAATCCAATGATGTTGCGCAATATTTACCATGAACAAACTCACAAATTTCCACTTCATGGGCAATGCTTAGGCTTGTGTAAACCATGGAATACATCAAACTTTAAATGCACTTTAATATGGAACTTGTGCCACCTAGGATTTCTTATTCATATTTAGCTCCATCTCCTCTACCAATTTTTTTATTCATGATAGTTGCAATTGATATGATTTTGTTTACAACCAATCATGGAAAACAACTTAAGCATATATCTAGGAAACTTTTGCTATACTTAGAAATACTTGCTTGTTGAGAGTCATCTTTGGACACCTAAATCTCTAAGCAGTAGTGTCCCTCTTCTACATGCTTCACTTCAATTTGAGATGGAAACTATTTTCTAATGCGTTTTATCAACCTTATGTTTTTGCTCCCTAATATGAGGTCATCCATGTTCACAGAAACAAACATTAACAGTGTTGACCTTCCCCTTCACTATAATAAACGTATAGATCAATATCACTTTGAATAAAATTAATGTTAAGGGTCGTAAAATTGAATTTAACATACGATTTGTTTGTCAACTATTTAGATTATAAATAGATAGTGTTAACTTGCACATTCACTACTCCTTCCCCTTTTTTGTAAATCCCATGTACAAAAATTCATCTTCACATCCATTTTATGTACTTACCAATTTGAACATGTACATACCTCAAATGGTAGTAAACATGGTGTGTATAGTCATCAATTGCTAGACATGTAACTATTATCACCAAGTATGCTGGTGGGGGGCTATAGAAGTAAGATAATAAAAAAATGGTATTAAATAGTGGATACTTCCGATAAAAAAACTATTAGTTTAACACTCTGAGTTCCACCCTTGATTTATTAATGTGATAATCGTGTATAAATGTTAAGTTGGTGAGTCAAATACATATGATATAAGTTAGTGAGATGAGTTATATTATGTGGCCTGTGTGGCCATCTAGATGTGTTAGATACATTTTTGGGCCAGCATGCACAAGTACATGTGTCGGTTTTGCTAAGTGGCCATAGGGTCGGGATTGTAAATACAATGTAAGTGTTGTACATTTTGTAATAAAAAGGTAGATTGGTTGTGGATCCCACTCCATGTAAAAGAGTATGGAGGGAAATGCAACTCCACAGTGATAGGAAATGGGTTGATGTGATCGATATTGGGATATAAGGGCATTTGGGGAGACTACGTGGCTTCAGAGAGTTGCCACATGGTAGAGAAAGGCCATGCAATGATGAAAAACATATATTTCCTAGAAAAGAGATCGAGGAATGATTATTATGTTCATTATATGGATATGTTTCGGGTGACTTCAGTTTTGTGCAACCAGCTGGTGAGCCCTAAGCCTGGGTTTTGGACTAGCTAGGAGTTGCTTCTATTTATGTCCTAGAAATGACATGAGCTCCTACAATCCATGAGCTAAAAAATCTTGAATAGTTGTAAGGCACCATAGAAGGTGGGCATTGTAGAGGGACCGACGGGGCTTGGAGAAGGGTGTTCCACTTGGGCGCAAGTTTGGGGAAGCATAGCGTTGTGGTTAGAGTTGTGACTATTGGGTTAGTTCCTTGGCCATAGATATATTTATTTTTTCATGTTCTTACCATTTCTTGTAGAGTTGTGGTCCCAGCTCAGGGGTGACCTATTGTTGAGTTTCAAGAACCACGGGGTCTATGGATGGATGGAATGTGGAGAACTTGTGGCTAGTTTCTCATTTTACTCAAATAAGTGTCATGTGTGTCATTTGATGAATTTATGGGCCTCGCTTTTGATTATATGTTACCTTTCTTAAAAACCCTAGTTAGGGTTAAGAATCGTGAATATGTATTCCATTGTGTATTGTGTTTATGTGCCATATTTTATATGTTGTTTGTTGTTTATAGGTATATATGATTTTGTGGTGTGTGGGTTTAACCTGTTATTTATGTGTGTTTTGGGTTGTGCTAATTAGGGTTTTATGTGCTTAATATATTTTTTGTGTATACCTCTGAATTATGGTGTGTATAAACCCTAATTACTATGTGAGTGTGTAATCAATTTGGTATTTTAGGAATTATTTGTTAACCATACATGTTTTTAATGGGACTCAAGCTAGGGTTAATACCTAGGTTACGGATGTATAGAAGGGTATTCCCAGAATTACAACAGCATTGGTAGTGAGCCAGGGTTTGATAATTGTAATCGTAAATTAAAAGCTTCCACGACAATATTGGTAAATTATTTAGTGAATTTTGGGTTCAGGGTATGTAATGTTGCCTAGCTGGGGACCAAGGATGTTACAAGATGGTATTAGAGGACAGGTTACAACATTGGGTTTGTCTCAATTACACTTTTAAATTCATAAAAAGGGAAATACACTATGACTCAGTTTATTTTCTGCATAAAAAAATGGGTGTATAAAGTGTTGGCATTATGACTAATGTGTCACCCTTGATGGAAACCTATTTGATAAGAGATGTCAACATTATGGTTATGAAGATGCTACAGGTGATATGAATATCAAGAATATCATTTCAAAGATAGATGGATGGAAAAGATGAAGTGTGAGAAATTATATGCAGGTCTTGTGAAGAATGATCATGTACATACGCAGGTATGGTGAAGAGAAGTCACATACAAAATCTACACCATGATATTATGAATACAAGGGGTCTTTACCATGGTATTGGCCCATAGTATTTGGAAGCGACAATGGATATTTGATCTCATCAAAGAATACTTACAGCATAACCAAGGTATTTACCTAAGGTATTGGCTAAGTAAAAAGATATATAAGGAGATGGAGATCAAAGTGTTACAAGTGCAAGTTATGGGTTATTAATGTATAATCTGATCTAAAATAGGGGTGCAACAAGGAGCATGGAAGAGGCTCAGATCTAATAGATCTAAAAGAATAGTAATGAATATGCTTGCTTGATTTGTTTGTGATTATAGCTAAAAATGATAGATGCGTGTGATAATAATGCTCTGATGTGGATATGTGAAGGTGAAGTATGCACAATATTTGTTGTGGTTGTAGCGAAGGTTTGCATCATTGATTTTAGATCTATACATTGGTTTCCCTCTGAAAGGTCACGTGTATACACAGATCATTTTCTAAGTAGTTTCGTATATATTCTGTGAAAGTTTGGAATCTGTACGTGCGTGTTAAGAATGGTAAGCACATACATACACAGATGTGTTACGTAAAATTCATGTATACATTCTAGGGTTTTCCAATATGGGTTTTTGATGATGTTTGATCAGTTTTATTATGTTTGCTACTATCTATCGATGATTTCTCACTCATAATAAAATGTGTTTGAATATATTGGTTGGGTAGATTTGGTTATGGAATGGAATGTTGATTAGTGATGATGCTACTATATATGATTTGTATATTATTCAATAATCCATGATGGATTCAATATGTGAGTCAATGATTGGTTCAGTGTGACAGTAATTCAGATTTAGGTGTCAGTTATTTGAGATCTGTATGCAGGTCTTCTTCAAGGGAAGTGCGTACATATGTGGGTATGATTCAGAAGAATAATGTATACATTCATACATATGTTTAATCAGGGTTTGGAGTGACAACATTTGATTTCTATGAAGAACAATATATGGTCTGGTATATTTATTAGTGGTTGTGCATTGATGTGATGTGATATGTTTTCTCTTGTTGTATTGGTTGACTAAGATTTAGTGATTGATTTGACGATTGAGATGATTTGATTTAGTGATAGGTTTCAAAGTTGTTACTTGGTTTGATCTTAATGATGGAAGTGGGTCCAGTCTAAAAATATCGTGA
>CM062820.1:681812138-682006392 GCA_031772625.1 Pinus tabuliformis
GAAACTTTGAATTTTTGAATATAAAAATGAAACAACATAAAGATAATATGTGAGAGATTATAAATATAACAGTTATAGATTACATTTTAACATGAGATGAGAGGAAGTGCATGATTTTTAGGTCCCCTCTCCTGACAGTATTGCATTTCAGCTTTTCAGAGTCCAATAAGGATTTAAAATATGGTATCCTTATTGCCATAAAAAAATAACAAATTTGTAGGCCTTCTATGTATGGGATCCCACAACAGAACCAGGGATAAAAATAGGCACATTGAACTCTTTTGCGTCTTCATCAGTTTTAATCACCCTATAACTAGGCCAAGTTACGCGCCCATCTAGAAATGCACTAGGCCCCGAATTCCTATATTCCCCAAAGTATAAGCTTTCTAATGCAAATTCTTCCGACCATTCCAACCAGCCAGCGGGATGAATGAGGTCGCCTAAAAATGATTGCATGTAAAATGTTCGAGAGTACAATTTCCAAGACCTTCCGAGGTATGTTGAAGTAAATGCTTGCGTGCCTCCTTGACAACGTCGTTTATTGTTACATAGTTGCCACTGCCATCCTGCGCTATGACAGCATCATGTTTTAAGTATGCAGGGGAAAGCTGTAGGAGTAAACGATCAGTTGTCAATAACCACATAGGGAATTCCTTCATGTCATATCGATCCAACAACCCATAATGCTGATAGAATTCCTGATTTAGTTATAAAATAATTGTGATTTAGTATAATTAAAATAATTGTGATTTAGTATAATTAAAATAATTGTGATTTAGTATAATTAATTATTATTTAATGTAGTTTTGTGTTTTTTTTAATTATTATTTAATAAAGTATTTTGTTTCACATTTACTATAAATATGACTTATTTTGTTTTGTATAATATAATATTTAATTTTAATGTTTATAATTATGAATATAATGAGCAAAGTATTATGAAGTTAATATGAAAACATCAACCGGGAAAGAGATTTGAGCAACATTTTTATGTTAATAGCGAAATAAACATTTACTGTATCTAGGTTAACTAGTATTTGGGAATAAATGTTGTTATCCTATCTACCCAAGTCCAAATCTCATAATTATGACATGTTGTCCTTTGTTAGTCAATGAGATTTTCTGATTCTACATCATATGAATGCCAAATTTACTATTCTTAAAATTCTCCTTCTAAAGCTTGAAACATGGTTAATATCTCAATGAAGGCTTTAGAATTATATAGCAACATTAGAACATAAACATGATTCCATATATAAATAAGAGCTACATGGTGACTATATCTTGATATCTATACTCAAAATGTGCAAGGTTTTGTAAAATTTTGCGAAGAGAACCATCATATGCAAAGAGAAAGCCACATTGTCTTACCATTCAATAACAAAGATAGTAGTAGTTAAACTAAAGTCAGAGTCCTCATTTGAAAAGGTGGTAAAAACAAAATCTAAGTTGGTGCCTAAAAGATATCAAAATTCATTACTATTAGAAAATTATATATTATGGAGCAATGGAACACATAAAATATTGCAGAAATATAAACACAGAAAGTGCATAAAACAAGAGAGTCACAGATATACGTGGTTCACCCAGTTTGGGCTACGTCCACCCCAAACAGCAAGTCCTTCCTTTCTATTATCCAGCAAAATGAAGAAACACAACCTACAGCAGATCCGCTGTAATATCCTCTGTTTTCTCTCACAGTTTCACCTCTCTGTTTCCCACTCACAGAATACATATCTATTTCACAGCCTCAAATACAATACCCTCATACAAAGAGAGGGGTTGCCTTCTAGGGAAAAAAACCCTAAACTAAACATAAGTTCTACCGTCAGATCATCCACCTAATGAACGGCCCAGATTGACTAGAAATTGCTATACTTTTACAAGGCAATTTTACATTTGTTTTTAGCTTCGGGGGTGCTACCCCCGAGCCCCCGCCAGGGGACCGCTGGCCCCCAGACCCCCCAGCCAGGGGGGATCGGCCCCCCCGGACCCCCGCAGGGGGGACAAGTCCCCCCCGCACCACCCCCCCCCCCCCGTGTGGAGGGGTGTACAAACTTCCTGGGGTATACATCCGGCTGAAACAAAGACCTCTGAACAATCATGCTCCACACACAACAATCTCCCACTTGGAGAATGATTGTAGAAACTCCACGGCTGCTTCATTTGCTGGACAATGACTCCTCTTTGGACCTGGTTGTTTCTCATCTTCATCGTCATCCTTGAAGACCAATTGAAACTAAGCATATTCTCAATTTCTCCCTGGTTACAACTTTTGTTAGCATATCTGCAGGATTCTGGCTAGTGTGTATCTTTTCTAGCTTCAACTCTCCATCTTCCAACACTGATCGTATGAAATGGTACTTGAGCTGTATGTGTTTAGTCCTAGAATGAAATGCTGAGTTCTTTTCAAGATGAATGGCACTTTGACTATCGCTGTATAACGTGCCCATATCATGCTCCTTACCCAATTCACCCATAAACCTTTGTAACCAAATCATTTCTTTACTAGCCTCTGTAGCAGCAACATACTCTGCTTCTGTTGTTGAAAGTGCAACAACACTTTGGATTTTTGAAACCCAACTGACAACTGTTCCTCCAACAGTAAATACATATCCTGTAGTGCTCCTCCTGTTATCTCTATCACCTGCCATATCTACATCAACATATCCTTGTAGGGAGATGTTTGAACCACCAAAGCATAATGTTTTATTTGTGGTACCTTTCAAATATCTGAGAATCCATTTCACTGCCATCCAATGTTCCTTTCCTGGATTGTTCATGTACCTGCTTACAACTCCCAATGCATGTGCAATATCAGGCCTTCTGCAGACCATTGCATACATTAAGCTTCCAACTGCTCATGCATATGGAACTTTAGACATATAATCCATGTCTTCTTGGGTCTTTGGGCACATTTCCTTGCTAAGTTTGAAATGGCTAGCAAAAGGTGTACTAACTGGTTTTGCATTGTGCATGTTAAATATTTTCAATACCTTTTGTATGTACTCATTCTGAGACAATGTTAATTTACGATTTTTCCTGTCTCTAGTTATTCTCATACCAAGGATCTGTTCTGCAGCTCCCAAATCCTTCATTGCAGATGAATTTGCCAATTTTCTTTTGAGCACATTTATTTCTTGCATGTTAGATCCTGCAACAAGCATGTCATCTACATACAATAACAATATAATATAGCTGCCATCATTTTGTTTTTTCAAATAAACACAATGATCAGAGTGACATCTAGTATAACCTTGTTCAGACATAAACTTGTCAAATTTTAGATACCACTGCCTTGGAGCCTATTTTAAGCCATACAAGCTCTTCTTCAACCTGCACACTAGTTTCTCCTTCCCTTTCACCTCATATCCTTGTGGCTGCTGCATATATATCTCTTCCTCCAAATCCCCATGGAGAAGGGTTGTCTTTACATCTAACTGCTCAAGATGAAAATCTTCAGCTGCTACAAGACTTAAAATGGTTCTGATTGAAGTCATTTTAACAACAGGAGAAAATATTTCATCAAAATCAATATCTTTCTTCTGTGCAAACCCCTTCACCACAAGTCTAGCTTTATACCTCTGTTTTCCTCCATCTTCTTCCTTCAGCCTGTAAACCCATTTATTCTTCAATGTAGTTTTTCCTACAGGCAACCTCACTAAAGCCCAAGTCTAGTTATGCATTAAGGAGTCCATCTCTTCTTCCATGGCTACCTCCCACTTCTTCCTGCTTTCAACCTGCATTGCTTCTTCATAACATTCGGGTTCACTGGAATCAGTCAACAATAAATAATATAATGAAGGAGAGTATCGTTTGGGGGTCTACTTATCCTGGTAGATCTTCTAACACCACTTTCAGGTGTTTGGGGTGTCTGTTGTTGTTGTGGTGGTTGTTGTTTTTGTGGTTGTTGATTATTATTATTTTCAGGGACCTTTCCTTTTTCAGTGATTTCATCAAGAACTGCGTATTCCTTGTTTTCCTTTTCCTGTTTCTTTTCCTGCAACTGATTCTTATACAAGACCTTTTCATTAAATATTACATCTCTGCTCCTAATGATTTTGTGATTTTCGTAATCATATAAGCGATAACCAAAATCATTAACACCATATCCAATAAAGGTACATTTCTTTGACTTTGCCTCAAGCTTTGTTCTATTTTCTTTATCAATATGGACAAAGGCCTCACAACCAAAAGGCTTTAAAAAGGAGTAGTTTACCTTTTTACCTATCCATGCTTCCTCTGGAACACCACCATCCAAGGAACTTAAAGGCCCTCTGTTTATTAGATAAACAACAGTATCTACAGCATCTGTCCAAAACTGTAAAGGCAATCATGCATGCAATCTCATGCACCTTGCGCGCTCCATGATTGTTCTGTTCATCCTTTCTGACACGCCATTTTCTTATCACGTGTGGCATGGAATGAAACCCCTGAATCTACCACCCTGGAATCAGTAATATTTTAGAAAGAAAGAATCAAAGCATCTTATAACACCTCACCTGCCACATTTGCTTCATGATTGTTTTCTTGATGTGCATCTCCTTCTTTTCCCTTCCGAGATCTACAGTCTTTCTTTAGGTGTCCTTTCTTTCCACATTCCAGCACACTATCCCCGATCTGGACTTGGATCTGCCTTTCCTTGATTTATTGCGATATCCTGAGCTCTTTCCTCTTTCCATTTTTCTTCCTCTAGACTCTGCACTCAAAGCATTTCCCGATGTCTCACCGGATATTTTCCGTCGCATTTCTTCGCTAAGGATAGCACCGACAACATCATCAAACTTTAAAGTACTAGATCCAAAAACGGAGTTACTAATGGCCATTACCAAACCATTTCAACTTTTTGGTAATGAGCACAAGAATAACAGAGCTCTAACTTCATCATCAAAGTTTACCCCTACAAAACTTAACTAACTTGTAACTGTATTAAAATCATTTAAATGGTTTGCAACAGATCCACCTTCCGACATATTCAATTAAATAATCGTTTCATAAGAAATACCTTGTTTGAGGCCGAGGGTTTTTCATATAGTTTCGACAACATCTGCATCAAACCCTCTATCGTGGTTTCCTTCGAAATGTTGAAGGTGACTGACGCAGCAAGGCACAACCGTATTGTTCCGAGTGCCTTTCTATCGAGAAGGTTCCATTCTTCGTCTTTCATACCCGTCGGCATCTTTGTTTTTCCGCCCAATGGTAGGTATAGATCTTTCTGATACAGATAATCTTCCATTTGCATCTTCCACAGCGAGAAGTTTTGGCCGTTAAATTTCTCGACCCTAAACTTACCATCTTCCGCCATTGCTCCCACTCGAACTAGGAACCCTTCTTTCCTGCGAGTTTATCAGCCAAATAGACATTCGGCTCTGATACCAGTTGTTAGAAAATTATATATTATGGAGAAATGGAACACATAAAATATTGCAGAAATATAAACACAAAAAGAGCATAAAACAAGAGAGACACAGATATATGTGGTTCACCCAGTTTGGACTGTGTCCACCCCAAACAGCCAGTCCTTCCTTTCTATTATCCAGCAAAATGAAGAAACACAACCTACAATAGATCCGCTGTAATATCCTCTGTTTTCTCTCACAGTTTCACCTCTCTGTTTCCCACTCACAGAATACACATCTATTTCACAGCCTCAAATACAATACCCTCATACAAAGAGAGGGGTTGCCTTCTAGGGCAAAAAACCCTAAACTAAACATAAGTTCTAACGTCAGATCATCCGCCTAATGAACGGCCCAGATTGACTAGAAATTACTATACTTTTACAAGGCAATTTTACATTTGTTTTTAGCTTCGGGGGCGCTGCCCCCGAGCCCCCGCTGGGGGACCGCTAGCCCCCAGACCCCCCAGTCGGGGGGGATCGGCCCCCCCGGACCCCCGCAGGGGGGACAAGTCCCCCCCACACCCCCCCCCCCCCACGTGGAGGGGTGTACAAACTTCCTAGGGTATACATCCGGCTAAAACAAAGACATCTGAACAATCATGCTCCACACACAACAATTACAAAAGCAATGTGGCCACACGAATCCAATTGTTACCTACCCAATCCCTTAATGCCTGATTAAGGATAAGAGGTACCAAATTTTCATATTTTCTAGCTTAATGGTAAGCTCAAATACCACATGCATCACATACCTAACTTAAGCAACAGAATAATCACTCTAAATCTTCTTTTATTGAACTTAAGTAATGGATACATTTTTATTTTTATTTATGGGATTGGATGTTCTAATTACATTTAATTCACATGCTTAGGATGATTAAAAGTTTGACTCTTTAATTGGAACTTCCATTTGAATGGTTACTATATTATGTTGAGTAGTGTTTTTACTCAGCAAGATGAAATGAATCTGAGTGATGGGATCTCTATGAAAGGTATTAGTCAAGTAAAAAATTTCAAACATCCTAATGATTAAAGGGCCACTTGGAGCATTTAATTGAGTCATTTACCTATCATTTGTCAAACTTTGAGGTGAAGGAGGAGGTGGCTAGTCTGCTATGTCATGAGAAACATAAGGCACATCCTCTATCTTTTTGATCTCATCATCAGGGAACCAAGGAGGAGGTGTTATGTGTCTCAATGGAATGAATTATTATGACAGTATATGTCAAAGAGCACAAGTATATGGTTTTGACACACTTTTTTATTAAGAAATTCTCTTAGATATATAGGCTGAAGACGTGTTCTGGCATATATAAAAAACAATAATACATGTCATTGGGTGAGTTAAATTGTGGCTTGGGAGTCATTCCCATAGGAAACCCCATAACTTTAGGAGGCTACTCATTGAGCTTAAAGCCTTCTTTGCTGGATTTCCAAGTTACCCCTATTGGTACCCATTTGAATAATATCACATTATACAAGACTACATATGGACATTACTTACATGTACCTTAAGTATATTGAAAGTTCCCCTAGATCAATCTCGAAACCACCCATTCAGCCGCCTAACTATTATTGTGCACCTAAAGCAACATTCGGGAAGAATACTCTCTCATACTAGCCTAGCATTGGTATATTTTATGGCTATAGCACCAGTCACACCCATTATATAAACCATTTCTTACTAAAAAATCCTTATTGTTAATTTGGGTTACTTGATCAACCATTTACTTTTTAATTGTGGGATTGAATTAAAGGTTAATGATTGTATACCTTATTATGCTACAATTTCATTTGATTAAGATATATGGTTCATGTGCAATACATAATTCATTAATATGCACTAATAACTAATTGAAAAATCAACATTGGACTAAAAATGTTCAAACAATTCATCATCATACAACAACTCTAAGAAAGGATCAACATCTAATCTGCCCTACTCTCACTCAAACTAAATGACAAACTTAGGATTAGAATCAAAGGTAGGGAAACCCCCTTAGGCTGGGAAATCACACACTTACACTTGGAAGTGAGGGACAAGGATACCAAGATGACAATGGGTGGCTTTCTTTATAATTTCCTTATGCTCTCCCTTGATGCAAATGGGACTCTTTACATAGGGATAACCCAAGTGGTAACAAGCAGTTTGTTGGATAATTGATCAACTTGGTATTTCATAGAACTTTAATCATGGCAACTGCTTACAAGAACTTGAACCGTATACAATCTACTTGCCATGCTTTTTCAATCCTTTGTTGATATTAGACAAGAAAATTTGACCAAATGTCTAGTAAGAAATGTGGGGTATATTAATACTAATGAAATACCTATACAATGAACAATGTTCATTTACTAAATAATATCAATCATAAATATAGATGATTGGTAAACATATAGAATTTAAAGTACAACATTAAGATAGATGATTGAATGATTATTACAATAACCTATTTGATTATATGTACACACACACACACACACTGAAATACATATAGAATGAACCATGTTCATTCACTAAATAATAACAATCATGAAGATAGATGATTGGTATACATATAGAATTTAAAGTACAAGAATAAAATAGATGATTGAATGATAATTACAATAACCTATTTAATGTTATGTTAGATGTGTATATATACAAACACGCACACACACATTAGGTTGAAGGTTACAATTAAAGATTGAGAACCTTATTGGCACATCATTATTATTTAATCTTTTATTTATATATTTTATGTTTATTTTCATTTTACTTTGACAGTTCCCTTACAACACACATCCCTAACTCTAGTGTATATCTATGGATGCAACAAAGTAACCATATTTTGGATAGAGTGAATTAGAAAAAAAGGTCGTAGTTTATTACAAGCAAGCATAGTCCACTTAAGTGTAGGCACACAAGAAATGACATCTATCCCAAATGGGTGCATGTTCAATGCATGGATTTTTTATTGTTTTAACACAAAACAGAAGACGCACTTCAATTGACATTTAGACCCAATCATATGCCATGTATCAATCGTTGGCTAGCCTATCGTTAGCAAATAATGAGGGCACAACCATTGGGATGTGACATCTATTTCAACATCATGTGCATTCTCAAAATCAACATCTTGAGGGCACAACCTTCAACAAGAAAAAGCATCTATTTAATGCATTGGAGATGTAATGTGGTTGGATATTGAGAGTTTTTAAAATCTCTTTTCACATGTAATAACTTTTGAACTTTGATGTCACTGGAAAAAAGACAATTGGTCTTCATTTTCTCTCCTTTATTCTGTGTTGATAGTGCTTGTCCTTCCACTTAACTAGATTTATTGACTTCATATGTTTTTGTGGATTTTTCTACCCAAGCTTGGTAAAATACTTGTGAACTAGAGCTATGTAACAAACCTAAAAGCCTCATTATGTTAGATATTTTATTATTGAATTAGTTTCAAGTGACGGACAAGCTTGGAGCAAACCCTTTACATTATTGTAGGGTTTCTCTTACTCTAGCATTGACATGATGGTCAAGATGATTTGATCTTGTATTTCTCCATTATCAATTAAATACTTTTCTAGTTTACATTTGACCCCTTGACCTAAATGGTAGAGACCTGTTTTTTAGGTCAATCCTAAACTTGCATTGATTTACTCATAACAAATTTTGGCTACTTGTTGATCAGATTTATTTTTTCAAACTTAATATGTAGATCAGATGTGATAGTTATAGATATCCCTCTTTATTTGGCATGGACCAACTTGAAATGAGAAGATATTAGGAGGTGACATGCCTTATGTTATTTCATTACTTACTCAAATCTTAATGTGGGTGGTAATAAGTCCACTACAAAAATTATTTTCATGTGTGCTCTACTTGACAAGAATTGTCATTAATATCTTTAATTCTTTTGCATATGTATGAAGCATCTTCCCTCTAAACCTATGCATTGTAATTAGTACATGGTTGCTCATCACAAAGTTAAAACATTCTCCTTTTTCTTAATACCTATTGTTTAACAAGGTATTGGTTCTTTTAATTGACTATTTCTTGGTTCCTTTGTCATCTCAAGGTCATTTCTTTCACTTCTTTCTCTGAGAGGATTTGAATGTCCATTACATAGAATATCTTGACCATGATTTCATTTAAGTAAGAACCAGAAAAATGGTTTGGGGCACTAAAGGTGAAGTCTCCTGTTGGGAAACCATTAATATATTTTCTTTGAATTCAGTTTTTGATATTAGATTTTTATCTACTACAGGTAAATATCCTATTCATTTAGGAGCTCTAGGCTAGTTTTATATACAGAACGTCAAAAGGAAATCCAGGGGTTGCAGGCTATGGGGACCTTTTGCGAGATGCAACAAGAAGGGTAATACACTTGTATGCAATAGATTGTGGACACACAACTAATAATTTTTCAAAATATTTTGCGCTAGAAATAGGGCTCCACATTGCCAAAGAGAAAAATATCCCCAAAATCCAAATCACAGGGGACTCCAAGATTGATATAGGAGTGTCCAAAAAACTTCTGGATGGCTCCCCAACCTCCAAATTAGTAAAGAGATGACATCTTGAACTCATGGTTTCTAGGATCCAAAAACTCCTCCTATCTTTGCCTTATGTGATTAAGGCACATACCCGCAAGGAAGGGAATAAGGCAGCAAATCTTCTCGCAAATTGGGGAAATGATTTAAATAATTTGGAAATCAACTATGATTGGCCAATGAAAGAACATGATAAATGGAAATATGACCTAATTCAGATCCTTCAACAAGACTCGAGTTCCTCGATACGGGTGGGATCTCGAGAAGAGAAAGGAAATCTTGCGGACAACGGACGTGGTGTTAATGCAGAGGATATGAGTTGATGGTTGCAATGTGCATGATAATCACATGCACATGCTTGGTCTGATCTCCCATGGTTCTATGTTATTATTGTATACCTGTGGCGGTGGATTTTAATTTCAAACATTATGTTCACTAATCGTAACACTAGTCTTGGTTTAAGTGACTATGGATATTTAAATTCCGTCATGATGATCACTTACAGAGGTCTCAACACTGGTAATGTTAGTTTAAGCCTTTTGTGATCCATAATGTAGAGATCAATATTTCGGATTAATCACTGTGTTAGCTATCACTGGTAATGTGTTGAAGGCTGGAACTTGACTACTTCAACATTGGGGAATACCACCAGGTCTGGAGCTTAAAGCAATTCCATTTTCGTTGAAATTGGTGGGTGCGACTAGGTATAAAGGGACCAATTTCCCATTTTAAAGAGATTTAATATAATAACATATTGAAAACTAATGAAATGATTTTATAGCTAATGATGAAATTACTAAATAAACTTATCCTACTTATTTCCCGGGATAGCACATCTTTATATGTGATTCACATAAAGATTTCAAAAAGTATATAACAATATAGATCATTCAATACTTTTATGAAAAGAAATCATATATGATAAAGTTAATTAATTAATTTAGTTGGTTAAAACTCAATCACATAAAAGATCTTGTTATCTCATACATAATCACAAATCATTCAATTATGCACATCAATAATGATAATGACTGATTGTTTTCAAAGCATTTATATAAAGAAATAACGCGTAAGAGATTCGCTATCTAATTTAGTAACACATAACGATAACATAAAGGTAATAGTACCCGATGCATTAGCGCTATGCTTATGAAATAGATAGACTTCAGGCTCAGCTTCTCAATTAGATAACTTTGGATCAAACCATAGTGCAAGTTCAAAGTTGTCTTCTCAAAATTCTGAACCCCTTTATAAATGCATGAAAGGGGTTTAAATAACCTATTAACATTACAAAAATAGTAAACTTAAAATAAAAATATTCAAAAAATCTTCAACAAACTAAGCTAAGATAAAGGACGGATAAATTAGTGATCTATTGTAACAAGAACTCATGATTGTGCTCCATATTGATTCTTCATATGCTCTCTGAGACCATATATGTTCGTGAGCGGCTTTAGCTGGGGGGGGATGTACCAATTACATGGGAATTTGTCCTGTAAACACTACATCACTAAGCGTTGGAAGAAGGTGTACTGCTGCATTCAAGAGACACCTCAGCACGAGCCACTAACTATGAGGCTTCACTAGAAAATTCCAATAACTTTCAAGGTTTGCTTGTGATAAACTACGAATATCTTGAATCTTCTTCTTAGATGTTTCCTGCCGAGATTGTTTTAAAAGCTTTGACATCTGGCAAGGTGTCCTTCAGGAATTCCTGAATTAGATTGGCTTGCAATAAGGAATCGATAATGTATTCAGTGAACTTTGAGGCAAGATTTCTGGCTCTGATAATAGCCATTTCTACCTGTTTCATTTTGATATCCCAGTCAACAAAAATGATATCCTTCTATGATTCTTCAATTCGATGAAGATCAGTGGATCTTCCCTGAGCATTGCCTTGCCAATCTATATACTCATAAATTTTCTCATCGATTTCTTCATAAAACACCCTCAAATTGGACAGTTGGTTTACTAAAGAATTGTTGATCTTTGACAAGTCATGAATTAAAGCCAATTTATGACAGAAGATAGCCTGCTTCTTTTTTAAGACTATATCCAATTATGATGCCTCCTTGCAGAGTTCATTTATCTCTAGATTTTCCCTCACCTGGTTTATCCTTTATTTCAATTGTAGTATCTGTTCATATTTGTCCTACACTTCAAATTCGAATTGTAGCTTCAAATCAATAAAACTTTTATGTAACTCGATAAGTTTTTCTTGCCATTGTTGCTCAATTGCTTGCTTTTCAATCTAGAAAGTTTGTTCTAATTAAACAATCCTTTGGTATTTTTATTTCATTAGCAGTTGTATTTCTGCAGCTTTTTCAACAGTAGCACTAGCGTAAGCGCCTACGAACTGAGATAATCTATTCAATTCCTCGTCAGGGATTGTTGGAGTTCATTTCCAAAGATCTTGAAAAGGATTTTCATTTGAAACTAGCACTTGTGATTGCTCTAGCTTTCTTTTCTTCCTTGACCTGCTCATTACTTCTTTATGCTTTGGACTGTAAAATACGTCCAAAGGTGAGATTTCTTCAATCTTAAGGACTATCTCGTCAGTAGGGAATGCAGGAATTATTTCCATATCATTGGCAACAGTTGATTGATTGTTAATTTCAGAATCAATGTTATTCTCGAGAGTTTTAGGAATAGTATTCCCTTGGGAAGCCTCAACAGTAAATGAGGTTGTCCCTGTAGTTTTTGGAACCTGCTCTATCTCTCTACTAACTATAACCTGTTATGCTTGTATATCGGCTGAGATACTTGTAACCCGAGTTTCTTCTGTTGTCAAAACACGGTTGAACTCCTCCCATACTTCATCCAATTTGTTCTCCTCTTTAATTTCACTTGTTTTCTCAACAACTATAGTAGTTTATATAGATATCTTTCGGATTAATCACATAATCACATAGAGAAATTCATGATTATGTGATTAATTTGAAAGACATCTATATACATTATGGATCACAAAAGTCCTAGATTTAACAGCTATAGTCGTTGTTTCAGAGACTTGGGAAATAATTGGAGCTTTTGAAGAGGAGGTTGAGGTGTTTGAAACTTCTGAGTTTTGTCAAAATTGTTTTAACAGGGATTCTAGAAAATGGGCTATTCTTCGCTAACGATATTGATTGAATCTAATCAATTCGTCACGACTTAGACGATCTACTACCAGTTTTTCTACCATATAATACTCTGGAACCATTTCAAACAAATCATAGAACTTGTCAAGCTTTCTTGAAAATAGTTTTATCTTAGCCTGTGTTGTAACATCTTTCGCTATGCCATTAGGGTCATATGGCTTGTTTAGTATGGTTGGAAAACTAAAGGCTTTTAATTGTTCAATTTCAACTAAGGAATGCTTGAAATTATCTAAGGCATATGTACCACAAGGGATAGGAAAATATGGCCAGGCGGATTTATTGGAATCTTGAAGTACTTTAGTTAAACCCCTACCAACTGTTTGATAAGCAATTTCCTTGGCCAACAATTTTTCTGGGACAAAAAGGGGCAAAACATGATGATGAGCAAGGCTACCAAAAACCTGAATGTAAGTAAATGACTCTTCCCTAAACCACTTTCCTATAGGCTTTAAGTCTCTATTGGCTTCTGCATTGGGTCTAGGGTCTTTTCTGCCAAAAACCTCTTGGTGGATAGGGAGCATGACCTCATGACAAATTTTGTAGAAGTGAGCATGGTATTTGGTTTCCCAAAGGATATTGAGATAAATAGATATAGGACTAGGAAATTGGTTTGAACATTTCCATCCTAGAGATGGAAAATTATAAGAAAAACAAATTGCATCCATGACATAGGCGCTCATAAAGAAAGGAGTTGTTCTTTCAAGAAAATTGCACTTTTGTCTGTAATTACGGATCTGAGTGGTCAAATTGTTGGATAAAATAGTCGTTCAATCCATGATATATCCATCAACAGGGGCTTCTATCAATGGCACCCATTCCTTGTAGGAATTTACAGGGTAAGTTCCTCAGACAGAACACCAAAAGGACACCGATCACAAATAGATCACAGATCAATACACCAGTATTTTGACGTGGTTAAAACCCTCAAAGAGGGAAACAGTCCGCGGCTTGAGCCAATGTGGCCACTTCAGGAAATTTATTAATAAAAGAATGAAAATTTACATATGTTTCTCTCATAGACGGATTACCCTACAAATGACCCTCCATGCTCTTTAAATAGAGATCATGGACCAATCGGGTGTTAAGCCATGGATCAAGTGTCGGTAATACCGAGGAGAGAATGAACCGTCGGATCACTACATATTGTGACCGTCGGATTGTAAGTTACAAAATGTAAATAGTAAAGAAACACACTTTACCTAACTCTATACTAAACCAAGTTGTACTTAACTATTTCCTATGTGTCGGAATATCCTAACATCCCCCCTTAAGAACAATTTGGGATAGGATTGAAGGATTTACAAATATGACACAATAGGAGAAGGAAGGAGGCACTAGAGCCTATCCCCCCTTAGTGACAACTTCCTGAACTCCAACCATAAATCGAAGTTTAGTGAACTTCGCCTCTATGAGAGCCTTTGTAAAGATTTCTGCAACTTGATCATCTGTTGAACAATATTGCACTTCAAGAACATGGTCGTGAATGAGCTTTCTGATGAAGTGCATGTGCAGTTCAATGTGTTTGCTGCGCTGATGTTGGACTAGATCTTTGCATAGCTGAATGGCACTTTTATTATCACACCAAAGTGTAGTCGGATGCTGCTGTTGAAAGCCAAACTCTGACAGGATCTGACGAAGCCACAAGGCTTCCTTACTAGCTTCAAAGGCACCACGATATTCTGCTTCTGCTGAAGAAAGAGAAATGGCACCCTGTTTCTTGCAAGCCCATGTAATAGGTCCTGAACCAAGAGTGAACACATAACCTGCAGTAGACTTCCGATCATCAGGGTCACCAGCCCAATCGGTATCAGTGAAACCAACCAATAGAGGAGATGCTTCGGCACTGTAATGAATCCCAAACTGAACTGTTCCTTAAACATAACGGAGTATCCTTTTAGCTGCTTTCAAATGACTTTCACGTGGGTTTTGCATAAACCGAGCAACAAGGCCAACAGCAAAGGAAAGGTCAAGACGAGTATGGGTTAGATACAAAAGTTTTCCTACAAGTTGACGGTATAAGGTAGCATCAAATTTAGGAGAAGTACAAGTGACTGAAAGTTTGACTCCAGACTGAAAGGGAGAAGGGGTTGGCTTACAGTCTTCCATGTGAAAGTGGTGTAGAATATCACAGGCATACTTGGACTGAGAAAGGGAAATAACTTCCTTGGATTGCAAGACTTGAAGGCCAAGAAAATAATGTAAGTGTCCTAAGTCTGTCATTTCAAACTTCCTTTTAAGGCTAGACTTCACATGGTTTATAAGGTTGGGATCACTACCGTGCCGAAGCATATCCTCTATTGGTTGGTTTCACTGATTCTGATTGGGCTGGTGACCCTGATGATCGGAAGTCTACTGCAGGTTATTTGTTCACTCTTGGTTCAGGACCTATTACATGGGCTTGCAAGAAACAAGGTGCCATTTCTCTTTGTTCAGCAGAAGCAGAATATCGTGGTGCTGTAGAAGCTAGTAAGGAAGCCTTGTGGCTTCGTCAGATCCTGTCAGAGTTTGGCTTTCAGCAGTAGCATCTGACTACACTTTGGTGTGATAATCAAAGTGCCATTCAGCTATGCAAAGATCCAGTCCAACATCAGCGCAGCAAACACATTGAACTGCACATGCACTTCATCAGAAAGCTCATTCACGACCATGTTCTTGAAGTGCAATATTGTTCAACAGATGATCAAGTTGCAGACATATTTACAAAGGCTCTCACAGAGGCGAAGTTCACTAAACTTCGATTTATGGTTGGAGTTCAGGAAGTTGTCACTAAGGGGGGATAGGCTCTAGCGCGTCCTTCCTTCTCCTATTGTGTCATATTTGTAAATCCTTCAATCCTATCCCAAGTTGTTCTTAAGGGGGGATGTTAGGATATTCTGACACATAGGAAATAGTTAAGTACAACTTGGTCTAGTATAGAGTTAGGTATAGAGTTAGGTAAAGTGTGTTTCTTTACTATGTACATTTTGTAACTTACAATCCGACAGTCACGATATGTAGTGATCCGACAGTTCATTCTCTCCTCGGTATTACCGACACTTGATCCATGGCTTAACACCCGATTGGTCCATGATCTCTATTTAAAGAGAATGAAGGGTCATTTGTAGGGTAATCTGTCTATGAGAGAAGCATATGTAAATTTTCATTCTTTTATTAATAAGTTGCCTGAAGTGGCCGCGTTGGCTCAGGCCGTGGACTGTTTCCCTCTTTGAGGGTTTTAACCACGTCAAAATACTGGTGTATTGATCTGTGATCTGTTTGTGATCGGTGTCCTTTTGGTGTTCTTTCTGAGGTGCTCTGATACCATGTAGCAATTTACAGGGTAAGTTCCTCAGACAGAACACCAAAAGGACACCAATCACAAACATATCACAGATCAATACACCAGTATTTTGACATGGTTAAAACCCTCAAAGAGGGAAATAGTCCACGACCTGAGCCAACGCCACTTCAGGCAATTTATTAATAAAATAATGAAAATTTAAATATGCTTCTCTCATAGACGTATTACCCTACAAATGACTCTCCATGCTCTTTAAATAGAGATCATGGACCAATCGGGTGCTAAGCCATGGATCAAGTGTCAGTAATGCCGAGGAGAGAATGAACCGTCGGATCACTACATATCGTGACTGTCGGATTGTAAGTTACAAAATGTACATAGTAAAGAAACACACTTTACCTAACTCTATACTAGACCAAGTTGTACTTAACTATTTCCTATGTGTCGGAATATCCTAACATTCCTCAGAGAATTTCTATGTATTTGGATAACCATAGAGGTGGCATAACATAGGAGCAATATGAGAGGAAGGGCCAACAATATATGCTAATGAATACATACCCCTGTCCTCTCGCTTGTGTTTGTTTGGGTCTCTTATCCATTCTCTGATCAGCCCGGCAGGATTCAAATTCTCTTGCATGAATTTCTAGACGAATTGTGTATCATATTTCTTCTAAGGTTGAGGTACATTCTACATTTTCCTTAAATCCTCAACTTTAAAAGACCCAATAACAGTCTTCTTCAGAGTTATAAATGTTCTATTTGTAATGTCCAGATGGTTAACAACCCATCTCACCATATATGTATATGGTAGACTTTTGGGGCAGGAAACAATTCTGTGGAGAAATGAATTGGCCACATCATTCCATGTGTCATTGTTACTTGGAGGAGAATCATCAGCAGTAGCAACCTGTTTCACGATTATTCTTGGATTTTCATCCTCGAATAGTTTGTATATTTCCTCCTAGGAGGAAGAACCTGCATCCAAAGTGCATGTAGTATCTGTAAACAATGGAGACATCTCAGACACTTCTTCAGGGGGCAAGACTGGTTCTTGTTGTATTATGAACTTCCTCCTCACCTTGATTATTCTTGATATGTCCTTTAACTACTCTTTATTGAAATTTAACTGTAAAGAAACAAACCAAGATAAGAAGGAAGAGCTTCGAAAGGTGCAAAGAGTCATATCAACTTAATGCGAGCTTTATGGAAAATCCTTTCACATTAACTCAAAATCATTACAAGTCATCAAAAAACCTTGACATTAGAACTACAGAGAGTGGTCATTTAATTTTCAAACGTTTGATCACATGACGCTGACACTTGTCATTATATCAGAAAATATTTCATCGACGTTTGGTATCGGGTGCTATTAACATATCAAAGTGATCTGTGATTTCCGAAAAACATATAGGTGTGGGATCTATATCAGCGAAACATTGGATTTTTAACAGAATGCGATATCGGCATCCGTCATTTGACGGAATGTGATATCGGCTTTTGATGAATTGCGATATTGGTTTCGACATTTCACATTTTGGCTTTTCGCTATTTCTCTTATCGGCTTTTCACTTCTTCGCAATCAACTTTTTGTTGTTTTGCTATTCTTTGAAACCGCCGATACTATGTGTAGGTTTTAATAAGACCAATCCTTTTATGAAATTTCCATTTATTTGTTATGATTTTGGGATTCATAAGACTTGTAATTTATTTCCTAAAACTACAAAAGGATTCCTAAAAGGTTTTATGCCATTTTCTTAAACTTTCTTGTTTTATTAAAAAATAAAAGAGTAAATATAAAACTTATCCTATTTTATCTAAACAAGGAATGATTCTATCCAAAAAAAAAATTGAAGGGTCCACATTATTGTTTCTCCTTAGTCTAAAGATTATAGGGGATTGTTGAGTACCACAACAATTGGCAACACACTAGACGAAACATTTAATCTCTGTAAGATGTCAATCTTTATCAAGAAATTTCTATAGAAAGTTTAAAAATGATTGAAATCTAAATCGATATTGATAACTTTGAAATTCTTTTATCGTAAATTTTCTCAAGTTTTGTTATAGATGAAAATCTTTTTTGTGTAAACCAGACACTAATAGGTTGAAAAGATAAAGTAAAAACTATTAGAGGATTAGCATATTGAATAAAATTATTAGTCAATTGTAGAGCCTCTGCCACCAGCAAGCATTCATAGCCTCAACAGGGTTACCATTTAACCAAAATGAACCAATATCCCATCCATATTATAATAACATTCTTTAGAGGCAATGAATTTCCTTTTTCCTTTTTTACATGATTTATTTTTTTTCCTTTAAACTCATTATCCTAGTTTGGTAGCCAAAAAATGATAATGTCATTCACTAGTTGTAATAAAATTGAAGAAGCCAACTCGTGATGAGATCTCTTGTCTCAAAGTCTACTGACTAAGAGCCACTACCTTGGTTTGGTTTCCAATAGTGATAATGTCAATTTTATTAGTTGCCTATGATCATGGTAAGCAGGCTCGTGATGGGACCTCTTAACTTTTAGTTTTTTTTCTTTGAATTACACTCTGAATTATTTTTTTAAATAAATGGATGGGGAGGTTTCATTCACTCTTTACGAGTCTTGGATGACCTCTTTAAGTAAAATATGTTAAAGACTTCATAGTAATTTCTGCTTTTATAAAGATAACTTTTCAAAACCAATTCACAACAAATAGATTTTTAAAGAGTTTCAAACCAAAAGATTTCACAACTAAATGATTATCTTATTTCAAAGCTTTAAAATAGATTCAATACTTAGATTCCAATTTAAAGTTTTTCTTTCTAAATTGTTCCTTAAATAAGTTTAACAATTCAAAAATAAAGAGAAACTTCCAATGTGTTTTTCAAAAGCATAGTACTTTTAGTAACAAAAGGAAATGATATATAAAAATATTTACATATTGTACAAAAGAACCTATGTTCTTTCAAGAAAAATATTTTTTGAGTATAAGTCCATTAACAGGAAGAATTTCCTTCTTCCCTTGTAAATCTTGCAAGATGAAAGTTGATGGACCTATCTTCTCAAAAATCTGAAAGGGACCAAGCCAGAGTTTTTGAAATTTTTTATGTTTTACTTTATCCTCGTGCACTTTATCCCATTTCAAAACTAAGTCTCTAATTTCAAAAATTTTATCTTTGACTGAATTGATATCAAATGAAGCTTTGACCAATTGTTGATGGTGAGCATGGACTAGCTTAGCTTTATTTCTTTCTTCTTCTAGCTTAAGGATTTGAGACATTCGTAATTGTAAAGTAGAAGAAGGTTGTTCTTCAATAAATTGAACTAGGGCTCATGAGGGGAGAGCTAGATTTGGAGGTAGGTTAGCTTCTTTCCTGTATACCAAATGAAAAGGAGAAGTACCTATTGAGGTTTTCTCGGTTATTCTATCAGCCCATAAAGCAAATACTAAATCTTTGTGCCAGTTCTTTTGATTTTGGTCGATAGTTTGTTTAATGATCCTTATAATATTTTTATTATTGGATTTTGCTAAGCCATTTCCCCGAGGGTAATAATTTGCAGAATACTTAAGTTTAAATCCTATTTTTAAAGCAAATTCAATCATTGCATTTCCAGAAAAATAAGAAGCATTGTAAAAATAAGAGCATGATGGATACCAAACCTGGTAGTGATAAATTGATCAATGAATTCAATGATGCTCTCAGAATTGGCTAGCTTCAGAGGTATTTCCTCTACCCATTTTGTAAAATAGTTTGTTGCAGTTAAAATGTGTTGAAAAGTGTGCAACAAGAAATGCTTGTTGAGAATGCAACAAGATGATGGAGCTTAGTGGAAAGGAGTCGCCTTCACTAAGTGGTCTCGCAAGCAAGTTTTGGCGCAAAGTCTATTTTTAGACATATGGATCATGTCTATGAGCTCCAGGATGCTGTTTATGGATGATTGGTCATGTTGGGAAAAATAGATGGACTTTTATTTTTGGATCACAGCAGGAGTGATCAGAGTCTATTTTTAGACTGCTAGTCAAAAATAGAAAAGTCAAATATTATTGTCTCATAATAATATTTAGACTATAAACTTTATCTTATCCTCTTGGAGCACTTCAGTTTGAGCTACATATGTGGCACATGCAGCTGTTAGAAGGAAATACGCTTTCTTTGTGGGTCAGTTGAGCTATTTCATGCAGGACATCAATTAGAACTCATGTGGTTGAGTTCTGTGGAGTTGGATGAGCAGTTAATGGAGTTGTGTTCTGTTTGACTTAATTGAACTAGTTGTATTTAGTCTAACTGGCCAATAGACTAAGTGATGAGTTGTGTGAATTAGTTATTAATTAATTCACTAATTATTAACTCATAATGCAACTAAATAATACATCAGTTAACTCAGTGCATGTACAGTTTAGTGGAGACAGGTGTTAGAGGTTGAGATTGCTATCAGTTGTGACTATAGTTGTGCATGAGATCTTGCACAATCAAAGGATTGAGTATGCCCATGAGAATTGCATATGCCCAGTGATATAGCCTGTGCTCACGTGATTTCTAGTGTGAGTGATTCTCCAAGGTAAATAGAACTTGGAACGAGTTTGGATTCATTCATTCTCTTACAGGATTGTGCAGTGGAGGCAGGCAAAGCAGCGGAGGAGATTTGGAGATCAGATCTGAGCGGTATTGTGTGTAACAGGTGGAGATAGTGCTGGATAATTGTGAGGAGTATTGTACCATGTATTGTTACATGTTCTCAATCATTAATATACAGATAGTGTGGGGTTTTCAGCTGTAAGCTTTCCCCGGGTTACACACTGTGTTAATGTGCGCATGCGATTGATGTTTCATTGTTTTTAATGTTGCTAAATTGATGATCAACGTAGATGAGCTTATGTATTGTGCATGTATTCCGCAATAGTGCATGATCAGGATAATATTTGTGAATAAGTGTTTATTATTCAAAATTTGTACATGGTATCGGAGTTGTTGATCATCAGATCTATTATTCAGAAAGTGTTTACATTTTATTTCTTCAAGCAGAGTCTGTAATAGGGCCAGGTAGCTTCTGGATTCATCCTTCTTTTGGAAGGTGAGATATCCGGTGAATGCCCATATAGTCAATCTTTGTAAAAGAAATACTTTGTTCTCACGAATTCTAGATCAAAGGCGATTGAGTTGTTTAGCTGGTGGAATTCGAATTTGCAGCAGTGTTTTCTTAGTGTCAACATTGCAATGTCTTTCAACGGATTGCTATTGGAGTATGCTCTTGAGGGCAGCTCGAATTATATTGCATGGAAAGATAGGCTGGAGGCGGTGTTAGATGACAATGGGTTGAAGGATTTCATAGATGTTGAAGTCCCAAAACCTACTGATGCTGCTGAAGCTGTGGTTTGGCAAAAGAAGACAGCAAAGTGTCGAAGGATTCTATTGGAGGGCATGAAGGATCACATTGTGTCCAGCCTGCATGGAAAGGCTTCTCCATATTTGATGTGGAAAACGTTGATAGAATTATTCCAAAGCAAGAGCGACCAGAGGAATTTGGCGCTCAAGGATAAACTCAGAAACATTAGGTGTGAGAATGGAGATAGTATGCCCCAGTATCTCACGAAGTTCACCCAATGCTGAGATGAGTTGGGAAGTGTGGGGGTAACTGTTGAGGATGAGGATATGGTGAGTCTAGCACTCCTTGGCCTTCCTAAGAGTTGGCATAGCTACCAGGACTCGGTGAATGGAAGGGAGAAATTGCCAGGATGGGAGAGACTTTGGTCGGATCTTGTGCAAGAGGAGATTAGACAGTGCACCAGAGACAGTTCTTCATCTATGCATGATGAGGAGAATTGTGCCTTAGTGAGTAAAGCAAAGAAGGGGAAGGGGAAGGTTTCTCTTTCCGAATCTAGTTCTTCCAATGATGGGAAAAAGGTTGATAAGTCGAAGGTGCGATGCTTTCGTTGTCATGAGTTGGGCCATTATGCTACTAATTGCCCAAAGAAGAAGTCCAAGAAGGGATCCGGGGAAGGATCTGAAGGTGAGGCAGCCTCACTTGCTTCACAGTTTGAGTTGGACTTCACACTCTTTGCATGCATGGTTTCATCCATGATGGGAAGTGGTTGGTTTCTTGACAGTGGAGCTTCTTTCCACATGACTGGTGACAAAATTTTGTTCAGTACTTTGGAGGAGAAAGATCTCTAGATACTCATAGCGATGGGTAATGCTGAGAAGTATAGTGTCTCAGGTGTAGGCACGATTATTTTTCAGAGGGAGCATGGAGTTCTCCTTACCTTGACCGATGTCAAGTATGTACCAGGACTGAAGAGAAACTTGGTGTCGATCGCAATGCTGGAAGACAGAGGCTATGATGTAGTCTTCAGTAAGGGAAAGGTTTTCCTTAGACACATCATCACTAGACAAGTGAAGCAGATTGGTTCACGGGTCAAGAACCTGTATGCTCTTGAGGTTCAAGATGCATGCAAAGCCTTGAGCAGTGAGGTAATTGATGGAGACTTGGTGGTTTAGAGGGAGCGTATATTACCTCTCAACATGCAGAGCTAGAAGAAGTCTTAGACGATTATGGAGGAGCCACAATTGGTGCAGCAGCTTCAGGAGGTTGTGGAGCAGCCACAACAAGTGAAGCTGAGTGGAGATCGAGGAGAGACATCTACTCATGCAGAGACCTCCAGTAGGGGGAAACTTCAAGCCAGGTGGGTTGAGGGATCGCATGCAGCCATACCTCCAGGTAGGAGGTGGGGTGATGTGGATTGGTTGTCCCAAGGAGGAGGGGCATGATCCTTGAGGTACCCAACCTCTTGGATGAGACCTTGCTACGGGAGCCCCAATGTGTAGTAGCAGGAACTGACTGATTGGGTAGAGAAAAATGTGGATGGAGCGGCAGAGAGAGCAACAGTGTAGGGAATCCCAGGACAATGCATAGCATGCAGGCTGCAGCAATGCGAGAGGCACAAGTGTTTTGCACAGTGCTAGGTGGCACAGAGAGGTGTGCAATGGTGCGAGATGCATGGAGATGTTGCAGTAGCACAAATATCAGAGAGGGAGCACTTGTCAGCAGCAGGTAGAGCTTCAGCATCAAAGTATGTTCCTAGCCCAACAGAGTGGTCAGTTGGGAGTGTTTTTGTTCCAAGTGTTGTTGGAGCAAAGTGGATCGGGCAGATGTGTTGCATGCAGAACATTCCAGAGTTACAGGATCGAGTTTGAGAGGAAGCCTTTCTTGTTGAGAGGGAGTGTTGAAAAGTGTGCAACAAGAAATGCTTGTTGATAATGCAACAAGATGATGGAGCTTAGTGGAAAGGAGTCGCCTTCACTAAGTGGTCCCGCAGGCAAGTTTTGGCGCAAAGTCTATTTTTAGACATATGGATCATGTCTATGAGCTACAGGATGTTGTTTATGGATGATTGGTCATGTTGGGAAAAATATATGGACTTCTATTTTTGGATCACAGCAGGAGTGATTAGAGTCTATTTTTAGACTGCTAGTCAAAAATAGAAAAGTCAAATATTATTGTCTCATAATAATATTTAGACTATAAACTTTATCTTATCCTCTTAGAGCACTTCAGTTTGAGCTACAGATGTGGCACATGCAGCTGTCAAAAGGAAATACGCTTTCTTTGTGGGTCAGTTGAGCTATTGCATGCAGGACATCAGTTAGAACTCATGTGGTTGAGTTCTGTGGAGTTGGATGAGCAGTTAATGGAGTTGTGTTTAATTTGACTTAGTTGAACTAGTTGCATTTAGTCTAATTGGCCAATAGACTAAGTGATGAGTTGTGTGAATTAGTTATTAATTAATTCACTAATTATTAACTCATAATGCAACTGAATAATACATCAGTTAATTTAGTGCATGTACATTTCAGTGGAGACAGGTGTTAGAGGTTGAGATTGCTATCAATTGTGACTATAGTTGTGCATGAGATCTTGCACAATCAAAGGATTGAGTATGCCCAGTGATATAGCATGTGCTCATGTGATTTCTAGTGTGAGTGATTCTCCAAGGTAAATAGAACTTGGAACGAGTTTGGATTCATTCATTCTCTTACAGGATTGTGCAGTGGAGGCAGGCAAAGCAGCAGAGGAGATTTGGAGATCAGATCTGAGTTGTATTGTGTGTAATAGGTGGATATAGTGTTGGATACTTGTGAGGAGTATTGTACTATGTATTGTTACATGTTCTCAATCATTAATATACAGATATTGTGGGGTTTTCAGCTGTAAGCTTTCCCCGGGTTACATACTGTGTTAATGTGCGCATGCGATTGATTTTTCATTGTTTCTAATGCTGCTAAATTGATGATCAACGTAGAGGTGCTTATGTATTGTGCATGTATTTCCCAATAATGCATGATTGGAATAATCTTTGTGAGTAAGTTTTATTATTCAAAATTTGTACAAAATGTACCTATGTTGTTTGGAAGAATGAGGAACGATCTCACGTATTATGTCCAGTCCTCATTTCTCAAAAGGTTGTTTTATGTTAACTGGTTGCAAGGGCATGGAAGGTTTCCTCTGTCTTCCTGAAGCAGTTTGGTAGAATTATAATTATTCCTAAATAACACATCATTGATGAGTTGATATTGATTTCCTTTCAATCTCAAGGATCTCTTTTTCTTGACATCTAGTTCAACTGGAGCATAACCATTTTTCAAATAAAAGGTTAAGTGAACATATTGAGACTGAGTATTAACAGGGAGTACCTTTGTGATTTGTTCAATATTTCTTGTTACTTCATCTATTGATTTATCATTCATTCCTATGACTAACTTTCAAAAACCTTGACCTTTTACAATTTTAGCAGGTTTGATTTCTAGATCATATTCTTGTAATGCAGTAACCCAATTAGCCCTTTTTTCCCCTAACTCCTTTTGAATAAGAAATTCCTTGACCGCTGAGAAAGGAACAATAAAATTAACATGAGTGTTTAGAAGAAAAGGCCTAAAATATTTGATAGCTTTGTAAACTGTAAAGGCTTACTTTTCTACTCCTGAATAATTTAATTCAGCTCGTTGAAAATTTGAGCTGAAAAAATAATAAGAGCTTTGTTTTTTTGTTCATTTGGTTGTGTTAAGACTGCAGCATATGATAATTCAAAGGAAAAAGTATATAAAATAAATTGATCAGAAAAATTGGGAGTTGATATAGAAGGGACGTCAATTACAACTTGTTTGATTTCTTTAAATGCTTCTCTTTCATGATCACCCCATTTAAAAAGCGAATATTTTTTTGTCATTGTTTGTAATGGTAGGACAATTTGAGAAAATTCGATGACAAATCTCTTCACAAAATTGATTTGGCCAAGAAAATATTGCATTGATTTTTTGGTATGTTGTAATGGAATTTCTAAAATTGTTTTAATTCTTTCTGGATCAATACAAATTCCATATTTGGATACAATAAAACCAAGGATTTTACCTTCACTAAGAGAAAAAAATGATTTCTTGGGGTTTAGATAAATTCCATACCTTCTGCATCTTTCAAAGATATGCTTTAAGTCATATAAATGATTATTTCTCCTCTTTGAATATATGTTAATATCATCTAGATATCCCACAACATTCTTATTAATCAACCCCTCAAAAGCAATGTCCATCACTCT
The DNA here is from genome assembly GCA_031772625.1 of Pinus tabuliformis. Lineage (NCBI taxonomy): Eukaryota > Viridiplantae > Streptophyta > Pinopsida > Pinales > Pinaceae > Pinus > Pinus tabuliformis. The sequence continues at coordinate 681,838,077 of CM062820.1, forward strand.
CTGGAACGTAGCTCCTGCATTCATTAATCCAAAAGGCATTTTCTGATATGCATATGTTCCCCACTTTGTTTTGAACATAGTTTTTAATCGGTCTTCTGGATGAACAAGGATCTGGTTGTATCCTGGAAATCCATCTAAAAAAGACATTAATTTAGAATGAGAAACTGATTGCAGAACTTGTTCCATTAGTGGGATGGGAAAATTGTCCATTTGAAATGCCTTATTTAAATTCCTAAAATCAATACAAATGTGAATATCACCATTTTTCTTTCTAACTGGTACAAGATTGGAAACCCATTTGGAATGTCTCACTAGAAATATGATTTTGGCTTTTAAAATTTTATTCAACTTGTTTTTAGTTTGAGTTTCCAAATTCAGATGTATCTTCCTAAGTTTTTGCTGAATGGGTTTAACATCTGGTACCATCGGGATAATGTGTTGAATGATGGGGGCATCATGAGTTTTTAGAACTTGATAATTCAAAGAAAAGATATCTTTATATTTCTTTAACAGATGAATAAATGCATTTCTTTCTTTAGATTAGAGACCAAGACCTAAGTTAATATTATGGGGTTTTATATCATATCCTAGGTTATCTAATTCAAATCTCAAAGTTGAACTTTGAAGTTTACAGTTGTTGACCTTTTTAAATATGTATCAGAAAAATCATCAAGCTTAACTATAGGTTTTGGCAAAGAATTTTTTTCTTTGATTTATTCAATTGAGACTCATGTTCATCCTCATCAGTTACTTGGTCAAGATAGGATTCTTCGAATGTTAAAAAATCTAGGATATCCCCATCATCATTGATTACTCACCAATTGGTAACATTATCGGGAATGGATGGGTGAAAAATCAACTTTATATAAAATCTATCTGAACTAAAATCTTTAGGTGGGTTTAATTTAGATACAACATTGGCCAAAATATCGGCATTGACGTTATGTATTCTTGGTATTGGAGAAATATTGAATGCTACAAAATGTGAAGTAAGATTTAGAATTAAGGATTGATAGTGTCTAAGGTGATTTAAAACACAATGGATATTGTTTCTGACTTATTTTATAACGATTTCAGAATCACCAAAGATTTGAAGATATTCAACGCCAAGATTTATTTCTTTATACAATTCTTGTACTAATGCATCATATTCTGCAATATTATTAGTACATTCAAATTCTAGCCTACATGCTAGCATATCTTTTTCACCAGTAGGGCTTATTAATATACATCCAGCTCTTGCACCGTCATTAGATTTAGAACCATCAAAATAAAGGGTCCAAAATAAAGATTCATGCTTATTTACAACATTAATACATCTAGTCAAATCTGTTTGCGAATAATTTTCAATTTGAGAAGAAACAAAATTTGCTAAAAAAGGAGATTCCTAAGCTGTAAAAATTCCAAAGAAAGATTCCAAAGAATAATTGCCAAGGATGTTATTTGTAAAAACTACAGGCTCATTCTCTTCATCCAAATCAGTAATCGAGTGTTTCATATGATTTTCTCTATCTACCCGAATTTGATTTGGTTTTCCATTGTAAGGAAGCCATATATGTGACCAATCTGTGGTGAAATAACCATGTAATTTCTCAGACCAATCCCTACTTAAGATAAGACTGTAAAATTCAGGAATATCAACAATCAAAATATCAATAATATGACAAACCCTTGAAATTGAGGATAGTCTTATTAAAACATTATTTAATTCTCCTAAGAACTTAACTTTGGTTCTATCTGTTATGCTCCTATACCAATAGGGATCATATTTCATGATTGATTGGTAAAATGCCAAATATGTTCATTCTTTCCATGCTGCAAAGGTTCCATATTTTCAAATTATCAAAAATTTAAAAAATTAAAAGAGGGTATGCCCTAAAAGAAAGATCAAATGGCAAAAAAGAATGAATTGATCAAAAGAAAAGAAATGAACCCCAGAGAAAAGACCAGGAAAGTGTGCTAAGTCCAAAATGCCACTACTATTCTATTTTTTCATAAGAATCTCATTGTGTACAATTGGTAGACTCTTGCCATAGTTGATGGAAGGCCAAATAGCTCAATCTTGGCCAGTTCATGTTTAAATTTCTTGTTTTAGAAATAGAGAGCATAATCTATCCAAACAGTTCAAGCTTGGCAGATAAGTAGTTAGATAGAGAAGCAAAGGTGCTCAACAGTTAAATCTGAGCCCTTGGAAAAAATAAGGGCAGACTTAGATAGGATGGCAGTTGAAAGAAAATAAGAGAGTAAGGGTTTTCTAGTTCAAATGCACCCAAGAAAAAAGAAAGAAAAAATGCTAGGTGTAAAAGGCTGGGTAGGCAGTTTTGATGTTGCAGAAGCAGGCCTATGAGTAACTTTCTCTTTCAAAGGTGATTCATCTCATTACTATCATGAATACCATGGCAACTGTGTGGTGACAAATCAAATGATGCATGTCTAACTTCCCCTCACTCCTCCCCAAAGTCACTCACTAACCTCCCCCAAGGACATTGAGATCTGCTCAATGCTCCTAAATCACTTCATTTCATAAAAAGATTAAGTGAAACTCTGTTTTTACTTAGGTTAACAAAGCCACATTTCTTGTGTAAAATCCTCTTAGTCTATCATCTTCCTAAGCTGTCCAACTACATAGTTTGGCGCCCTTTCATTTCCCTAAGCCTAAGTTTTGACTTTACAACTTATCACTTTTTATTCAAAGATATCCTTCATATTAACATACTAACAATATTATATAAACCTCTATACTTTTCCCCCATGCCCGTACTATGTAAATGTATAAAAACCCCAAAAAAATCTAATATCCCGCCCCCGACTTAATTATAGCCATATTTTAATATTTTCAAGGGGCTCAAAGGTTTATTCGAAACCTTATGGACAACCCTCCCCGCGCGCACATATACTAGGTTTGATTAACTTTGGATTAATCAATACTTATGCCCCTCTGCAACCAACCACAATAGCCCCGGAGCCGTTAATTCATCGCTTATATCACATGGGTCCCGCGCCATAACCCTCCGCCCGCTCCTTTCAGTGTCAACCGTCGGATCTGGGCTTTCCCATCCGACGGTCCACAGCAATATCGGAACCCCTCCGATGCCCAAGCTATACCTTTCGGGAAACTGGCAGTTTCGCCGCCGTACAAAAAAAACATGGCGCCCGTCCAGTGTTATCGCAGCCCATCGTCCCGAAACCGCTTCAGTCCAAAAGCGGTGCGAGAAGTACCATTTATCGCCCCTTGCTGACCCCCTGATGACATCATCCGATGACATCACCTGCCACGTCACCCGCCACGCCAACCTCCGTACCCCGCTACACAACAAAAATTACGTAATGCTGATGTCATCTGAAAAAGGTGCCAAAAGCCCGCGAAGTCAAATTTTGTTAAAAAACCCATGAAAACCGTCGTTTTCATTCATTTTCACTCATTTGCTTCCTGAGACTGTGCATGCAAATTACGTCCAGGAAACTACAGGAGCTCCAGTCCGCCACTCGGCCTCCATAATTCGGCATCCTGCTCTGCAAATCATCGTCCAACCTGCCAATTACTCTCGTGTGCATCCCAAAAACACAGGTATTTACTCAATTACCTCCAAACCCTGTGTATTTCCAGTTTTTTCTCTGAATTACATCCGTAGAACCAAAAATCGCACAAATTCAGTCTATAGCTCTTGAAAAATACACCCCAACCACCCCTGTTTTGTCCATTTTCCGCAAAAAACTCGACTTCCACAGCTAAAAACACAGTGAGCAAACATGGAAACTCCTGCGCCCGTCGCCCTCAATATTGCGCCCCTCAATGCACCACACAAAGAATTGGAATGGTTGCCCCTTGCTGACAGAGATTTCCAGATTAATGACTTAATTGGTGACAAGCCTCACCTCCAAGCATTTTGTGAAATTAGGAATAGCTACCGCAGCAATACTGATGTCTATGGAATTTGGGAGTCCAACATGCCCATGTACTACCTCCCCTCAGTTAATGTTTTCCCTGATCTCATCCACCAATGCCATGCCAACTATGAGCCTACTCAAAGGGCAGTGATGGCCCCTTCTGGAACTGTCCTCTTTTATATCACCCCTGAATCCATCAATGAGATGCTACACTTTAAGCCAACTCAGCCTCTGGCTCCTCTTTCCATGGGATTCTTGCTTGACCAAGGTGCCAAACTGCCCAATTAAAGGATAACCAGAATAGCTCAATTATTCATGAAACCAAATTTCCAGCCCCAGCAACCTCCTCCTTATCTACATTCTTGGTTCACTGAAGCAGAGAAATTCATTATAGACATGATATCCTACATCTTGGGATTTAAAACCAGTGAGTATGTTGATGAGACTATCTTAGTTTTGTTGTCCATGTTTACTCTAGGACAGCCCCCTGCTGTCAAATATGATTATGCCACCTTCATAGCTGATAAGATCCATGAGAAATTCATGAGCCTGGACAGAGAAAGAGTGTTTACATACACATCATACATATATCATCTCTTGTTGTACAATCAACCAGATAGTTTTCAAATTCCCCTCAAAAAATTGGATTTCAAAGGAGAGCGAAGGTATATAATCTTCTGGACCTCAGTGTTCCACTGTGTTAGTGACTCCCCTTATACTTACTGTGAATTCATTGACTTGTTCATACATCTAGCCTCTTCTTTATTGATGACAACTCCTCTTGCCAGACTCTCTGATGAAATGCAAAAAATTTACAGCTCTCAAAAAACTACAGTATAGGTGACTGGTACTTATACCAAAATCACACTGAAATCAGAATATATGGTTGTGAACTGTGCCCCTACAAGCTACCCAAATTTGTGCCTATGAGACTGTTTGCACTGGAGTATTTCAGGTAGTTTATCCATGCAGACATAACCCACTTCTGCAGTGCTAAGAAAAAGGCACAGCTCAAAATAAGAAATCAATTGGGCCCTTTTGTCTTTAATAAAAGGGAAGCCCGGGAAGAGGCTGATAAGATTTTAGGGGAGAAACTTAAGTTGAAACAAAGTTTTTATTGGGCACCATATGACCCCGATCATTTCATAAGTTATAGAAAAGTGAAAAACAAGCTAACAGCATATGTTCACCACAAGATCCCTAAATTCAACAGTATGCTAACCAACAAGAAAGGGTAGAAGGCACATTAGTTGAAGAGATTATTGAGGAAGAAAAATTGGAAAAAGCCATGAAAGAGCTTGAAAAAACACTTGACCTAGAGTCTTTTGGACAGGTATCCTTTAAACTGCCTCAGCACACAGGAGGTGACACGTCCTTTGCCGGGACTTCTCAGCAGCCCACACAAAAAGCCAACACAGGATCAGCCAAGGGCAAGGAGGTAATAGACACGGAGCAGGAAATAATGACAGACCAGCCTGCTACATCAAAGGAACAAGGCCAAGGGCATGTTCCTCCAGCACAAACAAAAGCACCAGAAATCCCTGTACGAAAAACCCCTCTAAATGAGGAAAAGGGAAAGAAAAGGGATAGACAAGAAGATACACCGATCAACAGTTTTGCAGAGCAACCAAGAGAGAAAAGGAAAAGATTGAACCCCCTATCAGAGGAGGAGTTTACTAAGGAGACCACCGACAGTTTGAGGAAAGAACGAATGGTCAGCCAGGATACATCCCTAGTCATAGAAACGTCGACCAGGTCACACAGGCAGGAGATGGAAAGACAGCATAGCGTGGAATTTTCATCCACCAGGCCACAAAGCAAGCAAGGTTCTAACATTAAGAGAAAATTCACTGAAATAAAGGCAAAGAATGATCCAATAAGAATTCAACTTTACAATCACTTGATGAAGATGGCCCCCACAAATCAACAAAGGCTAATGTCAGCATATGACATTCAAGAGGGAAAAATGATCCTTAGTCACTTTAAGCCCAAAATGCAGCAGCCACAGTCAGTTGTTGATTATATCAGGACCAATCTGGAAGTTTTTGCCAAAGACATTCATCCAATGGACCAGATTGAATTGCATAAGCAAACCGGAGAGATGGTTTACTCCACATTGGCAGACAAGGCATTGTTGGCACACAAATTGCAGAATTCATTGAATAACACATCTACTCAATTGGATTTGGAAAAGGCTTCCTCTTTAGCCAAGGATAACAGGATCAAATCCTTGGAAGAAATTATTATTAAGCTGGGACATGATCCCAAGGATGCCAAAGGCATTAAAGCATTAATAAAGAAGAACGAAGAAGACATTGCAGCTCTCAGGAAATAGCTCAAGCTGCCCATTACCATGCATCCCCAAACTACAGAGATTGTTGAGCAGAAATCACAGGAAGATACGATGGACCTGCTAATGAAAATGAATGAGAGATTGATAGAAACAAAGCAGGCATTTGAGAAAGCACTACAAGAAAAGCAAGTAGATTCGGCCTCCCAGCCACCGGAAATAGCTCCAACAGTCACAACTGCTCCTCCTACAGGTATAACAGCAATGCCTCCCACTGTCCCAGCATCAGCAACAGGAATTTCAACAACAACATCAACAACAGCAGGCAGCAGCACTACCATGACCACTGAGGAATTGATAATGGCTATGGAGGATTTAAAACTCCAAGTATCAGAATTAAAAGAGGCTAAAGAGAAATTGGCCAAGTTGGAAATAAGTTATGAGAAGTCTAAAATGACTGTGGCAGAAAAATCAACGGAGGTAAAAGCATTGGAAAATAAAGTAAGAGCCTTAGAAAAGGATCTCTCCCTGCATAAACCCTTGGCAGAAATCAAAACAATTTTATGGACCGACATTGGCCAATCCCACACTGATATATGGAAATCCATACAGATAATTCATGTGCAGATTGATTTGGTAACAGCAGCCCAAGGGGAAATTCAAAAGGCCAGGGATTTATTGGGACACATGCCCGAACAGGCCAATAGGCTAATACAATTTTTGAACACCCACACCAAGGAAGAGCTAGCAGCACTGGATATCAGGGACAGGACAGGCACCATTCTAATGGTCAAAAGAGTTTTGACGATGAGGAACTTCATACAAAATCTGGAGAGGAAGTGCCAAGACATGCAAGTGGAGATAAATACTTTCACACAGAAGTTTACAGCTTTGGAGGAAAAGGGTCTGCGCAGTTTATTAACCTATGACTATAGACTGATGACACATGTAGACTATGCTCACAGGTTGAATACATATGTGGCTAATCAAGTCACGGCCTCATCAAGTTCTGCAGGAGAGAAGGCACTCCCATCTCGATAAACCCTGTATGACAATTTAGAAAATCTATTTTTTATTGAGCATGAAGTGAGATATCTTTTCACAGTCCAGCCTACTTTCTTCAGGTACACAGATGCTGATGAAACTCTAATAAAACTGTGTAGACACCAATTACCAGATGACCAGTGGTGGCAAAGCATGTTAGAGATCCTGTAGGCATATCTCTTATTTCTTTATATCTTTGGGAAATTAAAAGTTTGTGTCACGCACCATAAAGTGGAAAACAGGAAGGGACGAGAATCAAGCTGGAGAAATAGCTAGTAAAAAAGGTCCAGATGTAGCCGAGAGAGCTGGGACACCAGCGCGCAATATCAACGGAAATATCGACTGGCTAACTCACTGAGAAAACATTCAACGCACCTTACCAACTAAGCGGCCAGCACAGTAGCATTTACTTCTGCATTCATTTCTCCTTGTTTTCAAGATCATTTACTCCTCCTGTAGAGTAGGTGGAAAACGTTATTGCTAGATATTATCTCATTGAGATATTTTATAAACATCTTGTACAAATACCTCCCCAAGCTAAGTATTAGGGGTTGGTGATATGTTTCTGGAACTGCGCTGTAACTTTGAGAACTCTTCTAAATAAAAGGTTGCTGGAATGCCTTATTGTTGAACTCTCTAGCTATGGAATTGATGGAAAAGGACTATGTTGCAGAATTATCGAATTATTTCATGGATCAATAAGTCTTTTTAACTCATGTTTTAAAGTTTTTGTGTTTTATTATATCATCTATGCTCATGATCTTAATAACTGGGAAAAAGAATAACCCATAACTTGCTTAACTGTACTCTGTGTTCAATCTCTGTTATTGTTTATGTTTTCTTCAAAATCAGCATAAGCAGGAATTCTTAACTGCTCCTGTTTCCCCTGGTTCTTACATCTTGAATATAGCTAAGGAATTTTTAACTGCTCCCTAGCAATATTCATCCACTTTCCCTCTGTCATCATGATGAAGGATCCTTGACTTCCCTTCACCCCCTGACCCCATTTCACCTGATTCCAGCTTACAAATTGTTCCATGGTTAATTACCTTGCTCTGTAGTTCCTCCCTCTGTCAAAGAAACCATATCCAGCAGTTCATCATCATAGACTCCGTTAACCCAATGGTCTGAACTTCTCATATTTACACCCCGGTTCTATTGAATGTCACCATCCAAAAATCAAACAAACCCCTATACTTCATAGCTAGCCTAAGATACCTAGAAAACAAAGCTAAATTATAAATAGAGAGCCCTCTCTGGATGCAGTTTGGCTAGAACCTGCATCTAAAAGATTGGTTTGTGGTTACCTCGGCTGTATTCCCTTTTCTCACAACTTTTGGGGAACAACCTCAGTGATAACATCATTGGCGACTCCACTGGGGACCTGAATGACTGTTTGTTACTGCTGTCTATTTTCTAAAGCTACAGATGGAGCCTGAAGTTAGCTAGAGAGCCTTTGGAACTATTTTTGCTATGCAATTACAGGAGTAAGTAAACGCTACTTCAATCTATCTCCAGTCTAGTTTTAGGCTTTGAACAGTTGCCTCAAAAATTTGATCAGTTTCCTTTTTTGTTTTCAAAATATCTTCAGGAAAATTCAAGACTCTCACAATTCATAAATTCCTAGAAAGATATTGTCAAAAGTTGCATTCTTCAAATACTTCTAGAAAAACCCAAAAATAGATTTAGAAGTTGGCTCCAAAGAAGAAAATCCGTTACACTAGATCAAATCCAGATCCCAATCCTCCACGTATTTTTGAAAATTATAATTTGATCCCTAAGAACCTCATAAGCCAAGGCAATCAAGGAAATTCTGTTGATTTGAACTTTGACACACCTCAGCAGAACCTTACCCAATATGAGCTTACTCCCGGAAAACCAGCAGTCCTTTCTTCATTTCTGCAACTTCTTCTAGTTCACCGTTATCACTTTAGAACATCTTTTCCACTCCCCCATCCACAACACATATTTCCACTGTTATCCCTGCTCTTCCAGCTGTTACATTTATCCATGTTAATATGGAAAATCGATATGCTCCCTTGCAGTTACCTGCAAATCCAGGGGCTATGCCTCAAGATTATCAAAGCAAAATTACCTATTTTGATGTTGCTGGAACTTATACAGCTCAACGACACACTAAGAAAATGACAGATTATTTTGAGAACTATGAGATTGATGATAATGATGTCAGAATGAAAATTTTTGTTCAGAGTTTTGTAGAGCAATAACTAGGGTCTCTCACACCACCAATTATTCCACATTATTAAGTCAATCCGGGATCGTTTTGTTCTTTCAAGGAGTAACTCAATCCGAGGTTGTTTTGTCCAAGTAATGCTCGGTAGTATAGCGTTCTAATGATTTGAAAGGAAACAAACACTAAGCTGTAACTAAACCAACTCAAAAGATAAAATCACACAAAGCAGTTGATCAGTCAAGGGTACGGAAACAATAACCCTTCCCTTTAGAAACTGATAAAGAAAGAAAACCAAAGCATGGACTTATAGGTCTGGGAGCTAGGCAGTGTCTTGCTGGGCTCACGACAGCCTTAGGCCTGCTATCACGCAAAAGCAATAAAGGCAGATTAGCAAAAGTAAAATGGAACAGCAATTCTAAAATGGAACAGCAGTAATCAAATGGAACAGCAGTAATTAAATGGAACAGCAAACTATCATAAACAGGAAACGTCAATCATATAAATTGGAACAGCAAACCCAAATGGAACAGTAAACTCAAATGTATGTATACGTTCTAGACTACTGTAGCAATCCGAGAGTAATGTATGATGTGATTATGTTTCTGAACAAAGTGATATTATCTTCAAGCCTCGCAAATACTTATTTTATATGAATCCAATGATGATAACATTCATACCAATATCTTGCTATAGAAATGGATGTAATTCGAATAGATTCACTTTGTGTAATACAGAGACGTGGGTTAAAGAACTTATTCAGATTCGGATATTAATTAGGAAGCATAGTCTATCATATAAAGGATATATCGGATTACTGAAACAAGAGAAATAAGCAAACCACACAAATCACCGTATGATACAACAGCAAGTGACCGTCGGAGCTGGGCCCTTGGCTACCAATGGTACACTGCTTAAAGTTACTTCAGATGCAAAAACGAAGTGAACACCAAATCCTTTATATTGATTGCATTAACAAAAGTATACAAAATCAGGTCTTAACAAAAATCAAGGATCAAAGTTGTTCTGAAGCTTGTAATTACAACAACAGTCGTCCCCCACGCTCGATGGCGTGGTACCTTTATATAACAGAAATGGCGGAGATATCTAGATACAAAAGATAAGCTTAAAGCAGCGATCCCTCAGGATCGAAGATCCTGAGGGATTCGCTAATCGTTCAGTTCTTCTCTTTCCTTTCTTGCGTTCTCCGTCTCGGTATCCTGCGTTCTTTTCCTGGACTATTCAGCTCTAATTTTACTTGATCTTGTCCGCATCCGGTTCCCTGTCGACGGGACAGCAGTTACTTTCCCTTCGCTTCTTGTTTTTACTCGATGATTCCCTGTTTCCGCGTCCTTCTGCATAGAAAACATCAATTATTAGTGATTGAGCTTCGTTTGTCCATTTTCACACAATTTATCAAAACCCTTATATTCTTTAGACTCATAATGCAGAAAAGGTTAGAAATATTATTGAAAAACCACTAGATTGCTTGGCAAAAAGCATACCTTCCAAGTGCTCCACAAGTTTAACCAGTGATGTAAGGACCTGGTTTAGGGCACTTCCTGTAAACATTATTGCTGACCCAGATGCCCTTTATCAAACTTTTTTGAACAGATGGGAAAAGAAGAAGGACCCATTACATATCCTATCTGAATATGAAAACTTGAAAAGAGGCCCACAAGAAACTGTTCAAGATTACTGTGCCAGATTTAATAATGTGTACAATACTATTCCTCATAATCTTAGGCCTCCACCAGACTTGGCCTTGATCAAATTTCCTGATGGATTTAGTTCTGACATGGCTTACCAGCTTAGGGAAAGAGCTCCTCCAAGCTTATAGGACATGTAGAGCATAGTTATCAGTGTAGAGGCCAATCTGATCTCTAAACGAGCTCGAGCTAGAGCTGAAAGAAGGACTCCCTTCAAAGAAGAACCTTCTACATTCAAGCAAAAACTGGATGCAATTATCAAAGGAATGGATAGATTGGGTGATAGAGTAGAAACAATTGAAGGAAATCCTCTTGGGATGGTCAACCAAGTAACACCGGAAGAAATCCAAACTTCAAGAAAAATCAAAACCCCAATGCTAGAAAGGCGGGTCGTGACCAAAACATTAGACCTCCATTCGAGGAAAACTATGCTGAAGCTTCAACCTCTAGTGAGCCAACAGAGGACACTCAAATTAACCTAATGGGTCTAAACAGTGAACAGAAAATATTTTTGACACAAGATGATCAAGAAGCTCACACCTTTAATCAATTTCAAACCAAATCCGGAGAATCATTCGATTTTAGAGAAGGATATGATGCAACTATCTATGAGGTTCATAAACAATACAAATTAAGGAGCAGAACAATAGATGTCCCTGAAACCAACAAGCAAAAAGATACCAAGCAGCCTAAAAAAGCAAAGGTTAATACTTCCCCTATAGAACTCCCTGCTAGAACAGACCTCAACCCAAAAGAACCCACGGTTGAGGACATATCAGATGGCCCACCATTAAACAGTCAGCCATCCACCTCCTTTCCTCCCAAAGAAAATGCAAACAAATCTCCTGAAATTAATTTTAAAGCAGATTCAGTTCTTAACAGCACTCCTGATAGAGAAAAAACCATTGAAAACACAACAGAAAAAAAAAAAAAAAAAAAATCTTGCTGCCCGAAATGCAAAAATTCAAATAAAAAAACCTTTCAATCTTGAAACCGAAATAGGCAAGTTAAAAATAGCCATTCCACTGTCCGAATTGGCTAAACATGAGGTCTATAGAGAACAAATCAGCAGGTCACTGCAAATTTCAGAACATAGAGATGCAGTAAATGTCCTAGATGACCAGGAAGAATTGATTTTTGGCCCTGAAGAAAATGGCAAAACAGTAGATAGAGGAATTCCTCCATTCTATGTAAGTCTAAACATTCATGACAAAGTACTTCACAATGCAATTTTTGATTCGGGAGCTTCCCATAATCTAATGCCTAAGTCTGTGATGGAAAAGTTGGACCTAGATATCACAAGGTTGTATAAAGACTTGTTTTCTTTTGATTCTAGCCAGGTCAGGTGTTTGGGCCTAATCAAAGATTTATGTGTATCACTAGTCCAATACCCTGCCAAGACAATTTTAATGGATGTAGTGGTGGCTGATATCCCACCAAAATATGGAATGCTCTTGTCCAGATCTTGGGATGCGAAGCTCCAGGGATCTTTGCAGTTGGACATGTCCTATGCTACCATCTCAGTCTTTGGCCAGCCAAAGAGATTGTACTAGGAAACGCTGATGAAATATGTGGTCAGCAATCAAGAGAAACCCCAAAACTTTCCTATCTATTCCATGCATTCTAATATGGACTCTTTCATCCTATATAATGCTGAAATTTTCCCTCCAAATGATGACAAGATTCTAGCATCAACACAAGGAAAAAGCATAAATGAAGAATCTATTGCCCAAACTCTAGAAATTGCTGAGAAAATTGATATAACAGACACACAAGGGAAACCACATAAAACTGAAAATCCAAATCTGCCCACTAAGAAAGTTTCTAAAACTCCTGATGCCAGTTGTAATCAAGAAATCCTATGGTACATAGAGTTTTATGGATCAGTTAATAAACTAGGAGCAGGGGTAGGGGTTTGGATACATAACATGAAAAATGATCATGCTGAAGGACATGCATACAGGTTGAATTTTAGATGTACAAATAACATGGCTGAATATGAAGCCCTCCTGCTAGGACTCAAATTGATCAAAAGTCTAGGGGCAGTTCAAATATCAATTTTGGGAGACTCTGACTTGGTTATTCAACAAATGAAAGGAAACTTTCTCAATAATGACCTCAGATTAAGAGCTTATAGAGGGGCAGCAATTGAAATACTCAACACTTTTCTAGAAGCGCAGCTCATCAAGATTCCAAGGAATCACAATTTGCATGCTCATAGTTTGGCAACATTTGCCAGCACTTGTAAACTGCCGTTTGAGCCTAACCATTATTTCACTGCTCAAATTAAACATAGGCCAACTGTACTAGACAATGTAAAAAATTGGCAAGTGTTTGAAAATGACACTCAGATTAACAATTTCTTGACTTTGAAAGAGGAATTTTCAAGCACAAATATAGACACAAGCCCTGTCTGTGAGACTGACCAAACAGACAAAATTGAAAAACACATTTCACCTGAAACGGCAAATCAGATTTTGCATCCAACAATCTTTACCAACAAAAATTTACAAGACCTGAAAGAAATAAACTTTGATGAAATTGCTAAAGGAGAGTCTGAAATGATTGATTTAAAGGATAATTTTTTACCCACAGGCTTGACTTCTCTGGAGGATATTTTTGACTCTAATGATATTCAAAGAAAGCCAAAAATGCAGCCATTAAACACAGAAATTGAGGATTGTAATATAGGAACTGCAGAAAATCCTAAGGTGATAAAATTGTCCAAAGCTTTGTCTCCTAACCAAAAACGGAAATACATTGAATTGTTCAAAGAATTTCAAGATGTTTTTGCATGGAGCTATGAAGACCTTAAGTCCTATGATACTTCTGTGATCCAGCATACAATACCCCTAAAAGAAAATCAAAAACCATTCAAGAAAATACTTAGAAGAGTCAATCATGTACTCCTTCCTCTCATCGAAAAAGAAGTCAAAAGAATGTACGAAGCTGGAATAATTGCACCCATCAGATTTTCAGAATGGATCTCAAATTTAGTGCCCACCAGGAAGAAAACAGGAGAAATAAGGCTGTGTGTTGATTTGACAAATTTGAATAAAGTCTCCTTAAAAGATCACTACCCTTACCTAAGATGGATCACATTTTGCAAAGGGTAGTGGGAGCTTCTAGAATTTCACTGCTAGATGGATTCTCAGGCTTTAATAAAATCTTAGTTCACCCAGATGATCAAGATAAGACTGCTTTCACAACACCTTAGGGAACCTTCAAGTATGTAAAAATTTCTTTCGGACTTAAAAATGCAGGGGAAACATTTCAACGAGTAATGGACATAGCCTTTGCTAAAGGGATTCATGATTTCCTGGTCATATATCTAGATGACCTTACTGCATTTTCCAAATCAGACCAGGAGCACCTAGATCATCTCAGACAAGTGTTTTTAATCTGCAGAAAATATAGCATATCACTAAACCCAAAGAAATCATTATTTGGCGTAGAAGAGGGCAAACTGCTAGGTCACATAATCTCAAAAGATGGCATTAGAATTGACCCAGACAGAATACAAGCCATTCTGCAAGTTCCTCACCCTAGAAATATCAAAGAACTGCAAGCTTTCCTAGGGAAAATCAATTTTCTAAGAAGATTCATACCCAACTTGGTTGAACTGATAAGATTGTTGAACAACATGCTAAAAAAAGATTCCAAAGTCAAGTGGACAATAGAAGCCAAGCAAGCCTTTGAAGAAATCAAAATAGCTTTAACTAAAACACCAGTCCTCACAAGCCCGAAATTTGACAGAGACTTTATAATATTTTCCTTTGCATCTGAACATACTATTGTTGTTGTCCTATTACAGAAAGATGACCAAGGATGTGAAAAACCCATTGCCTTTTTCAACAAAGCGCTTAGAGATGCACCTTTAAAATATCAAATCATGGAAAAACAGGCTTATGCACTGGTAAAAGCTATCAAGGATTTCAGGGTTTATATCTTATACTCTCATGTAATAGCTTATGTACCACACACTATGGTCAAGGATATTCTAACCGAAGAAGGAATAGAAGGCAAAAGAGGCAAATGGATAGCTAACATTTTGGAATATGACATCGAAATTAAACCAACAAAGCTGATAAAAGGACAAGGATTAGCTAAATTGATCACTGAAAACAACTTTCAAGCCCTTGACATCAATGAACTGGATAACGAACAGGAGATGGCGACTCCACAGATCAATCAAGCCTTTTTACAATCACCTTGGTATGCTGATATATTCTATGTATTGTTAAACCTGCAGGCTCCTCCAGGGTTATCCAAAACTAAAAAAAGATTTCTAAAAATGAAAGCTTCAAAATTCTGTATTGTAGATAATGTTTTATTTTGGAAAAATCATGAAGGCATTTTACTAAGTTGCTTAACAAAGGCTGAAACTGACAAAGTGCTCAAAGAATTTCATGCAGGGGACTGTGGGGGACATTTGTACTGGAAGTCAACTGCTGATAAGATCATAAGGGCCGGTTATTATTGGCCCTCCCTGTTTGTTGATGTAAAGAAATTTGTAGTTTCTTGCCATAAATGTCAAATCTTTGAAGGCAAAAGAAAGCTTTTACCTCTACCCCTCAAGCCAATTTCCACTGAAAGACCATTTCAACAATGGGGTTTAGATTTCATTGGGGAAATTCACCCTCCCTCTTCTGGCCAGCATAAATGGATTTTGACTGCCACAGACTACTTCACCAATTGGATAGAAGCCATCCCTTGTAGACAAGCTAATGACTCAGTGATCATGCAATTCCTAGAAACTAATATCTTGTCTAGATTTGGATGTCAGGAAAAGATTATAACTGACAATGCTGTTGCTTTTAAATCCAAAAGAATGATCAATTTTTGTCATAAATACCACATTACGTTATGCCACTCCACAGCCTATTACCCTCAAGGTAATGGTTTAGCTGAATCATCCAATAAAAGCTTGATCAATATCATTAAGAAAGTATTGGAGGAAAACAAGAAAAACTGGCATAAGAAGCTTATCAATGCACTTTGGGCAGATAGATTGACAACAAAGAGATCCATTGGAACAAGCCCCTATGAATTGGTTTATGGCATGGAGGTTGTATTCCCTTCTTCTTTGGGAATCCCTGTGATAAAATTGTTGCAAGAAATACAAGCAGAACCCAATGACATTCAGAGAAGAATCAATCAGACTATTCATTTACAGCAGACTAGAGAAGAAGTGTATCAAATGTCTCAGATTCTACAAGAAAAACTCAAAAAGATATTTGAAAAGAGGACAAAGGCAGAGGATTTTTCATAGGAGACAAAGTACTCAAATGGGATTCCAGAAGGGAAGATAAAGGAAAACATGGGAAGTTTGACTTCCTATGGAAGGGGCCTTTTGCTATTCAAGCTATACAAGGAAACAACACCTACTTTTTGAAAATCTTGGATGGTACAGAAGCAGAAGATGGGCCAGTGAATGGTCGGATGCTCAAGCATTATTTTGATCCACTTTGTTGAGATCTCAGGACTATAATTTGTACATAAGAGTGTCTATTTTCTGCAGTTTATTACAGCAATAAGATAGGGAATAAGATGTAGGAAATTTTTGGAAAAAGTCAAGGAACTGTGATACCTTTTTATAGTACCTTTTCAATTTATCAGAGGAATTGAAGAAGAAGACATGGGAGCTGAAAAATGATGGCAAACATTCAGACAAACTATCAAAACAAAGCTGCAATTGTTTGAATGAGCTCATCAGAATATATATGTTGCAGAGGTACAGTCTTGTTTACTTACAGCAAAGGGGAAACTTCAGAATGCAGCAAGAATCGAATATAAGGCCATGTGACCTATTGTTCTTGGCTTTTCACCAGGAAAGGTCATCACCAAGTGGAGCCAGTGTTATGCTCCTATACCAATAGGTATCATATTTCATGATTGACTGGTAAAATGCCAAATATGTTCATTCTTTCCATGCTGCAAAGGTTCCATATTTTCAAATTATCAAAAATTTAAAAAATGAAAAGAGGGTATGCCCTAAAATAAAGATCAAAGGGCAAAAAGAATGAATTGGTCAAAAGAAAAGAAATGAACCCCAAAGAAAAGACCAGGAAAGTGTGCTAAGTCCAAAATGCCACTACTATTCTATTTTTGCATAAGAATCTCATTGTGTACAATTGGTAAACTCTTGCCACAGTTGATGGAAGGCCAAATAGCTCAATCTTGGCTAGTTCATGTTTAAATTTCTTGTTTTAGAAATAGAGAGCATAATTTGTCCAAACAGTTCAAGCTTGGCAGATAAGTAGTTAGATATAGAAGCAAAGGTGCTCAACAGTTAAATCTGAGCCCTTGGAAGAAAGAAGGGCAGAGTTAGATAGGATGGCAGTTGAAAGAAAAGAAGAGAGTAAGGATTTGCTAGTTCAAATGCACCCAAGAAAAAAGGAAGAAAAAATGCTAGGTGTAATAGGCTGGGTAAGCAGAATTGATGTTGCAGAAGCAGACCTATGAGTAACTTTCTCTTTCAAAGGTGATTCATCTCATTACTATCATGAATACCATGGCAATTGTGCGGTGATAAATCAAATGATGCATGTCTAACTTCCCCTCACTCCTCCCCAAAGTCACTCACTAACCTCCCCCAAGGACATTGAGATCTGCTCAATGCTCCTAAATCATTTCGTTTCATAAAAAGATTAAGTGAAACTTTGTTTTTACTTAGGTTAACAAAGCCACATTTCTTGTGTAAAATCCTCTTAGTCTATCATCTTCCTAAGCTGTCCAACTACATAGTTTGGCGCCCTTTCATTTCCCTAAGCCTAAGTTTTGACTTTACAACTTAGCACTTTTTATTCAAAGATATCCTTCATATTAACATACTAACCATATTATATAAACCTCTATGCTTTTCCCCCATGCCCATACTATGTAAATGTATAAAAACCCCAAAAAAATCTAATATCCCGCCCCCAGCTTAATTATAGCCATATTTTAATATTTTCAAGGGGGTCAAAGGTTTATTCGAAACCTTATGGACAACCCTCCCCACGCGCGCATATACCAGGTTTGATTAACTTTGGATTAATCAATACTTATGCCCCTCCACAACCAACCACAATAGCCCCGTAGCTGTTAATTCATCGCTTATATCACGTGGGTCCCGCACCATAACCTTCCGCCCACTCCTTTCAGCATCAACCGTCGATCTAGGCTTTCCCATCCGATAGTCCACAGCAATATTGGAACCCCTCCGATGCCCGAGCTATACTTTACGGGAAACTGGCGGTTTCGCCGCCGTACAAAAAACACGTGGCGCACGTCCGGAGTTATCGCAGCCCATCCTCCCGAAACCGCTTCAGTCCAAAAGCGGTGCGAGAAATACCATTTACCGCCCCCCACTAACCCCCCAATGATGTCATCCGATGACATCACCCGCCACGTCACCCGCCATGCTAGCCTCCGTACCCTGCTACACGACAAAAATTACGTCATGCTGACGTCATCCGAAAAATGTGCCAAAAGCCCGCGAAGTCAAATTTTGTTAAAAAACCCATGAAAACCATCATTTTCATTCATTTGCTTCTCGAGACTGTGCATGCAATTACGTCCAGGAAACTACAGGAGCTCCAGTCCGCCACCCGGCCTCCATAATCCAGCATCCTGCTCTACAAATCATCGTCCAACCTGCCAATTACTCTCGTGTGCATCCCAAAAACACATGTATTTACTCAATTACCTCCAAACCCTATGTATTTCCTATTTTTTCTCTTAATTACATCCGTAGAACCAAAAATCGCACAAATTCAGTCTATAGCTCTTGAAAAATACACCTCAACCACCCTTGTTTTGTCCATTTTCCGCAAAAAAATCGACTTTCACAGCTAAAAACACAGTGGGAAAACATGGAAACTCCTGCGCCCGTCACCCTCAATATTGCACCCCTCAATGCACCACACAAATAATTGGAATGGTTTCCCCTTGCTGACAGAGATTTCCAGATTAATGACTTAATTGGTGACAAGCCTCACCTCCAAGCATTTTGTGAAATTAGGAATAGCTACCACAGCAATACTGATGTCTATGGAATTTGGGAGTCTAACATGCCCATGTACTACCTCCACTCAGTTAATGTTTTCCCTGATCTCATCCATCAATGCCATGCCAAATATGAGCCTACTCAAAGGGCAGTGATGGCCCCTTCTAGAACTGTCATCTTTTATATCTCCCTTGAATCCATCAATGAGATGCTACACTTTAAGTCAACTCAGCCTCTGGCTCCTCTTTCCATGGGATTCTTGCTTGACCAAGGTGCCAAACTGCCCAATTCAGAGATAACCAGAATAACTCAATTATTCATGAAACCAAATTTCCAACCCCAACAACCTCCTCCTTAACTGCATTCTTGGTTCACTGAAGCAGGGAAATTCATTATAGACATGATATCCTACATCTTGGGATTTAAAACCAGTGAGTATGTTGATGAGACTACCTTAGTTTTGTTGTCCATGTTTACTCTAGGACAACCCCCTGCTATCAAATATGATTATGCCACCTTCATAGCTGATAAGATCCATGAGCAATTCATGAGCCTGGATAGAGAAAGAGTGTTTAAATACACATCATACATATATCATCTGTTGTTGTACAATCAACCAGATAGTTTTCAAATTCCCCTCAGAAAATTGGATTTCAAAGGAGAGCGAAGGTCTGTAATCTTCTGGACCTCAGTCTTCCACCGTGTTAGTGACTCCCCTTATACTTACTGTGAATTCATTGACCTGTTCATACATCCAGCCTCTTCTTTATTGATGACAACTCCTCTTGCCAGACTCTCTGGTGAAATGCAAAAAAATTTACAGCTCTCAAAAAACTACAGTATAGGTGACTGGTACTTATACCAGAATCACACTGAAATCAGAATATATGGCTATGAACTGTGCCCCTACAAGCTACCCAAATTTGTGCCTATGAGACTGTTTGCACTGGAGTATTTCAGGCAGTTTATCCATGCAGACATAACCCACTTCTGCAGTGCTAAGAAAAAGGCACAACTCAAAATAAGAAATCAATTGGGCCCTTTTGTCTTTAATAAAAGGGAAGCCTGGGAAGAGGCTGATAAGATTTTAGGGGAGCAACTTAAGTTGAAACAAAGTTTTTATTGGGCACCATATGACCCCGATCATTTCATAAGTTATAGAAAAGTGAAAAACAAGCTAACAACATATGTTCACCACAAGATCCCTGAAATTCAACAGTATGCTAACCAACAAGAATGGGTAGAAGGCACATTAGTTGAAGAGATTACTGAGGAAGAAAAATTGGAAAAGCCATGAAAGAGCTTGAAAAAACACTTGACATAGACTCTTTTGGACAGATATCCTTTAAACTGCCTCAGCACACAGGAGGTGACACGTCCTTTGCCGGGACTTCTCAGCAGCCCACACAAAAAGCCAACACAGGATCAGCCAAGGGCAAGGAGGTAATAAACACGGAGCAGGAAATAATGACAGACCAGCCTGCTACATCAAAGGAACAAGGCCAAGGGCAGGTTCCTCCAGCACAAACAAAAGCACCAGAAATCCCTGTACTACAAACCCCTCTAAATGAGGAAAAGGGCAAGAAAAGGGACAGACAAGAAGATACACCGATCAGCGGTTTTGCAGAGCAACCAAGGGAGAAAAGGCAAAGATTGAACCCCCTATCAGAGGAGGAGTTTACTGAGGAGACCACCGACAGTTTGAGGGAAGAACGAATGGTCAGCCAGGATACATCCCGGGTCATAGAAACATCGACCAGTTCACACAGGCAGGAGATGGAAAGACAGCATAGTGTGGAATTTTCATCCACCAGGCCACAAAGCAAGCAAGGTTCTGACATTAAGAGAACATTCACTGAAATAAAGGCAAAGAATGATCCAATAAGAATTCAACTTTATAATCACTTGCTGAAGATGGCCCCCACAAATCAACAAAGGCTAATGTCAGCATATGACATTCAAGAGGGAAAAATGATCCTTAGTCACTTTAAGCCCAAAATGCAGCAGCCACAGTCAGTTGTTGATTATATCAGGACCAATCTAGAAGTTTTTGCCAAAGACATTCATCCAATGGACCAGATTGAATTTCATAAGAAAATCGGAGAGATGGTTTACTCCACATTGGCAGACAAGGCATTGTTGGCACACAAATTGCAGAATTCATTGAATAACACATCTTCTCAATTGGATTTGGAAAAGGCTTCCTCTTTAGCCAAGGATAACAGGATCAAATCCTTCGAAGAAATTATTATTGAGTTGGGACATGATCCCAAGGATTCCAAAGGCATTAAAGCATTAATAAAAAATAAGGAAGAAGACATTGCAGCTCTCAGGAAACAGCTCAAGCTGCCCATTACCATGCATCCCCAAACTACAGAGATTGTTGAGAAGAAATCACAGGAAGATGTGATGGACCTGCTAATGAAAATGAATGAGAGATTGGCAAAAACAGAGCAGGAATTGGAGAAAGCACTACAAGAAAAGCAGGGAGAGTCGGCCTCCCAGCCCCCAGAAATAGCTCTAACAGTCACAACTGCTCCTCCTACAGGTATAACAACTATGCCTCCCACTGTCCCAGTATTAGCAGCAGGTATTTAAACAACAACAACAACAATAGCAGGCAGCAGCACTACCATGACCACTGAGGAATTGATAAAGGCTATGGAGGATTTAAAACTCCAAGTATCAAAATTAAAAGAGGCTAAAGAGAAATTGGCCAAGTTGGAAATAAGTTATGACAAATCTAAAATGACTGCGGCAGAAAAATCAAGGGAGGTAAAAGCATTGGAAAATAAAGTAAGAGCCTTAGAAAAGGATCTCTCCCTGCATAAAACCTTGGTAGAAATAAAAACTATTTTATGGACCAACATTGGCCAATTCCTCACTCATATATGGAAATCCATACAGATAATTCATGAGCAGATTGATTTGGTAACAACAGCCCAAGGGGAAATTCAAAAGGCCAGGGATTTATTGGGACACATGCCCGAACAGGCCAATAACCTAATACAGTTTTTGAACACCCACACCAAGGAAGAGTTGGCAGCACTGGATATCAGAGATAGGACAGGCACCATTCTAACAGTCAAAAGAGTTCTGACCATGAGGAACTTCATACAAAATATGGAGAGGAAGTGCTAGGACGTGCAAGTGGAGATAAATGCTTTCACACAGAAGTTTACAGATTTGGAGGAAAAGGGTCTGCCCAGTTTATTAACCAATGACTATAGACTGATGACACATGCAGACTATGCTCACAGGTTGAATACATATGTGGCTAATCAAGTCACAACCTCATCAAGTTTTACAGGAGAGAAGGCACTCCCATCTAGACAGACCCTGTATGACAATTTAGAAAATCTATTTTTTATTGAGCATGAAGTGAGACATCATTTCACAGTCCAACCTACTTTCTTTAGGTACACGGATACTGATGAAACTCTAATAAAACTGTGTAGACACCAATTACCAGATGACCAGTGGTGGCAAAGCATGTTAGAGATCCTGTAGGCATATCTCTGATTTCTTTATATCTTTGGGAAATCAAAAGTTCGTGTCACGCACCATAAAGTGGAAAACAAGAAGGGACGAGAATCAAGCTGGAGCAACAGCATAGTAAAGACGGTCCAGATGCAGCCGAGAGAGCCGGGACAGCAGCGCGCAATATCAGCGGAAATATCCACCAGCCGACTCACTAAGCAAACAGTCAACGCACCTTACCAACTGAGCGGCCAGCACAGCAGCATTTACTTCTGCATTCATTTCTCCATGTTTTCAAGATCATTTACTCCTCCTGTAGAGTAGGTGGAAAAAGTTATTGCTAGATATTATCTCATTGAGATATTTTGTAAACATTTTGTACAAATACCTCCCCAAGCTAAGTATTAGGGGTTGGTGATACGTTTCTGGAACTGTGTTATAACTTTGAGAACTCTTCTGAATAAAAGGTTGTTGGAATGATTTATTGCTGAAATCTCTGGTTATGGAATTGATGGCAGAGGACTATGTTGCAGAATTCTCGAATTATTTCATGGATCAATAAGTCTTTTTAACTCATGTTTTACAGTTTCTGTGTTTTATTATATCATCTATGCTCATGATCTTAATAACAGGGAAAAAGAATAACCCAGAACTTGCTTAACCGTACTATGTGTTCAATCTCTGTTATTGTTTATGTTTTCTTCAGAATCAGCATAAGCAGGAATTCTTAACTGCTCTTGTTTCCCCTGGTTCTTACATCTTGAATATAGCTAAGGAATTTTTAACTTCTCCCTAGCAATATTCATCCACTTTCCCTCTGTCATCATGATGAAGGATTCTTGATTTCCCTTCACCCCCTGACCCCATTTCACCTGATTCCAGCTTACAAATTGTTCCATGGTTAATTACCTTGCTCTGTAGTTCCTCCCTCTGTCAAAGAAACCATATCCAGCAGTTCATCATCATAGACTCCATTAACCAAATGGGCTGAACTTCTCATATTTACACCCCAGTTCTATTGAATGTCACCATCCAAAAATCAAAAAAACCCCTATACTTCATAACTAACCTAATATACCTAAAAAACAAAGCTAAATTATAAAGAGAGAGCCCTATCTGGATGCAGTTTTGTGACCTCGGCCGTATTCCCTTTTCTCACAACTTTTGGGGAACAACCTGAGTGATAACACTATCTAATTGCACAATTTACACAACATATTTTTGAGGTGTTATGTTTAGTTTGAGAGAAACTGAATATGGCATTATATTTGAGGGAGCACCTGAGTCTATTAGGAAATTGTGAACATTTTTATTGAAAATCTCAGAGGTTAAGAAAAAAGTAGGAGTATCATCTGGATGCTTTATTTTTCCTAATGAGGCTTTTGCAGTTGGCAAAGGGGATGTAAGGGCAACATTTAGTTCTTTGAGTAAAATATTTTGTTGTTGCTTAAGTTTACTTACCTAATGGATATGGAATTGAAGTCGAACACCCATGAAGTCATTCGATGGGAGGTCAATGATGTAAACCTGTTGTCGAATGCGAATTGCTTTCCATTGAGGCATGCAAGCTCTAAGGTACTGGAAGGGAGTTTCTAGATCATCTTCCCAGATAATTAACTGAAGTTTATGAGAAGTGATTCGTCAAGGGAGGGCCATAATGAATCCCACATCATCAACATGAAACCAAGGATGTAGTAGAGTGAACAAGTACGATTCAGGAATGTAGCATAAAATCAGACAGTGTACAGGCGGAAAAGAACTGTCGATAGGGATTCTCTTGAACATATTAGCAACACGACTTCAGAGTTCGGAAACATTTGACTTAGCATAGGATCAAAGGTCATGATGACAGAATGACATGATCAGATGAGAGGGAAAATGGATTCCCCAAACCTGGAAAAGAAAGTGACCAAGTGAGGATGTCCCAAACCCGACACGAGTAATAGATAAGTGTTGTGTTCAAGAGCGACATGCTACCTTTACAAGATACAAAAGATGGACACTTTCACCTTTTCCCCCACCATTTCTATCAAGTAACCCATATATTTGTTATCACAAACTAGAAGGGGATAGCATATGCATGCCATATAAGTTCACCCTTCAGATGAGTCCATCTTAGTAAGTTTTATAAGCCCTAGGAAGGAGGAACTCGGTCTTGTCATGGTGACAAGTCCTTCATCGCTTAAATTTTATGAGTCCAATAAAGGTGAAACTCAACATCTTTTTCATGTTTATAGAGTTTGAAAAAGAAGTGGAAAAGAAAAACTCCAAAGGTCCCTTTTCATAAATCATCTCTTGAACCCGAAAATGTAGAAAACAGTATCCAAGAGAATATCTTAGCCATATTTGACTAAGGTGAATACCATCAAGCTATGCAGGATGAAGACTACATCGATGCCCTTCGAGCATGTGAACTTCTCAAATTCTTCATGATTCCTGGGATCAGAGCACAACTCGAGTGATTGCAGCACTTAATCAGTTGGTGGGATGTAGATTGCCAACTATTCATGTTCGGGGATCAAGAGATTGAGATAGAGGTCACCGACATCTACTTCATTACTAGGTTGTCCAGAAAGGGACAATGAGTGTAGTTATCTGGATCACGTTCTGGAGGATAGAGCACATACATTCTCATTGCGAGGCATTGTTCAGGAGCTAAAAAGGGTAATATCAGGAATATTGACATAAAAACCATCACCAATCTTCCACTCCGAACCATCCTACACACTATGGCCTGAATAGTTAGGGTGCAAGCATTTCATGACGCATCAAAGTCTCACTTCTAGTACGCGATCGAATGCATAAATCCCATGGTATTCAACTCGTGTGAAGGTTTATTGGCATGCATGAAGCGCTAATTAATCAAGTACAAGAGGGAAAATCTAAAACAATTTGGTTTCGGATCTATTCTAGTAACGTTCATCCTCGAACGTGTGCCATTATTTCGTGATTAGTGGCTGGAATTGAATCTGCCAACACCCAGTGATCCATGTTTGCTCAGATGGGGAGAGTTGATGCAGCGACATGGGGGCGGTCAACATATGCCATTCCCTCCAACATTCTTCGAATGGTTGCGTCAGAAGCTAATCATGGTCGATGACTGGGCATATGCAGGGACGGATTTCCGAGGAGATCCAGATCTTCCACTCCCTCCAGGGGAACAATGGACTGATTCAGGTAAAAAACTATTTTTGAAGTTTATATCATTTTTTAATTTGTACTTAGATTTGACTTATAATGTTGTGTAGATGTTGGACCAAAGAGACCTCTAGGGGTTTCTCCAATAGCTAGGCGAGTGGCACACCAAATCGAGGATGCTCCTCCATATGTAGAGGGAGTAGATCCCATTGTCGAGGTAGAGCGTAACCTAGAAAGCTTAACCAGGGGGATTCCAGAGTATGCCTCAATCGATGAGGTGTCATTACGCTATCAGAGGCACATAGTAGGAGTATCTGCCATACTTCATCAGTTGTTGGGTTAAGTGATTAGGGTTGTCTCGTGCTATCATGAACACCATGTGGGCGAATAGCCAACTTCTAGTTTACTTTATGCACTATGTAGGCTTGTAAAGCCATGTGTCTCGGAACACAAATTTTGTTATTTTGATGTAGCAAACTCTTTTGCAAACACTCACTATATATACATACATATATATATATATAGATATATATATAGATATATATATATATATATAGATATATATATATAGATATATATATAGATATATATATAGATATATATATATATATATATATATATAGATATATATATATATATAGATAGATAGATAGATATACATGTTTTCCTATTTACCATATTCGATGTGTGATGTTCAATGATTTACAAGTTTCGTAAATGTCTATCTAACACATAATTAGACAATGCATCTGTTAATGTGTTCATGTGTCTTGGAATGTGATGATAAGTAATAAAATCACATTCTCGTTCCAATAAATGAAGTCACAAATACATTCTAAAAATTTGAGGGTTTCTAACTAAATATTGTTCATTAAGATGTAGTACAATGAGTTGTGAATTGAGTTTTACGATTAACTTTATAATGCCAAGAGTGATAGATTCTAACAAAAGTTCGATGACTGCACTATATTAGGAAATGTTATTAGTCTTCTAACCTAAACATATATCTTGCAAATTCATTAACTCACCATTACGCTCATAGATTGCCCATGCAAAAGAAGATAGACAAGCACCATCAGCAAAACCTATGTAATGGTTGGATGACATCTATAAACCAAGTAGAGCACGAGGTAAGAAGAGGAAAATGTTTGCAAAAGAAAACTAACACACCAAAATCACATTGCACACTAATGAAAACACACACTAGTGTACATAAGTATTTACACAAAAAAAACGTAAAATTTTTCAAATGGAGCACATTTGCGGACTTGGGTAATCGATCAATAGAGAATAAAACTGAAGTTTCACCGTTGGCATGACGTGTAAGCATCAACTAAGCCAAATAGTGGAATGAAATGCATAAATGACAATGCCCTCGGGTGAGTGAGGGTTACGAGTCATAGGATGAATACCCCATTGCAATAATAGGTGAAAGGTAAAGACTCAGTAAGAAGATCTAGAAAGAAGTCAAGAAAATCTTAATCTCATGGTGAGAAAAAGATGCCCCTAGTTGAAAGATTCTAACAATTTCAGGTTGGACCGAATTGTCAATGGGTAAGGTATTAGAGATGTTTCCCATGTTTCCCTCAGACAAAAATTCATGCACCAAGATGGGTGTTTGAAGTGGATAGGTAAGTGTACGAGAAACAAAGGTATCTAGACACGATGAAATCTCACCAAGACTTGGAAGAAATGAGGAACAATGATGAGCATCATTCCGGGGTGTTTCCTTAAGGGACATAAGCTCGGTGATACTCTTGTCAATAGGAAATATCTTGTTCAATGGATCCAGAGAATCCCAAGAACCAAGCCAAGGAGACTGTGAATATGCATCTAGATGCATACTAAGAGTAGTATGACTTTCAGAAGCAGTCATTGAAGCCAAAACAACAGCTTGGTAAGTTTTTTCTATGGGGTTGAGCGGCATAACATTGCCAAATGAATCAACTTGATCGGGAGATGGAACGATCCAAGGATCGTAAATAGTAGATATCATGTTGACAAAAGCGACATGAGGAGGTGGGAGGGAAAAAGTTCCCATAAGAGCAGAATATTTAAAAAGACCTGCCCCCATGCTCTCATAAGGAATGTTGGTATTTCCCACATATGGCACGTTTCCATTCGAAGAACTGGAAGAGAAAAAGGACAATAGATCAACAATGAATATTTTTCCTTCATGAGGAAAACGGAGCATACGAAACAAAGAAGAAACCACACAAAACATAACATGAGTCCAACTTCATCCAAGCAGAAGGTTATAATTCAAATTCGCATCCATGACTTCTACTTCCAATTCGACAGTTTTCCCTTCCAACGTGATGGGTAAACGAGTGAGAATACGGTAAGGACGAGATCCTCTTCCATCAAAGGCTTCTAAGGTGTTCAGAGACTGGTTGAGGGGTGGAGAGCTTATGGCTTTCCATCATGAAAAAAACATGATGCAGGTGGAGGCACCCTCATTAATCACAGTCTGATGAATAGTCTTGCCTTTAATAATGACTTTGATTAAAAATGAAATTTGATGGGAAGATGAGGAACATGATTTTCGAGGTCAAAAGTGATCAAATTTGAACCCATATGGTCAATTCCTCCTATAGCGGATAGTAATTCTTTCCGCTACATTGGACAAGTTTGAACAACTTCCAAGGCAGACATCACCGAAGGCGCTTGAGATAAATCTTCGACAATATTGTAATGCTAGGCATCTCATGCATTCTGATTATAATATGATTTCTGAAGAACACCTTTGGGAGGTGGTTGGATAACGAAGTCATTACTAGGTATCTCAATATGAAGAGGACTGGAATTAGGCAGAGTAGAAGTAGAAGGGGTATCAGTGGCTTCTTTCTCCACTGTCTTCTTTTGAGGATTTTGACAATCTTTTGACCGGGTGGCAATAGAAATAGGCATTGTTCCACGCATGTAAACCCAAGAACCTGAAGATGTAGAATATTGTAGTTTTTATACCAATTGGGTCTGTTGTGATGGGAAAGGTTCTTTCAGTACAACTGGTGTCCCTTGAGTTCCTTTTAACAAGCGACTAACTTCCACACGACGTGGACAATCCTTGGTATAGTGATCTTCCTCATAAATGAGGCAAGGATATTAGGCTTACGTCTAGATGCATCATCAGTAGATGACTTTCGAGGATCCTTTTTTGGGGCATAAATTTTTTCTTTTACCCTTTTTTTACCATTGGATATTTTGTTTGTTGCATTAGTTTGAACAACATTAACCTCAGAGATTTTACCAGGATTTGAAGAGGGTTTCGAAGGAGGATTGGATGTGATATTTGAAACAGATTTTCTCTTCAAAGAAACTTTATTTTGAAGTTTAAGACACTGATCCACTAATACCATCGACAGGTGGTATGTCCAGAGGTTTAGAAGATGCTGGATCCATAGATTACCTCAGAGCATCAGACAAGAGATCATATAACATATTGGATTGGGAATACACAAAATCTAAATATTGGGCACAGGAAATGGCTTCATATTCAGTTACACAACCTCCCATCGTTATGTCCTTGGAAATTTTGTTGATGAATGATTTGGTAAACCATTCTGTTAAAAACTCATCGGGTATATCAAACTTGATAAGGAGAGGCCGACATCTCCATTCATGGATATGATCAGAGATGTGGGTAACAATATTTTGTTTCAAATATGTAAGCAGATGGGTACCAGTTTCATAACAAACCAATAACTGGAAGTGATTAAGGGAGTGAGTAAGTAAGGAAAGTGGAAGTACCATCCTGGGTTTGGATTTCGCATCAATAATGAAAGGGTATTTCCCCTTGTATTTCTATGAGCATTTTGATGGATTATATGTGGTCTATGTGATTGTACTTTCATGAGTATTTTTTGATGCTATTATGTTGGTTATGTATGTGTTTTATGAGATTAATCATGTCTGTCTCTCATCATGTTTTTACTTGTAATTGAATGATCAATGTATCTATGACCTAATGGATGGAATTAAAGTTGATGTGTTGCGGCATCAATGGTTCTTAGCGATTCTCAGCTAGGTATGAGACCCCTATGCTCAAAACTATTATTTACACCTATAAATTAAATTAGGCCAAATTAATTTAAGTGAATTTATTTTATTAAAAAAATTAAATTTATTAATTAAACTAAAATTAAAAATTAATTAATCAATATACTTTTAAATGTAAAACCAATTTATTTAATTAATTAATTAAATTAATTTATTAAATTGATTTTATTTAGTTTATATTAATCTTATTTTTAATATTAGATCAAATCAATCTACTATTAAAAAATTACTTTTAATATAGGTTAAAATTATTAATTAAATTAAAATTTAAAATCAAAATTAAAAATTTATTTATCCATTTATTAATAAAGTGTTGAAATCTAGCCGACCTCTCCAAACCTAGGTTATCTATCCATCCTTCTATTAATAGGTTCTCATTTTCTTGACTCTCTCTTTCTCAAAATGAAGATCTCATTACCCTGATGATGGACTCACCTAGCTAGTCCGAAACGTTGGTTTCAAAATTGCTCACAGGTTTTTCCATTAATTAAATATTTGTGATATGTTTGACGAAATGCCTGTCATGGGTCGTAGGGGTCTAGTCAAGGTATTGAACAAATATTTGCTTTAGTATTGTCATTTCCATGCCATTTTACTGATTTGAATATTTGGTTCAATTCTGAGCAGTGACCTGGGCTCTAGGCCTAAAAAAGTGGCTCAAATCTCGGAGTCTCTAGCATAACACTGACAGTTTTGGTCTTTGGTTGCTGTGAAACAAGCCTGTGAGAGCGAATTTGGGTTTTTGGTCGCCCTCATGCCTATAACATGGGAGTGATTAAGGCTTAAGTTGTCCAAAAGATCATTGCGACCCCAAGGCAAGCTATCTAAAGTATTGGACTGGTTCTTGGGGGTCATGTAGCTAATAATTAATGTATGTATGGTGTGTTTCCATCGGTTCCACTTCCTTAACATGACCTAGGAGGTCGAATCATATCATAGTGGCCTATTGTCACATATTTACCCCGGCTAGTTGGTTGCTTGGGTAGATGTGGGAGGAGGGTGTTACAATAAGCACATAAATTCAAAATTAAATAGATAGTCACATCATTGACCTTTTGAATGCAAGATATACCTTCAAGATCTGTGAGGGTGAAAACTCTATCAAAATATTAACATTATGCCTTGTTATTTTATTTCCCTAATTTTTAATACAAAATACAAGGATGACTCACCATGGCACAAATAGACATGGAGTGCTATGATGGGATGGTACACATTTCTCTTCTTCCTTTACTTTAGTCTGATATCACTCATTTGTGTTCCTCAAATATGGAAGGAAAAATAATTGAAATAGTCATGAAAGACCTTTCTTTCTTTGTAACTCAATTTTTAATATGTCCATATAGCTAAGATAACTATGGCTAGAGTTTTTTTCATTATCTAATTATCAATTAGGGTGATTAGGGTTTGTGAACCTAGAGAACATCCTTATAAGATCTTAGATGCCTAGGTCCATGTGTAATTTTTGTTAGAAAGTTATATATTATAGATCAATGGAACACATAAAATATTGCAGAAATATAAACCCAGAAAATGCATAAAACAAGAGAGACACAATTATACGTGGTTTACTCAATCGTGGCTATGTCTATGGAGAAACAGCCAGTCCTTCCTTTTATATTATCCATCAAAATGAAGAGATACAATCTACAACAGATCCGTTGTAATTCCCTCTTCGCTCTCACACAATCTCCTCTCTCTTTCTCGCTTAGAATACGTATCTACATAGTCACAATACAATTCCCTCATATATAGCAAGGGGTTGCCTTCTAGGGGAAAAACCCTAAATTAAACATAGCTTATACCATCAAATTTATGCCTAATGAAAAACCCATATTGACTACGAAATTACAACATTTTACAAGGCAATTTTTCATCTATTTTTAGCTTCGAGGGTGCTACCCCCGATCCCATGCCGGGGGGGCTCTAAAGAATCGTCGTCGCCTCCCCCAAGAACCCCCTAGCAGCACACATAAACAAGCAGTGTTGCTACCACATTACGAAATGGGTTCCAATGCAACGATACCTCTAAAGAAAGAAGATAATTAGGCTCCTCACCCAACAATCTCCCACTTGGAGACTGATTATAGAAACTTCACCGCTGCTTCATTCACTGGATAATGACTCCACTTTGGACCTGGTTGTTTCTCATCTTCATCATCATACTTGAAGACCAATTGAAACAGAGCAGAATCTCAGTTTCTCCATCGTTACAAATTTTGTTAACATATCTGCAGGATTCTGGCTAGTGTGTATATTTTCCAGCTTCAATTGTCCATCTTCCAACACTCACCATATGAAATGGTACTTGAGTTTCATATGTTTAGTCTTGGAATGAAATGCAGAGTTCTTTGCAAGATGTATGGCACTTTGGTTGTCACTGTGTAATTTTCCCAACTCCTGCTTCTTACCCAATTCATCCAAATACCTTTGTAACCAAATCATTTCTTTACTAGCCTTTGTAGCAAAAACATACTCTATTTCCGTCGGTGAGAGTGCAACAACTCTTTGCAGTTTTGAAACCCAACTGACAGTTGTTCCACCTACAGTAAACACATACCCTGTGGTGCTCCTCCTATTATCTTTATTAGCCACCATATCTGCATCTACATATCCCTGTAGAGCAATGTTTGAACCATTAAAGCATAATGTTTGATTTGTGGTACCTCTCAAATATCTGAGAATCCACTTCACCTCCATCCAATGTTCTTTTCCTAGATTTTTCATGTACCTGCTTACAACTCCCACTGCATGTGCAATATCAGGCCTTGTGCAGACCATTGCATACATTAAGCTTCCAACTATTGATGCATATGGAACTTTAGACATATAAGCCATTTCTTCCTGAGTCTTGGAACACACCTCCTTACTTAGTTTGAAATGGCTAACCAAAGGTACACTAACTGGTTTTTCATTCTACATATTAAATCTTTTCAACACCTTTTCTATGTACTCACTCTGAGACAATATTAATTTTCGATTCTTCCTGTATCTAGTTATTCTCATACCAAGGATTTGTTTTGTTGTAACCAAATCCTTCATTACAAATGAGTTTTCCAAATTTATTTTGAGCACATTTATTTCCTAGATGGTAGAACCTGCAACAAGCATGTCATCTACATACAAATATAATATATCTACCATCATTTTTCCTTTTGAGATAAACACAATGGTTAGAGTGACATCTAGTATAACCTTGTTCAGACATAAACCTGTCAAATTTTTGATACCACTACCTTGGAGCCTATTTTAAGTCATACAATCTCTTCTTCAACCTGCACACTAGTTTCTCCTTCCCTTTTACCTCATATCCTTGTGGTTGCTACATATATATCTCTTCCTCCAAATCCCCATGGAGAAAGGTCGTCTTTACATCTAACTTCTCAAGATGAAAATCTTCAGCTGCTACTAGACTTAAAATAGTTCTTATTGAAGTCATTTTAACAAGATGATAAAATATCTCATCAAAGTCTATACCCTTTTTCTGTGAAAACCCCTTCACCACAAGTCTAGCTTTATACATTTTTCTACCTCCATCTTCTTCCTTCAACCTGTAAACCCATTTATTATGAAATTTTCTTTTACCTGCAGGAAACCTGACTAAGTCCCAAGTCTGGTTATGTACTAAGGATTCTATCTCTTCTTTCATGTCTTTCTCCCACTTCTTCCTAGTTTCTACCTTCACTGCTTCTTCATAACACTCTGGTTCACCAGAATCAGTCAACAATACATAATATAATGAAGGAGAGTATCGTTCAGGGAGTCTACTTATCCTCGTAGATCTTCTAACACCACTTTCAGGTGTTTGAGGTGCTTATTGCTGTTGTTGTTTTTATTATTGTTTTAGTTGTTGATCATTGTGATTTTCAGGCACCTTCACTTTTTATGTGATCTCATCAAGCATTATGTATTCTCTGTTTTCTTTTTCCTGCATCTGATCCTTATACAACCTTTTCATTGAATATGACATCTCTGCTCCTAATGATTTTGGGTTTTTCATAATTGTAAAAGCGATAACCAAAATCATTAACACCATATCGAATAGAGTTACATTTCTTTGATTTTGCCTCAAGATTTGTTCTATTTTCTTTATTAATGTGGACAAAGGCTTCACAACCAAAAGTCTTTAAAAAAGAGTAGTTTACCTTTTTACATGTCCATTCCTCCTCTAGAATACCACCATCCAAGGAACTTGAAGGCACTTTGTTTATTAGATAAATAGTAGTATCTTCAGCATCTACCCAAAATTGTAAAGGAAATCCTGCATTCAATCTCATGCACCTTGCATGCTCTATGATTGTCCTGTTCATCCTTTCTGACACGCCATTTTCTTGTGGTGTTCTTGGAACTGTCTTCTCTATACGAATTTCATTCTCTGAACAATACCTATCAAATTCTTTGTTGCAATATTCACCTCCATTGTCTGATCTGAGACACTTCATCCTTTTTCCTATCTCATTTTCAACCAAATCTTTACATTTCTTGAAAGTATCAAATACATCAGATTTATTTCGAATACAATAAATCTAGGTTTTTCTGGTTGCATCATCAATAAAAGTAACATAATAATGAGAGCCATCGAGAGATGATACCTGAGCAGGTCCCCAAACATCTGTATACACAAGCTCTAATTTTTCACTCTTCTTTTCTTTCCCAACTCTGAGGAATCTAACTTTCTTTTGTTTTCCATAAACACAATTCTAACAGAATTCCAAATAAACATGCTTCAAACCTAGCAACAAATTTCTAGAGTGACGAATTTGCATCCCCTTCTCACTCATGTGCCCGAGCCTATGACGCCACAATGTTGTATATGCTCCTATAGAGGTTAAATCATTAACAGAATTAGAAATACCATTACATATTTACAATGTACCAACCTTTTCTCCTTTTTCTATTACTAGGGCTCCTTTAGTGACCTTCCAGGTTTTATCTGTAAAAGTAGTTACACAACCTTCACCTCCCAACTGCCCTGTTGAAATTAGATTTTTCTTCAGATCTGGAACATGCCTTACCTCCTTCAACAACCATTGATTTCCATTCTACTATTTTATGAAAACTGTACCCATTCCAATTATTTTACAGGGTATATCATCACCTAATCGAACCTATCCAAAATCTCCTTGAACATAATCATGAAAATGTTTCCTATCAGGTGTGGCATGGAATGAGGCCCCTGAATCTACCACCCAGGCATCAATAATATTTTCTAATGAAAGAATCAAAGAATCTTGCAACACATCAACTGTCAGATTCGCTTCATGATTGTTTTCTTGTTGCACATCTCCTTCTTTTCCCTTCCGATACTTTTAGTCTTTCTTCAAGTGTCCTTTCTTCCCGCATTTCCAGCACACTATCCCCGATCTAGATTTGGATCTACCTTTCCTTGACTTACTACGATATCCTGGGCTCTTTCCTCTTTCCATTTTTCTTCCCCTAGTCTCAGTAATCAAAGCATTACCTAATGTCTCACAAGAGCTTTTCCATCGCATTTCCTTGCTAAGGATTGCATCGACAACATCATCAAACTTTAAAGTACTAGATCCAGAGATAGAGTTACTAATAGCCATAACTAAACCATTCCAACTTTCTGGCAATGAGCATATAAATAACAGATCCTTAGCTTCATCATCAAAAGTTACCCCTACAGAACTTAACTAGTAACTGTATTAAATTCATTTAAATGATCAACAACAGATCCACCTTCTTACATCTTCATATTAAATAAACACTTCATAAGAAATAACTTATTTGAGGCCGAGGGTTTTGTCATATAATTTGGGTAATGTCGACATTAAACCCTTTATTTCCGTTTCCTTTGAAATATTAAACACTACATATGCCACTAGGCACAACCATATCATTCCAAGTGCCTTTCTTTCAAGAATATCCCATTCAATGTCTGTCATACTCGTCGGCTTCTTTGTCCTTTTGCTCAATGGTAGGTATAGATCTTTCTGATATAGATAATCTTACATCTGCATCTTCCACAGCTGGTAGTTTCGGTCATTAAATTGTTCGACCCTAAACCTACAATATTCCACCATTGCTCCCACTTGAACCAGGAACCCTTCTCTCCTGCGATTTTATCAACCAAATAGGCCTTCGGCTTTGAAACCAATTGTTAGAAAATTATATATTACAGAGCAATGGAACACATAAAATATCGCATAAATATAAGCATAGAAAACGCATAAAACAAGAGAGACACGGATATACATGGTTCACCAAATTTGGGCTACGTCCACAGAGAAACAACCAATCTTTCCTTTTATATTATCCAGCAAAATGAAGGGATACAACCTACAATAGATCTGTTGTAATTCCCTCTTCACTCTCACACAATCTCCTCTCTCTTTCTCGCTTAGAATACAGATCTACATAGCCACAATACAATTCCCTCATATATAGCGAGGGGTCGCCCTCTAGGGAAAAAAACCCTAAATTAAACATAACTTCTACCGTCAAATTTCTACATAATGAACGGCCCAGATTGACTACGAAATTACAACATTTTACAAAGCAATTTTTCATCTATTTTTAGCTTCGGGGGCGCTGCCCCCGATCCCCGACCAGGTGGGGGCTCTAAATAATCGTTGTCACCCCTTGGTGGGGTGCATAAACAGGCAGCGTTGCCGCCACATTACGAAATGGGGTCCAATGCGGCGATTCCTCTGAATAAAGAAGATAATCAGGCTCCACACCTAACAAGTTTTGGGCCTAATGTAGCATCTAATTAGCGTTAAGGTGGTCCATGCATAAGTTAACTATTGGAGACCATAAGTTTTCTATACAAACTCTAGTTGAGCTCTACTTTTCCCTATTGGAAATCTCTCAAGATGTACTACCCCATGGGGTAATTTTCTATGCCAATTGTAGGTTTTTAACCCTAAAAGCATATTTTTTTAACCCAAGCAAGCAATGTTTTAAGGCCCTACCCAAAAAATTTAAGGATCACTACTAAAAATTTCCCCTATAAGTCTATAGCTCTTATTCATTGGCTTATAAAGCAATAAAATGGATGACAAATTATATAGTTATCCATTTGATACTTGTTTATTTTAGAAACTATTGTTTATCCCAAAATCCACATGAACCCACACAAAACACTATATGGCTAAAACCATATTATCTACATAATTTAATATTGAAACTAGAAGTGAACTTTTTGTATACTAGTACAAACTATTTCTCATGGAAACCTCACATTGAAGATGTACTAAGAAGTAAATGATTGTATTGGATTACATAGGGAAAGAGAAAGCCTCCATAAATGCTTATAAGAGAGTTGAATAGGATAGTAGGAATGAAAAACATGTGGATCAATTGGAATATCCATTTCTCTTGACTTGTGGTTCCACATTCAATGAATCAATGACACATATGAAGTCTGGGAAATCTTGAAAAATATATATGGTTAACCTAATATCATTAGATCTCATCAAATTGAAAATCATTTCTTAACTTTAAGCCATAATGATTTATCTTTCATTCATGATTATTTATTTAAGTGCAATCATTCATACTTAAAAATTGTCCATTCAATCTAAAGTATGAACACTACATATATGTTATTCTTTTCAAGCATGGTTTTGCATATTTTATTTTTGTATCTACATTCTATTCCAATAGAAAATATATGGGGGTTTCATATTAGAAACATTCTCTTGAATAATTTTGTCTCATTGATTAGAAAGAAAGGCAAGCTCTTGCATATTGGAGTGATCAACAATACAGGTACCTCTAAAAAGACCCTAGTGGCCCAACCAAAATGTAAAACCAAACATCCAAAGAAGCAAAAGCCTCGCAACATCCTTCCAAAAACAAGGATATAAAACCTTTTTAGACTACTTCTACTCCTAATGGTGTCAAACGACCAAATC
This sequence comes from Pinus tabuliformis, assembly GCA_031772625.1. Taxonomy (NCBI): domain Eukaryota; kingdom Viridiplantae; phylum Streptophyta; class Pinopsida; order Pinales; family Pinaceae; genus Pinus; species Pinus tabuliformis. The sequence goes on from CM062820.1 coordinate 681,875,749, forward strand.
GAAGAGTAAGAACACTAATAAACATTACAATTATTGTGGGAAAGATAGCCATCTAGAGTCTAAATGTTTTAAAAAGATGGATGTCATGGAAGTAGTAATGAAGAAGCACAACATCAACATTGGTTCTTGTTTTAACACTTCTTCTCATGGACATGCACATTCCACTTTTGGCTTCTCCTTCAATTCAACCTCTACTTTTTCTTCTGTTGAGAGGCTTATTGATTCTAAATCAACTTATGATTCCAAGTCACTCTCCCCCTTTGTCATCAAGGGCAAAGGGTTATGCTCCCCCTGAGTTCATGCTGAAATCTTTGCTCTCCTGTGTTGTGCATGCTCCCCCTGAGTTCATGCTGAAATCTCTACTCTCCTGTGTTGTGCATGTTCCCCTTGACTATAGGCAAGGTCTTCAAAAAGATGTTCTACAAGAAAGAACGTGACTCTATACATTATAAATGACCTTCCTATCACCAAGGACTCATACATACATCCATCTCCCAACCAAGTGGGGATATACCAATAGTTTACACATGATAAAACAAGAACATTACATCATCCATCCCAGGCATAGTGGGGAAACCAAAATAGGCCGTTACATGACCTTGATAATAAAAAATATAGAGACGAAATATCTAAAACAAGACTATGATAGTCATCAACAACTATCATCAGCAACATTTGTCACTCATCATTCAGACCAGCAACCATGTTCTCCCTCAACACCTGTTCCACCTGAAACCAAAAACAACTGAAATTGAACCAAGATCTTCTAAGATAATGCCAACAATGCATTATTATAATTATATGCTCCCCTGAACCTGTGTCATATGGTCTCCATCAGACCCATGTCAGACTCTTTTCATCCTAAGTCTAGCCTTGTTTCTAATAACATCTCCATTTTCGTTTAGCTTGTTTTTGAATATCAATTTGGTCCCTATGACATTCTTATCATTAGGTCTAGGAACCAATTCCCAAGTGTTATTCTTTTCAGTCTACTCAAGTTCGTCATTCATGGCCTTGACCCAACATTAATCTTTGCATGCTTCACTTAAATTTCGTGGTTCAGCGGAGGAGAGTAATGCTAGATAGCTTGAAGCTTTTGTTATAGTTCTTCTTGTTTGAACACCTGCCTCTTTCTACCCCAAAATTTGAGTCTCTGCATGGTTCTTCTGAACATACCTGGATGGAGTCTTTTCTTCTTTTCTTATATGTTCTTCTGGAGCCTCATACGTTTCTTCTTCAGCATTAGTTTGGTCTGATGTTGAAGGATAGTCCTCTTCGTCTTCAAAATCTTTAGTTTTTATCTGTTTTGAATTGTTGCCTTCTTCATCAGCCACCACATCAATACTTTCAAAAAAAATTCCAATCTTTTATTGTAACACTTATATCCTTTACTTCGGGAAGAGTAACCAAGGAGAATGCGCTCATCTTCTCTAGGTTCAAACTTGCCAAGATTTTCATCAATATTTTTGTTGTAACATTTACTTCCAAAAACTTTGAAGTATTTTACCGTAGGAGTCTTACCATACCAAAGTTCATGAGGAGTTTGAGTGCTGTTTACCCGAACGTTTGTTTTGTTGAGAATAGTAACGGCAGCAAATGCAGCTTCACCCCAAAAGGTTGCAAGAGTTCCAGATTCATCAAGCATGGCATGAGCCATTTGTTGAACCTTTCTGTTCATCCTTTCTACTACTCCATTTTGTTGAGGAGTTCTTGCAGTAGAGAATTCCCTCTTATTCCATGTTCTTCACAAAAGTCGAAAAATTCATCCAAGGTAAATTCCCCTCCTCGATCAGACCTGAGGAATTTGATTCTGCGATCGGATTCATTTTCAACCAAGGCTTTGAAAGCTTTGAACTTTTCAAAAGCTTCATCTTTATGCTTTAGAATTCCTATCCAACACATCCTGGAAAAGTCGTTAATGAACAATATAAAGTATTCTTCTCCTCGAGGTGACTTTTTCCTCAATGGACCACATAAATTAGTATGGACAAGTTCAAGTGGCTTACTAGCTGATCCTTCCTTCTCAGGGAAATTAGTTCTGGTTTTCTTACCAAATTGACATGATTTGCATATTGTATTGTCTGGAATTCTGATGTCAGGGAGATCACGAACCGCCTGATATTTGCATGCTTTCCTTATCTGAGAGAAGCTTAGATGCCCCAATATTTTGTGCCATAGCCAGTGTTCATCATTCTTGCTTAGATAGCACTGTTGTTGTCCTCCCTTGAGTATGTATAAATTATTTGGAGTTCTTATGCCTTTGATCACTGTTTCTCCTGTATCAAGCTCACGAACAATACATCCGTTTGATCGAAATATTACTTCATTTCCTTGATCACACGTTTGGCTAACACTCAATAGGTTATGCTTTAAGCCATCAACATACATAACATTTCTAGCTTTGACTTTTTCTTTCAAAAGAACAAAACCTTGACTATACAAGAAATGGAAAGGCTAGGCAATCCTATGTCAATCAAGGGAATCCTCCATGCCTCTAATAAATCATGACCAATAATCCACATACATATGCCATGCATGACAAAACTAGTGAGGAAAACATACATGCAACTCGATACCTGCAAGAAAATCCCACTGTAGTTGTTGATCCTGATGTCCTCTCATGCTTTCCTACTCTTCCTTTGCCTTCTTGCTCCAAAAATCCAAGTATGCCAAACCCTCCAAGAGTGATCCAAGAAAATTATAAGTATCCAAGAGTATGAGAGAGAGAATAACGAGAGAGCTCCTAAACTGAACTGACAAAAGGTTACCAATTGATCCTCAGAACCCTTTTTATGAATGAGGCCTCTATTTTCTCCATTTTCCATTATTTTCCTTCATTTTCCTCCTCACGTGCAACCTATGACCTTTCGCCTCCCTTTTCTCCTAATTTCCATTATTTTCATAAATAAATGTGCCAAAAATTCCATTTTTCCTTTCCAAAGCCTTACCCACAACCGTTTCCAATTTCCTTAGCCATTAAACAATCACAAGTGATCCCCATCACTAGGATTTTCCCCAACATTCAACAGTGGCTGCAGTAGCATCAAAAATTTTATCCAAGGAGGCCAACTTGGAACAGGTTCTCATAAGCCATTTGTGACCACTTTGATCAGGAATCTCACTTTCTAGGTCATCTCACTAAGCTAAGGAAAACGGGTACAGTACAAGACTACATTGCATCCTTTGAAAAATTGGCCATAAGGACCGAAGGATTGGGAGGTGTCTTTTACTTGGAATGTTTCATTAGTAGCCTAAAGGAAGCCATCCAAGCCTATGTCTGAATGCATCACCTAATTACTTGGTTGGAAGAATGCAACAAGGCCATAGAGGTAGAAGTCACTTTAAATTCCCAATCCAATAGTCCAAATTTCGTCGCACAGGCACGTCCCACCTCGACTACGGGCCCCACCCAAACACTTAAGGTTCAAAAGGTGTCGTTGATAGTAATGGTGAAAAGAAGGAAAAAGGACTCTACTACTACTTTGTTGACAAACACTCCTTGGGACATAAATGCAAGGAACCAATATTCTTTCAAATTGAAGCTACTCAAAAAAGATCCACCGATGAAGATCCATCCAATGAAGTTCCTGAGGATAAAGAGGGTGAACCCCTAACAACCTCAGACACCGATACTACAACTACGCCAAATGAGCTGGTTATCTCACTCTATTGCCTGACCAACATTTCTTCTCCCTAGACTCTCAAAATCAAAGGTTTTCTTAAACATTGGAAAGTAATGGTATTGATTGATAGTGGAAGAATGTATAAATTTTTCCATAAGCGAGTAGCAAAATCATTTCATTGTTTTCTCAGGCCAGTATCTAATTTCCAATTCCTTATCGTTGATGAGGGAACCATGAAATGTTAAGGACGTTGTGAAAATATTAAGCTTCAAATGGGGGATTATCACCTAAATACCCACATGTTTACCATAGAAATGGATGGTTGTGAATTTGTCCTTTGGGTTGAATGGCTATGCACACTAGGCCCTATCACAATGGACTTCCAGGAGTTATATATAAGCTTTAAGTAGAATTTCCACCCTCATAAACTACGGGGACTCCAGGAAGGTGTTCCTTCTATCATCAACTCACATTGAATGGAGAAGAATTTTTAAAAGGTCCATCATGGGATAGTATCACAATGTAATGCCATTCATGCCATTGAATCCACTCCTCCTCTCGTTCATATAGATATGCGAGAGGTATTTTATCACCACTAGTGGGTCTTTGACAAAACTAAGGAGCTCCCACCCTCTAGGGTGAACATGATCATAGCATCCTTTTGCTCCTAGGTAACCAGCCGCTAAATGTCCACCCTTATCAATATCCTTTTGCACAAAAGAATGAAATTGAAAAAATCGTCAAGGAACTCCTCGAAGGCAGTGTTATTCATCCGAACACCATCCCTTATTCATCTCTGAGGGTCATTGCTTTAAAGAAAGATGATGAATGTTGCATGTGCACATACTTTGTGGCCCTTAACAATCTCACTATCAAGGACAAATCTCCTATCCCAATAGTTGATTATCTACTTGATGAACTGTATGGTGCCAATTTTTTTTCCAAGTTGGGCCTTCACTCAGGCTATCACCAAATATGGATGAAGGAAGTTGACATTCCAAAGACAACCTTCTGAACTCATGAAGGCCATGGTGAATTCTTGGTCATGCTATTTGGTCTCTGTAATGACCCATCCACTTTTCAGAGCCTCATGAACCACCTTTTGAAGCCATATATTAGAAAAATGTCCTAATGTGTTTTGATGACATTCTCATCTACATCATAATTTTCTCATAGCCTAAAATATTTCCTGGAGCAGCATCTATCATCACCAAGAGAAAAAAAAAAATGGTTTGCAAAAATTTTGGGATATGATTATGAGATAATTTACAAGAAGGGGTCTGAAAATGTAGTGGTTTATGCCTTATCACACCAATTTTAGGATGAGGGAAACATTTTATCCCTCTATCTACCCATACCAGATTTGATTGAATAATCCCATCATGAATGTTTATCCCACCCCTCTTTTTCCCAACTTATTAATAGATTACGAGCATATCCTAATTCCTCATAGGACTACTCTTGGAAGGATGAAGTTCTTCACTATAAGGACCGGGTAGTGTTATCCCCTACCTCTACACTCAAAACACGCATCTTGGATTAGCTGTACTCCTCTCTGGTTGTAGGACATTTAAGATTTTAGGAAACTTATGCATGAGCCCACTGATCTTTCTTTTAGACCGACATGAAGAATGACATTCTTACTTTTGTATTTGAATGTGATGTATACCAACGAAGGGGAAACGATCAAGCTACTGGGAATCGTAAAACCTTTTCCACTCCCTAGTTTCATCTAGACATATGTCTCCATGGATTTCATTACATGTCTCCCAAAGCCATGCAACAAATCAATCATCATGGAAGTTGTTGACAAAATTTTCAAATATGCTCATTTTTGCAATCTACCACACCCATTTACCCCAAAATTGGTAGCTCAAGTTTTCATGAACCAAATTTCAAACTCAATGCCATGCAAACTTCCATTGTGTTTGATCGAGACCCAACTTTCAACAACAAATTTTGGTGGGAACGTTTCAAGCCATAGGGCATGCAAATCCAACTGAGTACAACATATCATCCCCAAACCAATGGTCAAACAGAAGCAATCAACAAATGTTTGGAGACCTATCTGTGGTGTTTCATTTTAGACAAGTAACATTAATGAGTACAATGGTTGACTTTAGCTGAATGGTGGTATAATACTAACTATCATGAAGCCATCAAGATGATTCCATATGAGGCAGTGTATGGACAAATCCCACCTTCAAACGATTCTTATATCCCTGGATCTTCCACAGTACAAGAAATTGATCAGATCCTGTAAAACCTTGTCACTATGATCGTTCATCTAAAATATAATCTCCTTCATTCTCAGAATATAATGAAGCAACAACCCTATGAACATCATTCAAAGCGGTGATTTCAAGCGGGTGACCAGGTTTTCTCGCAACTCCAACCTTATAAGTAGACCTCTCTCAAAGAAAAGGGCTATCAGAAACTAGCACCAAAATTCTATGGGCTTTATCACGTTCTTCAACATATAGGAGTAGTTTCTTACAAACAGGCCTTGCCAACTACTTCAAAAATACACAAAGTCTTTTGTGTATCTTGCCTCAAGAAAGTTGTGTGGAACAATTGCAAGGTCTAAACAAGTCTTCCATAATTGGATGAGGAAATTTCACTTTGGCTCATACCTGAACAGGTCCTCGATACTCGCGAAATACATCTCTGCGGCCGCACGATCAAGGAAGTCATCATTAAGTGGAAAGACACATCTCTAAAAGATGCGACATGCAAACCAACCACTATTCTTCAGTATTTTCCACAACTTTAGCCTTTAGGACAAGGTGCTTTTAATGGGGGAGGGTATGTTAGGGTCCAACCCTAACCACTTTATTTATGTAATAATCCCAAGGGGCCTAGTCAAATTCATAGTTAGTTAGTTGAGCAATAAAGCTTGTAAGCAGTTATCCACATTAATAATAATTATAATTGGTTGAATCGCATTATAGAAAATGGACCAAAATTGTTATAAGTGGGCCATAGTTAATTAATAAAGTGGTTAACTGTATTATGCAAGGGACCACTAGTAGTTAGGATTTTGGATGTCATAAAGTTATAATTAGTCTTAGATAGCAAGGGGAGAATCATCAAGTTTTATTGTAATCGATATCTGCTCTATTGGAGGTTTTCCCCTCGAAGATGAAAGTGAACATTATATTTTTCTTCTGAATCATAAAATATCTTCTCATCTTGTCTCAATTAATGTGATATTTTTATGTTTCGAGCTATATTGTTTCGTATTTTTGGCATTATGTTTTTCTCACAGGTCTAGTGCATAACAAAGGAAGTAGTAACAAAGATTAAATGTGTAGTATTATGATTTTAGGGGCCAAAAAGGTCCAAATCCCATCATTCTAGGATACAAGTAATTAGTTGATGGCTTCTCTATGTTTCCTTCACATATATTTGTTCTATCATCCAAGCATTTGGACTGTAATGAACGAAAATTACCATTATTCGTTGACGAAAATATTATAAAAATAGAACTCAAACATTGATTCTAGTGAATGAAAATTCACAGATTATCGTTATTGTAAACTTCATAAATTCTACATATCATTTTATCCTCCTCAAACACTCTCAGCTTGGAAATTTACTTTCTAGACTTCATCTCTTTTGCAAGCATAATTATCGATTGTTATACGTCCCTTAAATTTCCCCTTCCTGGTTGAGTACACTACAACTACAAGCATATATTAATTAAACTCTCGTGTTACCCAATTTGAGTTGCAAAAGAGGGAGAAAATCATACTTTCTTAAGCTTTCTATTGCACAAGTTCATATATGATGTTATCTGCAAGATTTTGTTGCTGCAAATTTTAGAGGAGTTGAAGAAAGCACAAGGAGCCTTTTTTTCTTTCCTTTGTAGAGAAAGATTCCTAGTCCTAGTTCTAGTTCTAACTCCAAGAGAGCTAAATAGGGAGCGCTTCATGAATGCAACCTCTCCATCTTAGTTGTTTGCATATTGATAATTTTCATTGCCAACACTTATTATAGTTAATATCATCACACAAATATGAACATTAACATTTTCTTCACTGAATTCAAAATAATTGTTTAGATACATAGGCTATAAAATGAAGAATCCAAGATATTGTTTAAAATAGAAAACATATATCCATTACATGAGTAGGATAAGCATAATCCTATATCAATACCCAACCATGTCTTGAAATCTTGACTATGTTCTAAATGATAATATAGCTTTAGATTTTTCTATGTTTTGGTTATTTCGATTTTGGTATAAAAAATTGTACCTATAGAAAATATATGAAATTAATCTTATTTAAGTTAGAAGATGTGAAAATACTTCATTTGGACATATTTAGTACCTAACAAAACCTATATTTTCACATTAGATATGGGTTCGTAATGTTGTAGAATTCAAAATAGTCAAGATTTGGACATGGACAACATTTATTAGGAAATTACAGTTTCATACGAGGATTTACATTAACATAGGGAAATTATATCAAATGAGCCTTAAGCAACTCATTTTCTAGCAACTCCAAGAAATTGATTGTACATAATGTTTTCAAAATTATTCATAAGACTTTAAAGGCATGACAAATATAAAATATCCAATTTAAAGTTTCATGTTTCAAGACAGATTATCCAATGGAAACATAGAAAAGTCATAAAGAGGAAGAAGATGTAGTAATGAAGACCCAATGCTATATAGTAATCTCAAAATTGTCATGACGTACACAAAACAATAATTGAATATTTTGTTCACTATAATCCAATGATGTTGTCCAATATTTACCATGAACAAACTCACAAATTTCCACTTCATGGGTAATACTTAGGCTTGTGTAAACCATGGAATACATCAAACTTCCAATGCACTTTAATATGGAACTTGTGCCACCTAGGATTTCTTAGTCATATTTAGCTCCATCTCCTCTACCAATTTTTTATTCATGATAGTTGCAATTGATATGATTTTGTTTACAACCAATCATGGAAAACAACTTAAGCATATATCTAGGAAACATTTGCTATACTTAGAAATACTTGCTTGTTGAGAGTCATCTTTGGACACCTAAATCTCTAAGCAATAGTGTGACTCTTCTACATGCTTCACTTCAATTTGAGATGGAAACTATTTTCTAATGCTTTTTATCAACCTTATGTTTTTACTCCCTGATATGAGGTCATCCATGTTCAAAGAAACAACCATTAAGAGTGGTGGACCTTCCCCTTCACTATAATAAATGTATAGATCAATATCACTTTGAATAAAATTAATGTTAAGGGTCATAAAATTGAATTTAACATACAATTTTCTTGTCAACTATTTAGATTATAAATAGATAGTGTTATCTTGCACATTCACTACTTCTTCCCCCTTTTTGTAAATCCCATGTACAAAAATTCATCTTCACATCCATTTTATGTACTTACCAATTTGAACATGTACATACCTCAAATGGTTGTAAACATGGTGTGCATAGTCATCAATTTCTAGACGTGTAACTATTATCACCAAGTATGCTAGTGGGGGGCTATAGAAGCAAGATAATAAAAAATGGTATTAAATAGTGGATACTCCTATAAAAAAAACTAGTAGTTTAACACTTCGAGTTCTGCCCCTGAATTATTAATGTGATGATCATGTATAAATGTTAAGTTGGTGAGTCAAATACATATGATATAAGTTAGTGAGATGAGTTATATTATATGGCATGTGTGGCCATGTAGATGTGTTAGATACATTTTGGGGCTAGCATGCCCAAGTACATGTGTCGTTTTTGCTAAGTGGTCGTAGGGCCGAGATTATAAATACAATGTAATTGTTGTACATTTTATAATAAAAAAGTAGATTGGTTGTGGATCCCACTCCATGTAAAAGAGTACGGAGGGAAATGCAACTCCAGAATGATAGGAAATGGGTTGATGTGATCGATATTGGGATATAAGGGCACTTGGGGGGACTACGTGGCTTCAGAGAGGTGCCACATGGTAGAGAAAGGCCATGCAATGATGAAAAACATATATTTCCTAGAAAAGAGATCGAAGAATGATTATTATGTTCATTATATGGATATGTTTCAGGTGACTTCAGTTTTGTGCAACCATCTAGTGAGACCTAAGCCTGGGTTTTGGACTAGCTAGGAGTTGTTTATATTTATGTTCTAGGAATGACATGACTCCTACAATCCATGTGCTAAACAAATCTTGACTAGTTGTAAGGCACCCTAGAAGGTGGGCACTATAGACGAACCGACAGGGCTTGGAGAAGGGTGTTCTAATTGGGCGCAAGTTTGGGGAAGCATAGCATTGTGGTTAGAGTTGTGACTATTGGGTTAGTTCCTTGGCCATAGATATATTTATTTTTTCGTGTTCTCACCATTTCTTGTAGAGTTGTGGTCCCGGCTCAAGGGTGACCTATTGTTAATTTTCAAGAACTACAGGGTCTATGGATGGGTGGAATGTGGAGAACTTGTGGCTAGTTTCTCATTTTACTTAGATTAGTGTCATGTGTGTCATTTGATGAATTTATGGGCCTCGCTTTTGATTATATGTTACCTTCCTTAAAAACCCTAGTTAGGGTTAAGAATCGTGAATATGTATTCCATTGTGCATTGTGTTTATGTGCCATATTTTATATATTGTTTGGTGTTTATAGGTATATATCATTATGTGGTGTGTGGGTTTAACCTGCTAGTTATGTGTGTTTTGGGTTGTACTAATTAGGGCTTTATGTGCTTAATATATTTGTTGTGTATACCTCTAAATTAGGGTGTGTATAAACCCTAATTACTATGTGAGTGTGTAATCATTTTAGTATTTTAGAAATTATTTGTTAACCATATATGTTTTTAATGGGACTCAAGCTAGGGTTAATACCCAAGTTACGGATGTATAGAAGGGTATTCCCAGAATTACAACAACAATGGTAGTGAGCTAGGGTTTGATAATTGTAATCGTAAATTAAATGCTTCTGCGAGAATATTGGTAAATTATTTGGTGAATTTTGGGTTCAGGGTATGTAATGTTGTCTAGCTGGGGACCAAGGATGTTACAAGATGCTATTAGAGGACATGTTACAACATTGGGTCTGTCTCAATTACACTTTTAAATTCATAAAAAGGGAAATGCACTACGACTCATATTATTTTCTGCAAAAAAAAATTGGGTGTATAAAGTGTTGGCATTATGACTAATGTGTCGCCCTTGATGGAAACCTATTTCATAAGAGATGTCAACATGATGGTTATGAAGATGCTACAGGTGATATGAATATCAAGAATATCATTTCAGAGATAGATGGATGGAAAAGATAAAGTGTGAGAAAGTATATGCAGGTCTTTGTTCGAAATAATACTGAGAGAGGGGGGGGGGGCGTGAATCAGTATTATTAAATCAAACACTTTTCATTTTCATAGATATATATACACTACTTCAGTTATGGGAACCCGCATTTATTCGCAACTGTGCCTAAAGCAACCAGCGTATATCAGTAAACTTATGATTCAGTTAATCCATTAAATGTTAATCTTTAATCAGTGGATCAAAACTTTATTAACCATAAGAAAAGTAAACAGGTGCAGTAAAATAGAACAGATCATCGCACACATGAACACAAGATATAAGGTGGAAACCCAATGTGGGTGAAAACCACCTGTTGCAATTCGTCTCTATCTGCTTTTAATAAGAAACTTCTTTTTACAATATTTTTGTATAGGTGCAATCTTATACCAGTACGCAGGCTTCTACCTGCAAAAGGCTACAACCTTCTCTCATTCTCCAAGTTCTCCTGGAAAGGAGCTACAACCCCCTTAGCTCTTGTACTAGCTGATGTACTAGTATGTAGGTGCTAACCTATAGAAGGCTACAACCTTCTCTTTTCTTCCAGGGACCACGTTTCATAAATTTTCAGACTGGATCGATAAATAACATCAATCAAACATCAAATGTATCTGCATCAACCAATCCCCTTTGCACCAACAAAAACTGAATCAATCAATCACTTCTCTGAATGTTGTAACCAAAATACAGTAGCATTACCCAGACACCAATCCTGAACCTAGAATACTGTAGCAATAAACAGAAGTAGCTAAAACATATTTTATGAAATGTACGTTACTTCAAGATGAAGAACCTACATGCATATGCTTCTGTATCAAGGGAAACCAGCGTATGCACTGTTTTGAATTAATGAACCAACATGTATACGCGTCTTTGCTATGCCAAACCTGCGTACAGATATATAAAAGACAATTTTCCCTTTTCAAATATTCAGACATCAGTTATACCTAGATTATCATATTTATAGATCAAGTCATGCGCCAAATATAACAGATCAAAAACACAAAAAGATACTTCTATTTAAGCCTTAAGATCTTGACCCATCAATAGAACTTATCCTTATTCTAGCGCTCAGGTTCCTCCTTGATTCAGATCCAGCTATGCACCATAACCCAATGACCAGTATTCTAGATCTTGCTCTTCATAAGATATTCAATACTTGAGTGAATGCCTTTGCCTAATGATCTCCTTCCCCTTTTATAGTCTTAGCCCTTACTCAATACCATGGTCCAAAACCACTTAGAACCAATACCTGGGTTCAACACTTCGGACAAGATACCATGGTCCAAAACCATAGGTCCAAATACCATGGACTAAAAATAATTTTTCCCACATGTACGTGATTTTCCGTGCATGAAAGTGCGTGCATACGCATACACGCCTTTTGATCAGTGATCTCGCGTGTATACGCGGCTTGGTTAAGAGGAAACTGCGTATATCTCTTTTTCCTTCATTCTAAGAGCCTGAACTGTGATCTGTCATCTGAGTGAGTTTCCATCAAGGACAACGCCTGTGTCATAGTGCTAAATCTATGTCATAATGCCAACAATCTCCCCCTTTGGACTTGATGGCAACCCCAAGTCACTCTCCCCCTTTGTCATCAAGGGCAAAGGGTTATGCTCCCCCTGAGTTCATGCTGAAATCTTTGCTCTCCTGTGTTGTGCATGCTCCCCCTGAGTTCATGCTGAAATCTCTACTCTCCTGTGTTGTGCATGTTCCCCTTGACTATAGGCAAGGTCTTCAAAAAGATGTTCTACAAGAAAGAACGTGACTCTATACATTATAAATGACCTTCCTATCACCAAGGACTCATACATACATCCATCTCCCAACCAAGTGGGGATATACCAATAGTTTACACATGATAAAACAAGAACATTACATCATCCATCCCAGGCATAGTGGGGAAACCAAAATAGGCCGTTACATGACCTTGATAATAAAAAATATAGAGACGAAATATCTAAAACAAGACTATGATAGTCATCAACAACTATCATCAGCAACATTTGTCACTCATCATTCAGACCAGCAACCATGTTCTCCCTCAACACCTGTTCCACCTGAAACCAAAAACAACTGAAATTGAACCAAGATCTTCTAAGATAATGCCAACAATGCATTATTATAATTATATGCTCCCCCTGAACCTGTGTCATATGGTCTCCATCAGACCCATGTCAGACTCTTTTCATCCTAAGTCTAGCCTTGTTTCTAATAACATCTCCATTTTCGTTTAGCTTGTTTTTGAATATCAATTTGGTCCCTATGACATTCTTATCATTAGGTCTAGGAACCAATTCCCAAGTGTTATTCTTTTCAGTCTACTCAAGTTCGTCATTCATGGCCTTGACCCAACATTAATCTTTGCATGCTTCACTTAAATTTCGTGGTTCAGCGGAGGAGAGTAATGCTAGATAGCTTGAAGCTTTTGTTATAGTTCTTCTTGTTTGAACACCTGCCTCTTTCTACCCCAAAATTTGAGTCTCTGCATGGTTCTTCTGAACATACCTGGATGGAGTCTTTTCTTCTTTTCTTATATGTTCTTCTGGAGCCTCATACGTTTCTTCTTCAGCATTAGTTTGGTCTGATGTTGAAGGATAGTCCTCTTCGTCTTCAAAATCTTTAGTTTTTATCTGTTTTGAATTGTTGCCTTCTTCATCAGCCACCACATCAATACTTTCAAAAAAAATTCCAATCTTTTATTGTAACACTTATATCCTTTACTTCGGGAAGAGTAACCAAGGAGAATGCGCTCATCTTCTCTAGGTTCAAACTTGCCAAGATTTTCATCAATATTTTTGTTGTAACATTTGCTTCCAAAAACCTTGAAGTATTTTACCGTAGGAGTCTTACCATACCAAAGTTCATGAGGAGTTTGAGTGCTGTTTACCCGAACGTTTGTTTTGTTGAGAATAGTAACGGCAGCAAATGCAGCTTCACCCCAGAAGGTTGCAGGAGTTCCAGATTCATTAAGCATAGCACGAGCCATTTGTTGAACCGTTCTGTTCATCCTTTCCACTACTCCATTTTGCTGAGGGGTCCTTGCAGTAGAGAATTCCCTTCTTATTCCATGTTCTTCACAAAAGTTGAAAAATTCATCCGAGGTAAATTCCCCTCCTCGATCAGACCTGAGGCATTTGATTCTGCGATCTGATTCATTTTCAACCAAGGCTTTGAAAGCTTTGAATTTTTCAAAAGCTTCATCTTTATGCTTAAGAATTCCTATCCAACACATCCTAGAAAAGTCGTTAATAAACAATATAAAGTATTCTTCTCCTCGAGGTGACTTTTTCCTCAATGGACCACATAAATTAGTAAGGACAAGTTCAAGTGGCTTACTAGCTGATCCTTCCTTCTCAGAGAAATTAGTTCTGGTTTGCTTACCAAATTGACATGATTTTCTTATTGTATTGTCTGGAATTCTGATGTCAGGGAGATCACGAACCGCCTGATATTTGCATGCTTTCCTTATCTGAGAGAAGCTTAGATGCCCCAATCTTCTGTTCCATAGCCAGTGTTCATCATTCTTGCTTAGATAGCACTGTTGTTGTCCTCCCTTGAGTATGTATAAATTATTTGGAGTTCTTATGCCTTTGATCACTGTTTCTCCTGTATCAAGCTCACGAACAATACATCCGTTTGATCGAAATATTACTTCATTTCCTTGATCACACGTTTGGCTAACACTCAATAGGTTATGCTTTAAGCCATCAACATACATAACATTTCTAGCTTTGACTTTTTCTTTCAAAAGAACAAAACCTTGACTATACAAGAAATGGAAAGGCTAGGCAATCCTATGTCAATCAAGGGAATCCTCCATGCCTCTGATAAATCATGACCAATAATCCACATACATATGCCATGCATGACAAAACTAGTGAGGAAAACATACATGCAACTCGATACCTGCAAGAAAATCCCACTGTAGTTGTTGATCCTGATGTCCTCTCATGCTTTCCTACTCTTCCTTTGCCTTCTTGCTCCAAAAATCCAAGTATGCCAAACCCTCCAAGAGTGATCCAAGAAAATTATAAGTATCCAAGAGTATGAGAGAGAGAATAACGAGAGAGCTCCTAAACTGAACTGACAAAAGGTTACCAATTGATCCTCAGAACCCTTTTTATGAATGAGGCCTCTATTTTCTCCATTTTCCATTATTTTCCTTCATTTTCCTCCTCACGTGCAACCTATGACCTTTCGCCTCCCTTTTCTCCTAATTTCCATTATTTTCATAAATAAATGTGCCAAAAATTCCATTTTTCCTTTCCAAAGCCTTACCCACAACCGTTTCCAATTTCCTTAGCCATTAAACAATCACAAGTGATCCCCATCACTAGGATTTTCCCCAACATTCAACAGTGGCTGCAGTAGCATCAAAAATTTTATCCAAGGAGGCCAACTTGGAACAGGTTCTCATAAGCCATTTGTGACCACTTTGATCAGGAATCTCACTTTCTAGGTCATCTCACTAAGCTAAGGAAAACGGGTACAGTACAAGACTACATTGCATCCTTTGAAAAATTGGCCATAAGGACCGAAGGATTGGGAGGTGTCTTTTACTTGGAATGTTTCATTAGTAGCCTAAAGGAAGCCATCCAAGCCTATGTCTGAATGCATCACCTAATTACTTGGTTGGAAGAATGCAACAAGGCCATAGAGGTAGAAGTCACTTTAAATTCCCAATCCAATAGTCCAAATTTCGTCGCACAGGCACGTCCCACCTCGACTACGGGCCCCACCCAAACACTTAAGGTTCAAAAGGTGTCGTTGATAGTAATGGTGAAAAGAAGGAAAAAGGACTCTACTACTACTTTGTTGACAAACACTCCTTGGGACATAAATGCAAGGAACCAATATTCTTTCAAATTGAAGCTACTCAAAAAAGATCCACCGATGAAGATCCATCCAATGAAGTTCCTGAGGATAAAGAGGGTGAACCCCTAACAACCTCAGACACCGATACTACAACTACGCCAAATGAGCTGGTTATCTCACTCTATTGCCTGACCAACATTTCTTCTCCCTAGACTCTCAAAATCAAAGGTTTTCTTAAACATTGGAAAGTAATGGTATTGATTGATAGTGGAAGAATGTATAAATTTTTCCATAAGCGAGTAGCAAAATCATTTCATTGTTTTCTCAGGCCAGTATCTAATTTCCAATTCCTTATCGTTGATGAGGGAACCATGAAATGTTAAGGACGTTGTGAAAATATTAAGCTTCAAATGGGGGATTATCACCTAAATACCCACATGTTTACCATAGAAATGGATGGTTGTGAATTTGTCATTTGGGTTGAATGGCTATGCACACTAGGCCCTATCACAATGGACTTCCAGGAGTTATATATAAGCTTTAAGTAGAATTTCCACCCTCATAAACTACGGGGACTCCAGGAAGGTGTTCCTTCTATCATCAACTCACATTGAATGGAGAAGAATTTTTAAAAGGTCCATCATGGGATAGTATCACAATGTAATGCCATTCATGCCATTGAATCCACTCCTCCTCTCGTTCATATAGATATGCGAGAGGTATTTTATCACCACTAGTGGGTCTTTGACAAAACTAAGGAGCTCCCACCCTCTAGGGTGAACATGATCATAGCATCCTTTTGCTCCTAGGTAACCAGCCGCTAAATGTCCACCCTTATCAATATCCTTTTGCACAAAAGAATGAAATTGAAAAAATCGTCAAGGAACTCCTCGAAGGCAGTGTTATTCATCCGAACACCATCCCTTATTCATCTCTGAGGGTCATTGCTTTAAAGAAAGATGATGAATGTTGCATGTGCACATACTTTGTGGCCCTTAACAATCTCACTATCAAGGACAAATCTCCTATCCCAATAGTTGATTATCTACTTGATGAACTGTATGGTGCCAATTTTTTTTCCAAGTTGGGCCTTCACTCAGGCTATCACCAAATATGGATGAAGGAAGTTGACATTCCAAAGACAACCTTCTGAACTCATGAAGGCCATGGTGAATTCTTGGTCATGCTATTTGGTCTCTGTAATGACCCATCCACTTTTCAGAGCCTCATGAACCACCTTTTGAAGCCATATATTAGAAAAATGTCCTAATGTGTTTTGATGACATTCTCATCTACATCATAATTTTCTCATAGCCTAAAATATTTCCTGGAGCAGCATCTATCATCACCAAGAGAAAAAAAAAAATGGTTTGCAAAAATTTTGGGATATGATTATGAGATAATTTACAAGAAGGGGTCTGAAAATGTAGTGGTTTATGCCTTATCACACCAATTTTAGGATGAGGGAAACATTTTATCCCTCTATCTACCCATACCAGATTTGATTGAATAATCCCATCATGAATGTTTATCCCACCCCTCTTTTTCCCAACTTATTAATAGATTACGAGCATATCCTAATTCCTCATAGGACTACTCTTGGAAGGATGAAGTTCTTCACTATAAGGACCGGGTAGTGTTATCCCCTACCTCTACACTCAAAACACGCATCTTGGATTAGCTGTACTCCTCTCTGGTTGTAGGACATTTAAGATTTTAGGAAACTTATGCATGAGCCCACTGATCTTTCTTTTAGACCGACATGAAGAATGACATTCTTACTTTTGTATTTGAATGTGATGTATACCAACGAAGGGGAAACGATCAAGCTACTGGGAATCGTAAAACCTTTTCCACTCCCTAGTTTCATCTAGACATATGTCTCCATGGATTTCATTACATGTCTCCCAAAGCCATGCAACAAATCAATCATCATGGAAGTTGTTGACAAAATTTTCAAATATGCTCATTTTTGCAATCTACCACACCCATTTACCCCAAAATTGGTAGCTCAAGTTTTCATGAACCAAATTTCAAACTCAATGCCATGCAAACTTCCATTGTGTTTGATCGAGACCCAACTTTCAACAACAAATTTTGGTGGGAACGTTTCAAGCCATAGGGCATGCAAATCCAACCGAGTACAACATATCATCCCCAAACCAATGGTCAAACAGAAGCAATCAACAAATGTTTGGAGACCTATCTGTGGTGTTTCATTTTAGACAAGTAACATTAATGAGTACAATGGTTGACTTTAGCTGAATGGTGGTATAATACTAACTATCATGAAGCCATCAAGATGATTCCATATGAGGCAGTGTATGGACAAATCCCACCTTCAAACGATTCTTATATCCCTGGATCTTCCACAGTACAAGAAATTGATCAGATCCTGTAAAACCTTGTCACTATGATCGTTCATCTAAAATATAATCTCCTTCATTCTCAGAATATAATGAAGCAACAACCCTATGAACATCATTCAAAGCGGTGATTTCAAGCGGGTGACCAGGTTTTCTCGCAACTCCAACCTTATAAGTAGACCTCTCTCAAAGAAAAGGGCTATCAGAAACTAGCACCAAAATTCTATGGGCTTTATCACGTTCTTCAACATATAGGAGTAGTTTCTTACAAACAGGCCTTGCCAACTACTTCAAAAATACACAAAGTCTTTTGTGTATCTTGCCTCAAGAAAGTTGTGTGGAACAATTGCAAGGTCTAAACAAGTCTTCCATAATTGGATGAGGAAATTTCACTTTGGCTCATACCTGAACAGGTCCTCGATACTCGCGAAATACATCTCTGCGGCCGCACGATCAAGGAAGTCATCATTAAGTGGAAAGACACATCTCTAAAAGATGCGACATGCAAACCAACCACTATTCTTCAGTATTTTCCACAACTTTAGCCTTTAGGACAAGGTGCTTTTAATGGGGGAGGGTATGTTAGGGTCCAACCCTAACCACTTTATTTATGTAATAATCCCAAGGGGCCTAGTCAAATTCATAGTTAGTTAGTTGAGCAATAAAGCTTGTAAGCAGTTATCCACATTAATAATAATTATAATTGGTTGAATCGCATTATAGAAAATGGACCAAAATTGTTATAAGTGGGCCATAGTTAATTAATAAAGTGGTTAACTGTATTATGCAAGGGACCACTAGTAGTTAGGATTTTGGATGTCATAAAGTTATAATTAGTCTTAGATAGCAAGGGGAGAATCATCAAGTTTTATTGTAATCGATATCTGCTCTATTGGAGGTTTTCCCCTCGAAGATGAAAGTGAACATTATATTTTTCTTCTGAATCATAAAATATCTTCTCATCTTGTCTCAATTAATGTGATATTTTTATGTTTCGAGCTATATTGTTTCGTATTTTTGGCATTATGTTTTTCTCACAGGTCTAGTGCATAACAAAGGAAGTAGTAACAAAGATTAAATGTGTAGTATTATGATTTTAGGGGCCAAAAAGGTCCAAATCCCATCATTCTAGGATACAAGTAATTAGTTGATGGCTTCTCTATGTTTCCTTCACATATATTTGTTCTATCATCCAAGCATTTGGACTGTAATGAACGAAAATTACCATTATTCGTTGACGAAAATATTATAAAAATAGAACTCAAACATTGATTCTAGTGAATGAAAATTCACAGATTATCGTTATTGTAAACTTCATAAATTCTACATATCATTTTATCCTCCTCAAACACTCTCAGCTTGGAAATTTACTTTCTAGACTTCATCTCTTTTGCAAGCATAATTATCGATTGTTATACGTCCCTTAAATTTCCCCTTCCTGGTTGAGTACACTACAACTACAAGCATATATTAATTAAACTCTCGTGTTACCCAATTTGAGTTGCAAAAGAGGGAGAAAATCATACTTTCTTAAGCTTTCTATTGCACAAGTTCATATATGATGTTATCTGCAAGATTTTGTTGCTGCAAATTTTAGAGGAGTTGAAGAAAGCACAAGGAGCCTTTTTTTCTTTCCTTTGTAGAGAAAGATTCCTAGTCCTAGTTCTAGTTCTAACTCCAAGAGAGCTAAATAGGGAGCGCTTCATGAATGCAACCTCTCCATCTTAGTTGTTTGCATATTGATAATTTTCATTGCCAACACTTATTATAGTTAATATCATCACACAAATATGAACATTAACATTTTCTTCACTGAATTCAAAATAATTGTTTAGATACATAGGCTATAAAATGAAGAATCCAAGATATTGTTTAAAATAGAAAACATATATCCATTACATGAGTAGGATAAGCATAATCCTATATCAATACCCAACCATGTCTTGAAATCTTGACTATGTTCTAAATGATAATATAGCTTTAGATTTTTCTATGTTTTGGTTATTTCGATTTTGGTATAAAAAATTGTACCTATAGAAAATATATGAAATTAATCTTATTTAAGTTAGAAGATGTGAAAATACTTCATTTGGACATATTTAGTACCTAACAAAACCTATATTTTCACATTAGATATGGGTTCGTAATGTTGTAGAATTCAAAATAGTCAAGATTTGGACATGGACAACATTTATTAGGAAATTACAGTTTCATACGAGGATTTACATTAACATAGGGAAATTATATCAAATGAGCCTTAAGCAACTCATTTTCTAGCAACTCCAAGAAATTGATTGTACATAATGTTTTCAAAATTATTCATAAGACTTTAAAGGCATGACAAATATAAAATATCCAATTTAAAGTTTCATGTTTCAAGACAGATTATCCAATGGAAACATAGAAAAGTCATAAAGAGGAAGAAGATGTAGTAATGAAGACCCAATGCTATATAGTAATCTCAAAATTGTCATGACGTACACAAAACAATAATTGAATATTTTGTTCACTATAATCCAATGATGTTGTCCAATATTTACCATGAACAAACTCACAAATTTCCACTTCATGGGTAATACTTAGGCTTGTGTAAACCATGGAATACATCAAACTTCCAATGCACTTTAATATGGAACTTGTGCCACCTAGGATTTCTTAGTCATATTTAGCTCCATCTCCTCTACCAATTTTTTATTCATGATAGTTGCAATTGATATGATTTTGTTTACAACCAATCATGGAAAACAACTTAAGCATATATCTAGGAAACATTTGCTATACTTAGAAATACTTGCTTGTTGAGAGTCATCTTTGGACACCTAAATCTCTAAGCAATAGTGTGACTCTTCTACATGCTTCACTTCAATTTGAGATGGAAACTATTTTCTAATGCTTTTTATCAACCTTATGTTTTTACTCCCTGATATGAGGTCATCCATGTTCAAAGAAACAACCATTAAGAGTGGTGGACCTTCCCCTTCACTATAATAAATGTATAGATCAATATCACTTTGAATAAAATTAATGTTAAGGGTCATAAAATTGAATTTAACATACAATTTTCTTGTCAACTATTTAGATTATAAATAGATAGTGTTATCTTGCACATTCACTACTTCTTCCCCCTTTTTGTAAATCCCATGTACAAAAATTCATCTTCACATCCATTTTATATACTTACCAATTTGAAGATGTACATACCTCAAATGGTTGTAAACATGGTGTGCATAGTCATCAATTTCTAGACGTGTAACTATTATCACCAAGTATGCTAGTGGGGGGCTATAGAAGCAAGATAATAAAAAATGGTATTAAATAGTGGATACTCCTATAAAAAAAACTAGTAGTTTAACACTTCGAGTTCTGCCCCTGAATTATTAATGTGATGATCATGTATAAATGTTAAGTTGGTGAGTCAAATACATATGATATAAGTTAGTGAGATGAGTTATATTATATGGCATGTGTGGCCATGTAGATGTGTTAGATACATTTTGGGGCTAGCATGCCCAAGTACATGTGTCGTTTTTGCTAAGTGGTCGTAGGGCCGAGATTATAAATACAATGTAATTGTTGTACATTTTATAATAAAAAAGTAGATTGGTTGTGGATCCCACTCCATGTAAAAGAGTACGGAGGGAAATGCAACTCCAGAATGATAGGAAATGGGTTGATGTGATCGATATTGGGATATAAGGGCACTTGGGGGGACTACGTGGCTTCAGAGAGGTGCCACATGGTAGAGAAAGGCCATGCAATGATGAAAAACATATATTTCCTAGAAAAGAGATCGAAGAATGATTATTATGTTCATTATATGGATATGTTTCAGGTGACTTCAGTTTTGTGCAACCATCTAGTGAGACCTAAGCCTGGGTTTTGGACTAGCTAGGAGTTGTTTATATTTATGTTCTAGGAATGACATGACTCCTACAATCCATGTGCTAAACAAATCTTGACTAGTTGTAAGGCACCCTAGAAGGTGGGCACTATAGACGAACCGACAGGGCTTGGAGAAGGGTGTTCTAATTGGGCGCAAGTTTGGGGAAGCATAGCATTGTGGTTAGAGTTGTGACTATTGGGTTAGTTCCTTGGCCATAGATATATTTATTTTTTCGTGTTCTCACCATTTCTTGTAGAGTTGTGGTCCCGGCTCAAGGGTGACCTATTGTTAATTTTCAAGAACTACAGGGTCTATGGATGGGTGGAATGTGGAGAACTTGTGGCTAGTTTCTCATTTTACTTAGATTAGTGTCATGTGTGTCATTTGATGAATTTATGGGCCTCGCTTTTGATTATATGTTACCTTCCTTAAAAACCCTAGTTAGGGTTAAGAATCGTGAATATGTATTCCATTGTGCATTGTGTTTATGTGCCATATTTTATATATTGTTTGGTGTTTATAGGTATATATCATTATGTGGTGTGTGGGTTTAACCTGCTAGTTATGTGTGTTTTGGGTTGTACTAATTAGGGCTTTATGTGCTTAATATATTTGTTGTGTATACCTCTAAATTAGGGTGTGTATAAACCCTAATTACTATGTGAGTGTGTAATCATTTTAGT
This sequence comes from Pinus tabuliformis, assembly GCA_031772625.1. Classification (NCBI taxonomy): domain Eukaryota; kingdom Viridiplantae; phylum Streptophyta; class Pinopsida; order Pinales; family Pinaceae; genus Pinus; species Pinus tabuliformis. Next base: position 681,898,442 of record CM062820.1, read on the forward strand.
ATTTTAGAAATTATTTGTTAACCATATATGTTTTTAATGGGACTCAAGCTAGGGTTAATACCCAAGTTACGGATGTATAGAAGGGTATTCCCAGAATTACAACAACAATGGTAGTGAGCTAGGGTTTGATAATTGTAATCGTAAATTAAATGCTTCTGCGAGAATATTGGTAAATTATTTGGTGAATTTTGGGTTCAGGGTATGTAATGTTGTCTAGCTGGGGACCAAGGATGTTACAAGATGCTATTAGAGGACATGTTACAACATTGGGTCTGTCTCAATTACACTTTTAAATTCATAAAAAGGGAAATGCACTACGACTCATATTATTTTCTGCAAAAAAAAATTGGGTGTATAAAGTGTTGGCATTATGACTAATGTGTCGCCCTTGATGGAAACCTATTTCATAAGAGATGTCAACATGATGGTTATGAAGATGCTACAGGTGATATGAATATCAAGAATATCATTTCAGAGATAGATGGATGGAAAAGATAAAGTGTGAGAAAGTATATGCAGGTCTTTGTTCGAAATAATACTGAGAGAGGGGGGGGGGCGTGAATCAGTATTATTAAATCAAACACTTTTCATTTTCATAGATATATATACACTACTTCAGTTATGGGAACCCGCATTTATTCGCAACTGTGCCTAAAGCAACCAGCGTATATCAGTAAACTTATGATTCAGTTAATCCATTAAATGTTAATCTTTAATCAGTGGATCAAAACTTTATTAACCATAAGAAAAGTAAACAGGTGCAGTAAAATAGAACAGATCATCGCACACATGAACACAAGATATAAGGTGGAAACCCAATGTGGGTGAAAACCACCTGTTGCAATTCGTCTCTATCTGCTTTTAATAAGAAACTTCTTTTTACAATATTTTTGTATAGGTGCAATCTTATACCAGTACGCAGGCTTCTACCTGCAAAAGGCTACAACCTTCTCTCATTCTCCAAGTTCTCCTGGAAAGGAGCTACAACCCCCTTAGCTCTTGTACTAGCTGATGTACTAGTATGTAGGTGCTAACCTATAGAAGGCTACAACCTTCTCTTTTCTTCCAGGGACCACGTTTCATAAATTTTCAGACTGGATCGATAAATAACATCAATCAAACATCAAATGTATCTGCATCAACCAATCCCCTTTGCACCAACAAAAACTGAATCAATCAATCACTTCTCTGAATGTTGTAACCAAAATACAGTAGCATTACCCAGACACCAATCCTGAACCTAGAATACTGTAGCAATAAACAGAAGTAGCTAAAACATATTTTATGAAATGTACGTTACTTCAAGATGAAGAACCTACATGCATATGCTTCTGTATCAAGGGAAACCAGCGTATGCACTGTTTTGAATTAATGAACCAACATGTATACGCGTCTTTGCTATGCCAAACCTGCGTACAGATATATAAAAGACAATTTTCCCTTTTCAAATATTCAGACATCAGTTATACCTAGATTATCATATTTATAGATCAAGTCATGCGCCAAATATAACAGATCAAAAACACAAAAAGATACTTCTATTTAAGCCTTAAGATCTTGACCCATCAATAGAACTTATCCTTATTCTAGCGCTCAGGTTCCTCCTTGATTCAGATCCAGCTATGCACCATAACCCAATGACCAGTATTCTAGATCTTGCTCTTCATAAGATATTCAATACTTGAGTGAATGCCTTTGCCTAATGATCTCCTTCCCCTTTTATAGTCTTAGCCCTTACTCAATACCATGGTCCAAAACCACTTAGAACCAATACCTGGGTTCAACACTTCGGACAAGATACCATGGTCCAAAACCATAGGTCCAAATACCATGGACTAAAAATAATTTTTCCCACATGTACGTGATTTTCCGTGCATGAAAGTGCGTGCATACGCATACACGCCTTTTGATCAGTGATCTCGCGTGTATACGCGGCTTGGTTAAGAGGAAACTGCGTATATCTCTTTTTCCTTCATTCTAAGAGCCTGAACTGTGATCTGTCATCTGAGTGAGTTTCCATCAAGGACAACGCCTGTGTCATAGTGCTAAATCTATGTCATAATGCCAACAATCTCCCCCTTTGGACTTGATGGCAACCCCAAGTCACTCTCCCCCTTTGTCATCAAGGGCAAAGGGTTATGCTCCCCCTGAGTTCATGCTGAAATCTTTGCTCTCCTGTGTTGTGCATGCTCCCCCTGAGTTCATGCTGAAATCTCTACTCTCCTGTGTTGTGCATGTTCCCCTTGACTATAGGCAAGGTCTTCAAAAAGATGTTCTACAAGAAAGAACGTGACTCTATACATTATAAATGACCTTCCTATCACCAAGGACTCATACATACATCCATCTCCCAACCAAGTGGGGATATACCAATAGTTTACACATGATAAAACAAGAACATTACATCATCCATCCCAGGCATAGTGGGGAAACCAAAATAGGCCGTTACATGACCTTGATAATAAAAAATATAGAGACGAAATATCTAAAACAAGACTATGATAGTCATCAACAACTATCATCAGCAACATTTGTCACTCATCATTCAGACCAGCAACCATGTTCTCCCTCAACACCTGTTCCACCTGAAACCAAAAACAACTGAAATTGAACCAAGATCTTCTAAGATAATGCCAACAATGCATTATTATAATTATATGCTCCCCCTGAACCTGTGTCATATGGTCTCCATCAGACCCATGTCAGACTCTTTTCATCCTAAGTCTAGCCTTGTTTCTAATAACATCTCCATTTTCGTTTAGCTTGTTTTTGAATATCAATTTGGTCCCTATGACATTCTTATCATTAGGTCTAGGAACCAATTCCCAAGTGTTATTCTTTTCAGTCTACTCAAGTTCGTCATTCATGGCCTTGACCCAACATTAATCTTTGCATGCTTCACTTAAATTTCGTGGTTCAGCGGAGGAGAGTAATGCTAGATAGCTTGAAGCTTTTGTTATAGTTCTTCTTGTTTGAACACCTGCCTCTTTCTACCCCAAAATTTGAGTCTCTGCATGGTTCTTCTTAACATACCTGGATGGAGTCTTTTCTTCTTTTCTTATATGTTCTTCTGGAGCCTCATACGTTTCTTCTTCAGCATTAGTTTGGTCTGATGTTGAAGGATAGTCCTCTTCGTCTTCAAAATCTTTAGTTTTTATCTGTTTTGAATTGTTGCCTTCTTCATCAGCCACCACATCAATACTTTCAAAAAAATTTCCAATCTTTTATTGTAACACTTATATCCTTTACTTCGGGAAGAGTAACCAAGGAGAATGCGCTCATCTTCTCTAGGTTCAAACTTGCCAAGATTTTCATCAATATTTTTGTTGTAACATTTGCTTCCAAAAACCTTGAAGTATTTTACCGTAGGAGTCTTACCATACCAAAGTTCATGAGGAGTTTGAGTGCTGTTTACCCGAACGTTTGTTTTGTTGAGAATAGTAACGGCAGCAAATGCAGCTTCACCCCAGAAGGTTGCAGGAGTTCCAGATTCATTAAGCATAGCACGAGCCATTTGTTGAACCGTTCTGTTCATCCTTTCCACTACTCCATTTTGCTGAGGGGTCCTTGCAGTAGAGAATTCCCTTCTTATTCCATGTTCTTCACAAAAGTTGAAAAATTCATCCGAGGTAAATTCCCCTCCTCGATCAGACCTGAGGCATTTGATTCTGCGATCTGATTCATTTTCAACCAAGGCTTTGAAAGCTTTGAATTTTTCAAAAGCTTCATCTTTATGCTTAAGAATTCCTATCCAACACATCCTAGAAAAGTCGTTAATAAACAATATAAAGTATTCTTCTCCTCGAGGTGACTTTTTCCTCAATGGACCACATAAATTAGTAAGGACAAGTTCAAGTGGCTTACTAGCTGATCCTTCCTTCTCAGAGAAATTAGTTCTGGTTTGCTTACCAAATTGACATGATTTTCTTATTGTATTGTCTGGAATTCTGATGTCAGGGAGATCACGAACCGCCTGATATTTGCATGCTTTCCTTATCTGAGAGAAGCTTAGATGCCCCAATCTTCTGTTCCATAGCCAGTGTTCATCATTCTTGCTTAGATAGCACTGTTGTTGTCCTCCCTTGAGTATGTATAAATTATTTGGAGTTCTTATGCCTTTGATCACTGTTTCTCCTGTATCAAGCTCACGAACAATACATCCGTTTGATCGAAATATTACTTCATTTCCTTGATCACACGTTTGGCTAACACTCAATAGGTTATGCTTTAAGCCATCAACATACATAACATTTCTAGCTTTGACTTTTTCTTTCAAAAGAACAAAACCTTGACCTTTTATGAATGCAGGTGTGTCATTTCCGAATGAGACCTTCCTTTCCTTTTCTAAGGCACTATATGACTAAAGTTTTTCTTTATCACCTGTCATATGTTTCGAACATCCACTGTCGATGTACCACTGATTTTCCTATCCTTCCACATATAAGGCTATACCACATCTTTCTGGTTGCGGTTCTTTCTTTCTCCAAGTTTTGGGACCCAATGAAGGTTGCTCCTTCTGAGATGTTTGCCAAAACTTACTCATGCATTCAGAATCTTCATGACCGAAGTTGTTACAAATAGAGCATTCTATTTCATTTTCAAGAGCAGAAAAGTTATTGTAGGTCCTCTTCATTATCCCAGTCACGCTCCTTTGATTTCGTGCTTCTCAAGTCATGATGGTCTTGTAGGCAACACATTGTGCATCTATGTGTCCAAAGTTATGACATGAAAAGCATTGGCCATTAAATAAATTCCTCCGATTATCAAATCTACCATCCAGGTGATTGTAGTTTCCATTGACATTCATTCTTGAGGCAAATTGAGAATGATTTACTTGCGGTTGGTTGTAGCTTCTGTTCATCCTTGAAGTAGATTGACCCTGATTTACCTGGTGATTTTCTTTATGCCTTTGCTGACAATTGTCAACCTGTTCACTTCTCCTTGCTGCATCAAGATAACTTTTGGAGGTGTATGGCTTCTATGCTTGAGATGCTTCTTCAGTATATCCAAGACCTGTCTTCATTAGAGGAGAACGCTGCACTTTGATAATCTCATCTAAAGTTTCAAATCCTTTAGCAAATCTAAGATTAAGAGATTTTGCTTTCTCAATATCTTTTCTAAGTCCCACAATTTCACATTCTAACTTTTCATTGTGTTTTTCCCTTTCAGCAAGTTGGAATGTCAGAGTATCTATGATCATATTCTTTTCTTCTAAACAAATTTTAAGTTTAGAAATTTCTTCATAGAGATCATCTTCATCTATAGAATCCAAGAAATCATCATCTTCAAAAGCCATCAAAATTCTATAATCATTACCATGTTCATCTTCATCACTATTTGAAAGTCCATCGTTGTCTTCATGTGTATAATAACTCTTCTTACTTACATTCTATTTTCTGTTCCATTTAACTGGTTCCTTACCTTTATCAAGCTTATCTTTATGAGGACATTTGGTTGCATAGTGACCAACTCTTCCACAAGAAAAGCATTTGAAAGTTAGCCTACCTCTGAATCTTCCAGAACCCCGTTGAAGGTTCTTGACGAAGTTTGATTCTTCCTCTCCTTCGAACGTATGCCCTGACTCATTGTATTCTCTTTTGAATGCGGCGTATCTCATGTCTGATGTCCCCCTTTTTCTCATTTTGAAAGCAGTTAGGATTCCATGCAGCTGTGACATCGTAATACTCTGAAGATTCTGCTTTTCTTCTATGGCAGAAACTTTTGATTCAAACTTAGAAGACAAGGATCTTAGAACCTTTTCAACTAAAGTAACTTCTTTTATTTCTTCACCCAAATTTTTCATGCGATTAACAATCTCGTCTATTCGTAAGAAATAATTAGCCACACTTTCATCATTGTGCATTCTGAGAGTTTCATATTGAATTCTGAGAGATTGTAGTTTTGCATGTTTTACCTGATCGTCTCCTTCATAGCTTAGGATGATCTTGTCCCATATTTCCTTGGCAGTTTTGAGCTGCATAACCTTGTCGAATTCTGATTGAGATAGAATCCCCAATAAAGTATTGACAACGTTTGCATTTGTTTCATACTTCTTTTTACCAGTTGTATCTGTAGGAGTTGCTGATGGAAATGTGTATCCTCCTTCCACGATATCCCAAACTTCTGCACCAAGAGATTGAAGATAGGTTGTGGTTCTTACCTTCCAATAGATGAAGTTGCTCCCATCAAAGATTGGTGGCCTGATGGATGCCTCTCTTTCGTAGTTGCTCATGATGATAGATCTTCCTTCAAGCGATCAAGCTTCTTCTGAAGGACCTGCTCTGATACCAATTGTTGGAAATAATACTGAGAGGGGGGGTGAATCAGTATCATTAAATCAAACACTTTTCATTTTCATAGATATATATGCGCTACTTTAGTTATGGGAACCCACGTATATACGCAACTATGTCTAAAGCAACCAACGTATATCAGTAAACTTATGATTCAGTTAATCCATTAAATGTTGATCTTTAATCAGTGCATCAGAACTTCATTAACCATAATAACAGTAAACAGGTGCAGTAAAATAGAACAAATCATCACGCACATGAACACAAGATATAAGGTGGAAACCCAATGTGGGTGAAAACCACCTGCTGCAATTCATCTCTATCTGCTTTTAATAAGAAAATTCTTTTTACAATATTTCTGTACAGGTGCAATCTTATACCAGTACGCAGGCTTCTACCTGTAGAAGGCTACAACCTTTTCTCGTTCTCCAGCTTCTCCTGGAAGAGAGCTACAACCCCCTTAGCTCTTGTACTAGCTGATGTACTAGTACGTAGGTGTTGACCTACAGAAAGCTACAACCTTCTCTTTTCTTCCAGGAACCACGTTTCATAAATTTTCAGACTAGATCCATAAATAACATCAATCAAACATCAAATGTATCTGCATCAACCAATCCCTTTGCACCAAACAAAACTGAATCAATCAATCACTTCTCTGAATGTTGTAACCAGAATACAGTAATAGTACCCATACACCAATCATGAACCCAGAATACTGCAGCAATAAACAGAAGTAGCTAAAACATATTTTATGAGACGTACGCTACTTCAATATGAAGAACCTGCGTGCATACGCTTTTGTATTAAGGCAAACTAGCGTATACGCTATTTTGAATTACTGAACCAACGTGTATACGCGTCTTTACTGTGCCGAACCTGCGTACAGATCTATAAAAGACAATTTTCCATTTTCAAATATTCAGACATCAGTTATACCCAGATTATCAGATTTATAGATCAAGTCATGCGATAAATATAGCAGATCAAAAACACACAAAGATACTTCTATTCAAGCCTTAAGATCTCGACCCATCAATAGAACTTATCCTTCTTCTAGCGCTCAGGTTCCTCCTAGATTCAGATCCAGCTATGCACCATAACCCAATGACCAGTATTCTAGATCTTGCTCTTCATAAGATATTCAATACTTGAGTGAATGCCTTTGCCTAATGATCTCCTTCCCCTTTTATAGTCTTAGGCCTTACTCAATACCATGGTCCAAAACCACTTAGAACCAATACCTGGGTCCAAATACCTGGGTTCAACACTTCGGATGAGATACCATGGTCCAAAACCATAGGTCCAAATACCATGGACTAAAAATAAGTTTTCCCACATGTACGCGCTTTTTCGTGCATGAAAGTGTGTGCATATGCATACGCGCCTTTTTATTGGTGATCTCACGTGTATTTGCGGCTTTGTTAAAAGGAAACTGCGTATATCTCTTTTTCCTTCATTCTGAGAGCCTGAACTGTGATCTGTCATCTGAGTGAGTTTCCATCAAGGACAACACCTGTGTCATAGTGCCAAATTTGTGTCATAATGCCAACAGTATTGTGAAGAATGATCATGTACATACGCAGGTATGGTGAAAAGAATTCACGTACAAAATCCACACCACGATATTATGAATACCAGGGGTCTTTACCATGGTATTGGCCCATAGTATTTGGAAGCGACAACGGATATTTGATCTCATCAAAGAATACTTACAGCATAACCAAGGTATTTACCTAAGGTATTGGCTAAGTAAAAATATATATAAGGAAATGGAGATCAAAGTGTTTTAAGTGCAAGTTATGGGTTATTAATGTATAATCTGATCTGAAATAGGGGTGCATCAAGGAGAATGGAAGAGGCTTAGATCTAATAGATCTAAAAGAATAGTAATGAATATGCTTTCTTTATTTGTTTGTGATTATAGCTAAAAATGATAGATGCCTGTGATAATAATTCTCTGATGTTGATATGTGAAGGTGAAGTATGCACAATATGTGTTGTGGTTGTAGCGAAGGTTTGAGTCATTGATTTCAGATCTATAAGTTGCTTTGCCTCTGAAAGATCGCGTAAATACACGAATCATTTTCTAAGTAGTTTTGTATATATTCTGTGAAATTTCGGAATCTATACATGGGCGTTAAGAATGGTAAGCACATACATACACACATGTGCTCTGTAAAATTCATGTATACATGCTAGGGTTTTCCAATATGGGTTGTTGATGATGTTTGATCAGTTCTTTTATGTTTGCTACTGTCTATAGATGATGTCTCGCTCATAATAACATGTGTTTGAAAATATTGGTTGGGTTGATTTGGTTATGGAATGGAATGTTGATTAGTGATGATGCTACTATGTATGATTTGTATATTATTCAATAACCAATGATGGATTTGACAGTAATTCAGATTCATGTGTTAGTTATTTGAGATTTGTACACAGGTCTTCTTCAAGGGAAGTGCGTACATATGCAAGTATTATTCAGAAGAATAGTGTATACATTCATACATGTGTTTAATCAGGGTTTGGAGTGACAACATTTGATTTCTGTGAAGAACAATATATGGTCTAGTATATTTATTAGTGGTTGTGCATTCATGTGATGTGATTGGCTTTCTCTTGTTGCATTGGTTGACTAAGATTTAGTGATTGATTTGATGATTGAGATGATTTGATTCAGTGATTGGTTTCAAAGTTGTTACTTGGTTTGATCTTAATGATGGAAGTGGGTCTAGTCTAAAAATATGATGAAATGTGGCCTATACGTTTGATGTTTTGAGCCAGCTAGATCCAGTATGAAATATTGTGAAACTTAGTCCAAAAAGGTGTTGAGGGTTGGAGCCTTCAGTGGGGAAGTCGAAGCTTCATTGTAGTAGTAGCTAGAGAATTTTTACATGGGATAGGAGATCCCTTCTGGTAGGAGCCGGTAAATGAGATCAGGGGGTTGGATCTCCCTTCTAGTGGATGCTCGAGAATGAGAGAAGGTTGTAGCCTTCTGTAGGTGGGTGTGTGCATACTGGTATGGATTTGTGCCAGTACAAGATTATAATATGTTTTCCTTTACAATAAAAGAAGAAGATAAAGATGATGACAATGGTGATTTTCTCCCACATGGGGTTTCCACCTAAAATCCGGATGTTCTTGTGTGTTGATATGTTTCTTGTGTGTTCTTTACTGCTCATGGTTTATTCTTAATGAAGTAATAATTATTTGGTTAAGTATGAATAGTTAATGAACTAACTAATAAATTATTTATTTAGATATACATTGTTTGTATTCATCACAGTCACGTACATACGTTGGTTTCCTGAAGGACAGTAGCGTACAAAAATCAAAATAAGACATGAAAAGTTGAAATTAGTTTAAACTAATGATTCACCCACCCCCCCTCCTCAGTATTTTTCCTAACAATTGGTATCAGAGCAGGTCCCTCAGTAGAAGCTTGATCGCTTAAAATGAGATTTGTCAAGATGTGTAGTCAAGGAGGAGTAATTTCTATCAAACCACCTTTATTTAATTGAACTAACTTTTTCTTTTGGAAAGTCGGAATCAAGGAATTTTTGTAGGCCCTTGGAGCAAATGTATGGGCGATTGTTGAAGGTGGATATCAATATCCAGCCTCTATTCCCATAGATATTACACGGAAGAAACAATATGAAACCAATGCAAAGGTTGTAAATGCCATCTTGGGAAGTTTGGCCGAGTCTGGATTTGTGAAGGTCATGTAGTTGAACACCGCAAAGGCAATGTGGGATAATATTATCCAAAGTTATGAAGGTGACGCCAAGGTAAAAAGTGCTAAACTCCAAACATTTAGAATTCAGTATGAGACACTTAAAATGCGATAAGATGAAAGCATCATAACTTTTTTCCTTAGAGTGGACGAGATTAATAACTCAAATGGAAATCTTGGTGATGAAATAAAAGATGTGATTTTTGTTGAAAATATTTTGAGATCACTAACTCTAAAGTTAGACTCCAAAGTCTTTGCTATTAAAGAAATGCAATATTTGAAGAGTCTCACTATCGAACAACTCCATGGGATCCTAACAACCTTTGAAATGAGAAAAGGGGGTCCATCAGATATGAGAGAAGAAGTTTTCAAAGCCACATATAAAGGGAAAGAGACAGAATCACCCAAATATGCAAGCTACATATCAGATGAGGAAGAAACAAACTTCACGAGGAAATTTCAATAGGAACCCTATACTTGATTGTAGTCAATGCCAGCGAGGAAAAAACCTAAAGGATTGAGAGAACTTGAGATAAAAACTAAGAATCCAGATTCGTATTATTAATCAAATACAATTACATATATACGAATTGTTGTCTCAAGATAGGGAGACTATTTTAGACACACAATCTGTTGGTTGAGAAATCTCACAACCACACACCAAACTAGAAAATAGATCCTAACTACTAGGAACAGACTCCTTTACTTAGTGAAAATCACAACTAGAGACAAGTAGGAATTAGATATTCCAACACTCCCCCTTAATGAGTACTTGTCTCGATATCAGTTTGCAAAATCTAGTTGTGGTCAAATATACCAAAAAGAATATGTTGATGTCCATATAAAGGAGCAACCATCCACCGAAATGCATGGGTACTAACCACTGCAACCACAAGTCTTGTAGGATTTCCTTCACATACATGGTTCTTCCAACCATTATAACTGCACACCTGTACCTATACCTGTAAATCCCCCTCCATCATTGTTAACCTGCGTTTTGTCGAATTACTCGTAACCATGTTCTGGGTTTTAACGGATCACCCCCAACCATGCCACCAAGGGCTCTGTTAGTGGTTTTTAGATTACCACGAACTGTATGGGGATACACATGCCTTACAAGGCTTACAACACACTCCAACTCTGGAGTTACCAGGTACATAGTTTACAAAGACCATAATAAAACATCCTAGATTTGCTTACATTACAACTGTGATTCACATTACAACATAATAGAGTCTATTCCACAAACACGAATACAAACTCACACAAACTTTCACCTCGTTGTCCGTCATCATTTAATTTCCAGTGTCAATGTTGCACAAGATCAGTATTTCCTGTACTTCTGGTCTCTTCTTTCTTTTTCTGATATAATTGTCTTGGATTTACCTGCATGATTTGTTAGAGTAGCTAATTCTAACAAGACCACTCCATTGAGTTAGCTAAGCTCAATGCTTCTAATTCCAAAACATTTATAAATACTGCTTCATTGGAGTTTTTTTTTTAAATATGAAATTCTAACAAATTTCACTTTTACATTGAGTTGATCAGGCTCAATACCTTTACCTTCCCAAACTCCAATTTTGTGAGGTTGAATTTTCTGAGACTAGTAGCAAGGCACACTAGATCTAGAAGCAGTCAGTTCGTCGCTCTACCATTACTCTGCCTCTGCTTTCCACTAGACTGTTGGGCATATCTAGAAGCCCCAATGCTCCCACTGTCATTATAGCAGAGGGAACCACTGCCAGGGCTAGGGAAACCCCCCATCCCCAACCGCCATGGATTTTTGTCAGTGCCATAGTTTATCAGGTTCATTGAAAAACTATAACAATACCAGCAATGATCGATGAAATATTCTAAACAACGAGAGATAAAGCATCTCCCACTATGGTACGCATAGTCACAGCATCTGTGGATAATCTTGCACTTATTCCACCACTTGAATTTTCATTATTATCATACCAGCCAAGCTCCTGGTAAACAACTTTGTTAAAAGTCATTGATCAAATATGTTGCACAAGTCTGCCACCAGCAACCGCAAAATAATACCTCTGTGTTGGTCCCACGAGGAGGCTTGTAGCTGCCGAAACCAAATACATAACTGCCCAGAAACAGACATATTTTGAAAGCTTATTGGGAGGCTCGTAGAAACTGGCAATAATACTTGAAAGGATGAGACCAAAAAATAGGAAATATAAGTCCATTAACAGTTGTCGCAATGGATCCTCTGGCTTGTTAAGGGATGACAGGCGTGAAAGAGGAACATCTTTTAAAATATTTGACTGACCATCTTCCACATCTCCCTGCCTTTTGGATGAAAACCAATTCATAAAGCTCTTCTTTGGCTCGCTTTCATCTACTTGAACATCAGCCACGATTGTTGGTCCTCTCAGTTTGCGCTCACTGAACAAGCGTTCTCGGTCTTGTCTAACAGAGATCCAGGCATTCTATCAGCCTCGTCTACGCCAAGTTCGTTCGGCTTAGATGGACAAACAAAAATTAACAAAGGTATATAATATTTATTTCCCTCAACCCAGGAAGGGCCAAGCCCAGGAGGGGCCAGGCCCTCACGAGATTTGATACCAAGATAAAAACTGAGAATCCAGATTCGTATTATTAATCAAATACAATTACATATATACAAATTGTTGTCTCAAGATAGGGAGACTATTTTAGATACACAATCTGTTGGTTGAGGAAATATCTCAACCACACACCAAACTAGAAAATAGATCCAAACTACTAGGAACATACTCCTTTACTTAATGAGAATCACAACTAGAGACAAGTAGGAAATAGATATTCCAACAACTTGGTGTAGCAGATTCATCAAGCCTATCAGGGAATGACGGGAAGTGTATTGATGAAAATACCCAGAAGGAGACAAATCACTTGCACCCAAAAAGAACTTAGAATTCAAAGCATGCATACTCATATCAACTTGCAATAATGTTGGATCACACATATTATGATCTATAATATTATTTGAACACCCATTGTCATCCAAGAGAAGGTCTTTCTATTCATTTTCTATTCATTTGGTTGGTGTTAAGACTGTTGCATATGATAATTCAGAGGCAAAAGTATATAAAATAAATTGATCAGAAAAAATTGGGAGTTGATAGAGAAGGGGCATCAACAACAACTTGTTTGATTTCTTTAAATGCTTCTCTTTCATGATCACCCCATTTAAAAAGCAAATCTTTTTTTTATCATTGTTTGTAATGGTAGGACAATTTGAGAAAATCCGGGGACAAATCTCTTAACAAAATTGACTTGGCCAAGAAAAGATTGCATTGATTATTTGGTATGTTGTAATGGAATTTCTAAAATTGTTTTAATTCTTTCTGGATCAATACAAATTCCATTTTTGGATACAATAAAACCAAGGAGTTTACCTTCACTAAGAGCAAAAATTGATTTCTTGGCGTTTAGATAAATTCCATACCTTCTGCATCTTTCAAATGTCTGCTTCAAGTCATGAAAATGATTATTTCTCTTCTTTGAATATATGGTAATATCATCTAGATATACCCCAACATTTTTATTAATCAACCCCTTGAAAGAAATGTCCATCACTCTCTGGAACGTAGCTCCTGCATTCATTAATCCAAAAGGCATTTTCTGATATGCATATGTTCCCCACTTTGTTCTAAACATAGTTTTTAATCGGTCTTCTGGATGAACAAGGATCTGATTGTATCCTGGAAATCCATCTAAAAAAGACATTAATTCAGAATGAGCAACTAATTGCGGAACTTGTTCCATTAACGGGATGGGAAAATTGTCCCTTTGACATGCCTTATTTAAATTCCTAACAAATGTGAATATCACCACTCCTTTTTCTAACCTGTACAAGATTGGAAACCCATTTGGAATGTCTCACTGGAAATATGATTTTGGCTTTTAAAAGTTTATTCAACTTGTTTTTAATCTGAGTTTCCAAATTCATTTGTATCTTCCTAAGTTTTTGTTGAATGGGTTTAACATCTGGTACCATTGGGATAATGTGTTGAATGATGGGGGCATCATAAGTTTTCAGATCTTGATAATTCCAAGCAAAGATATATTTATATTTCTTTAATAGACAAAATAAATTCATTTCTTTCCTCAGATAAGAGACCAAGACCTAAGTTAATATTATAGGATCTATATCATGTCCTATGTTAACTAATTCAAATCTCAAAGTTGAACTTTGAAGTTTGCAGTTGTTGACCATTTTAAATGTCTTTAGGATCATAAACATCCTCAAGCTTAACTACAGGTTTTGGCAGAGCATTTTTTTCTTTGATTTATTCAATTGAGAATCATGTTCATCCTCATCAATTACTTGGTCAAGATAGGATTCTTCAAATGTTAAAAAATATAGGACATCCCCATCATCATTTATTACTCGCCAATTGGTAACATTATCGGGAATGGATGGGCGAAAAATCAACTCTATATAAATTCTGTCTGGACTAAAATCTTTAGGTGGGATTAATTTAGATACAACATTGGCCAAAATATCAGCATTGATGTTATGTATTCTTGGTATTGGAGAAATATTGAATGCTACAAAATGTGAAGTAAGATTTTGAATTAAGGATTGATAATGTCTAAGTTGATTTAAAACACAATGGATATTGTTTCTGACTTGTTTTATAACGATTTAGAAATCACCAAAGATTTGAAGATATTCAACGCCAAGATTTAATTCTTTATACAATCCTTGCACTAATGCTTCATACTCTGCAATATTATTAGTACATTCAAATTCTAGCCTACATGCTAGCATAGTTTTTTCACCAGTAGGGCTTATTAATATAAATCCAACTCATGCATCTTGGATTAGTTGGAATCCTCTCTGGTTGTAGGAAATTTAGGATTTTAGAAAACTTATGTATGAGCCCACTGATCTTTCTTTTAGACCGACATGAAGAATGGCATTCTTACTTTCGTAGTTGAGTGTGATGTATGCCAGCGAAGGGGAAATGATCAAGCTATTGGGAACCCTACAACCTTTTCCACTCCCTAGTTTCATCTAGACATATGTCTCCATGGATTTTATTACAGGTCTCCCAAATCCATGCAACAAATCAATGATCATGGCAGTTGTCGACAAACTTTTCAAATATTCTCATTTTTTCAATCTACCACTCCCATTTACCCCAAAATTGGTAGCTCAAGTTTTCATGAACCAAAGTTTCCAACTGGATTGCATGCCAACTTCCATTGTGTCTGATCGAGACCCAAATTTCAACAAAAAATTTTGGTAGGAACGTTTCAAGCTACAGGGCACACAACTCCAACTGAGTACAACTTATCATCCCCAAACCAATGGTCAAACAAAAGTAATCAAAAAATGTTTGGAGACCTATCTGTGATGCTTCATTTTAGACAAGTAACATTAATGAGTACAATGGTTAACTTTAGCTGAATGGTGGTATAATACTAGCTACCATTAAGCCAACAAGATGATGCCATATGAGGTAGTGTATGGACAACTCCCGCCTTCACAATCTTCTTATATCCCTGGATCTTCCACAGTATAGGAAATTGATCAGATCCTACAGAACCATGTCACCGTGATCGCTCATCTCAAATATAATCTACTTCAAGATCAGAATATAATGAAGCAACAATCCTATGAACATCATTCAGAGCGGTCATTGCAAGTAGGTGACCAGTTTTTCTTGCAACTCCAACCTTAGAAGCAGCCCTCTCAAAAACAAAATGGCTACCAGAAACTACCACCAAAATTCTATGGGATTTATCAGGTGCTTCAACGTATAGGAGTAGTTGCTTGCAAACAGGCCTTGCCAACTAATTCAAAAAACCACAAACTCTACCGTGTATCTTGCCTCAAGAAAGTTGTGGAGAACAATTGCAAGGTCCAAACAAGTATTCCAAAATTGGATGAGGAAAATTCACTTTGGCTCGGACCTGAACAAGTTATCGATACTCGTGAAATACATCTTTGTGGTCGCATGATCAAGGAAGTCCTCATTAAGTGGAAAGACACATCTCTAGAAGATGCGACATGGGAACGAACCACTATTCTTCAGTAGTTTCCACAGCTTCAGCCTTGAGGACAAGGTGCTTTTAATGGGGCAGGGTATGTTAGGGTCCAACCCTAACCCCTTTATTTATGTAATAATCCCAAGGGGCCTTGTCAAAGTTATAGTTAGTTAGTTGACAAATAAAGCTTGTAAGCGGTTATCCGCGTTAATAATAATTATAAGTGGTTGACTCACATTATAGAAAAGGGACCAAAATTGTTATAAATGGGCCATAGTTAATTAATAAAGTGGCTAACCCGTATTATGGAAGGGACCACTAGTAATTAGGATTTTGGATGTCATAAAGTTATAAATAGTCTTAGATAGCAAGGGAAGAATCATGAAGTTTTATTGTAATCGAGCTCTGCTCTATTGGAGGTTTCCCCCTCAAAGAGGCAAGAGAACATTATATTTTTCTTTTGAATCATAAAATATATTTTCATCTTGTTTCAATTAATGTGATATTTTTGTGTTTCGAGCTATATTGTTTCATATTTCCTGCATTATGTTTTTCTCGCAGGTCTAGCACATAACAGAGGAAGTAGTAATAAAGATTAAATGTGTAGTATTATGATTTTAGGGGCCAAAAAGGCCCAAATACCATCGTTCTAGGATACATATAATTAATTGATGTCTTCTCTATGTTTCCTTCACATATATTTGTTCTATCATCCAAATATTTTGATTGTAATGAACGAAAGCTACCATTATTTGGTAACGAAAATATTATAAAAATAGAACTCAAATATTGATTGTAGTGAATGAAGAATCACAGATTCTCGTTATTGTAAACTTCATAAATTCTACATATCATTTCAGCTTCCTCAAACACTCTCAACTTGGAAATTTACTTTCTAGACTTCATCTCTTTTGCAAGCATAATTGTCGATTGTTATACGTCCCTTCAATCTCCCCTTCCTGGTTGAGTACACTACAACTACAAGCCTCTATTTTTTAATCTCTTGTGTTACCCAATTGGAGTTGCAAAAGAGGGATACATGCATACTTTCTTAAGCTTTATGTTGCACAAGTCCATATATGATGTTATATGCAAGATTTTGTTGCTGAAATTTTAGAGGAGATGAAGGAAGCACAAGGAGCCTTGTTTTCTTTCATTTGTAGAGAAAGATTCCTGGTCCTAGTTCTATTTCTAACTCTAAGAGAGCTAAATAGGGAATGTTTCATGAATGCAACCTCTCCATCTTAGTTGTTTGCATATTGATAATTGGCATTTCCAAAACTTATTATAGTTAATATAATCACACAAATATGAACATTAACATTTTCTTCACCGAATTCAAAATTATTGTTTAGATGGATAAGCTATAAGATGAAAATTCCAAAATATTGTCTAAAATATAAAACATATATAAATTACATGAGTAGGATAAACATAATCCTATATCAATACCCAGCCATGTCTTGAAATCTTGACTATGTTCTGAATGATAATATAGCATTCGATTTTTCCATGTTTACCAATTTTAAGCAGGGGCTTCTCACACAAGCTTGCTCGTCCATTGGCCTTGCTGCATCTCTTCGATTGCCTTCAACTATCTTCCTTTACATGAACCCAACGTGAACCCATACACGAACCTACTTGGATATTTCTCGCTGTGTCGAACTTTCACACGGCTTCACTCGCCTTTTAACGGTTTGGCGTCCCTTCTATCCTTTGGCGAACTTCAAGGCAAAGATAAATTGAAAACAACTACCTCGCAACAAACATTTACTCAAGCACACAAGTACTCAAATTCGGAATGAACACCAACACTCTTTTCATATTATTTCAGAAAATGGAATTGGTTACAATGTATCCCTTCCAAAGATCGACTGTGTTTGCATTTATCGGACTTTTAGCTTCTCATAGGAGAGAGAGCGTTACCGAAGGCTTCCTGGCAAAACACAGACTCTGTCTCAGAATATACAGACTCAAGATATATATAGACTCAAGAATTTAAACTCTACAAGATCCGGCCACTTTAGATTATTACCAATGCCGAGCACACTGATACACAGGCTTCTGAGATCTCTATGACTCTAAGACTCTCAAACTCTGAATCCCCTGATTGAGCCTTACCCCTTTCTTTTATAGAAAAAGGAGGGTACAAGCATTCAGTGATTGGGCCGACAAACTTTTGTACCAATATTCTGTCAGTCATGGAGATGTGGCTCAAAGCACACCAAAATTCGGAGAAGTGCTCCGAGTCTCATGACTGAAGAATCTTTGTACATAAATACATTGTGGATGATTTATCAAATCCCACGGAAATTATTCTGACTAGATATTTACATAGTGGATGCTTTTGTACAGAAAAGCCCGCGAGAAAACTGGTCAGGAACCTCACCGGACAGAAAGCGCACCGCCCCTCCTCTAGTCCTTGTGACTAGACATCATGTTTACAAAGTGGAGGCTTTAAGGACAAGCCCACGAGAACCCTTTTTTAAAAAACAGTGATTTCGGGAAACCGAAACTTTTTGTACAAATTTTCATCCCATGCTTTGGTAAATATTCTTCTAACAATCATGGGTTTATTTAAAACAATTTGATGCTTGATCTTGGTAAAAAAAAGCCACTCATAATGTCTAGTCATATATTCTCTTAAGGTTTCATTATCTAAAATCTATAGCATTTCTTTAACATTGTTGTAGGGAGAGTGAAAACAGTCGGGGATGTTATGCTCAAAACAAATGTCGCATTTAAATTGACTGTAGGATTCCTGGTATACCGAGTCAAAAGCAGTTTTATCGACTCCATAATATGTCCACCTAGTTTGTAGCCAATCGCATTATTGGTTCCTTTGCATGATTCCAGTTGTTCCAAATTTTAATTTGATATAGTGGGTTTCACCCCTTCCATCAATATTTAGAAAACCCCACCAAAGTTTATTATAGCCTGCAAGATCATAGATTGTATCGGGGAAAATAAGCTTAGGATCACCTCCAGGCCATAAGGCTATCATGTGTCTCCATGGGCCAGAAGATATTTCGAGTGCGATTTATGCTGAAATATATGTTATAGTTTCCTCTTTGATTTCCTCCATGAGACCAAATCATAGTGATGTCATGGAAATCGCTTTTAAGGGCATCTTCTGCCAAGAGTGCATCTGTTCTGCTTTTTGTGTAGCCCATATCATGGATCCATCTGCTACCTTTAGGGTACACTCTTCATTCTGGTAGTAGGTGAAAAATATCAGTTTGTGCTTACAGGTTTGCATCTAATACTTTAGTATTTCTTAATTTCCAGGTTGGTTTCCAATTCTCTTTATATTCGGACCAACTCTTGTTTTCTGGGATTGTTCTCAGAATTCCCTGTTTTTGACTTTGATCCCATTATGTAACAATTAGCAGCACATGTTCTTGTTGCTGGATGTATTCCCTGCTAAGGAAATCTGGTAAACAATTTTCTACTCCTTTGATGTGCTCAACTTCAAAATCGTAGTTAGCAAAGAGGGCCTGCCATCTGGAAAACTTAGCTTCTCCATGCTTTTTAATATCTTTGGTTAATGCCTTTTTCAAAGCCGAGGCGTCGGTTCTTAGTAGAAACTTCTTGTTTACTAGATGAAATTCGAACTTATCTATACAATTCCACGCAGCTTTGACTTCTTTTTCTATGGTGGAATAATTTTGTACCGCAGGGTTCAAAGTCCCTGAGGTGAACTGAACAATCTGTTCAATCCCATCCTTTCGTTACTTAAGGATGCCTCCCCATCCAATATCGTTGGCATCTAACTCAACAATTTTAAAAGCATTATCATCAGCTACATACAGAATAGGGAGTGTTTTTACCTTGGCCTTAATTTGCTGGACAACCCTTGTGTGTGCTTCGGACCATTAGAGTGTACCCTAAAGACAGCTAATGGACCATGATATGGTCTACACAAAAAGCAGAACAGATGCACTATTGGCAGAAGATGCTCTTAAAAGCAATTTCCATGACATCACTATGATTTGGTCTCATGGAGGAAATCAAAGAGGAAACTATAACAGATATTTTAGCATAAATCGCACTCGAAATATCTTCTGGCCCATGAAGACATACGCAATTATGGTGAAGAGAAGTCACATACAAAATCCACACCGCCATATTATGAATACCAGGGGTCTTTACCATGGTATTGTCCCATAGTATTTGGAAGCGACAACGGATATTTGATCCCATCAAATAATACTTACAACATAACCAAGGTATTTACCTAAGATATTGGCTAAGCAAAAAGATATATAAGGAGATGGAGATCAAAGTGTTATAAGTGCAAATTATGGGTTATTAATGTATAATCTGATTTGAAATAGGGGTGCACCAAGGATCATGGAAGAGGCTCATATCTAATAGATCTAAAAGAATAGTAATGAATATGCTTGCTTGACTTTTTTTGTGATTATAGATAACAATGATAGATGTGTGTGATAATAATTCTCTGACGTGGATATGTGAAAGTGAAGTATGCACAATATGTGTTGTGGTTGTAGCAAAGGTTTGAGTCATTGATTTTAGATCTATACATTGACGCACATATGAAAGTTCGCGTCCATACTTGGATCATTTTCTAAGTAGTTTTGTATATATTCTGTAAAAGTTCAGAATCTGTACGCGGGTGTTAAGAATGGTAAGCACATACGTACACAGATGTTCTCTGTAAAATTCCTGTATACATGCTAGGGTTTTCCAATATGGGTTGTTGATGATGTTTGATCAGTTCTATTATGTTTGCCACTGTCTATCAATGATGTCTTACTCATAATAATATGTGATTGAAAATACTGGTTGGGTTGATTTGGTTATGGAATGGAATGTTGATTAGTGATGATGCCATTATGTATGGTTTGTATATTATTCAGTAATCCATGATGGATTCAATATGTGATTCAATGTGACAATAATTTAGATTCAGGTGTCAGTTATTTGAGATCTGTACGCAGGTCTTCTTCAAGGGAAGTGCGTACATATGCGGGTATGATTCAGAAGAATATTGTATACATTCAGACATATGTTTAATCAGGGTTTGGAGTGACAACATTTGATTTCGGTGAAGAATAATATATGGTCTGGTATATTTATTAGTGGTTGTGCATTGATGTGATGTGATTGGTATTCTCTTGCTAATATTTATTGATTGATTTGATGATTGAGATGATTTGATTCAGTGACTGGTTTCAAAGTTGTTATTTTATTTTATATTAACGATGGAAGTGGGTCTAGTCTAAAAATATAATGAAATGTGGCCTATACGTTTGATGTTTTGACCCAGTTGGATCCAATATGAAATATTGTGAAACTTGGTCCACAAAGGTGTTGAGGGTTGGAGCCTTTAGTGGGGAAGTCGAAGCTTCCTTCTAGTAGTAGTTGAAGAATTTGTACATGGGGTAGGAGATCCCTACCGTTAGGAGCCGGTAAATGAGATCAGGGGTTGGATCTCCCTTCCAGTGGATGCTAGAGAATGAGAGAAGGTTGTAGCCTTCTGTAGGTCGATGCTTGTGTACTGGTATGATTTTGCGCGAATACAAGATTATAATATGTTTTCCTTTATAATAAAAGAAGAAGATAAAGACGAAGACAATGGTGGTTTTCTCCCACATTGGGTTTCCACCTAAAATCATGATGTTCTTGTGTGTTGATATGTTTCTTGTGCGTTCTTTACGGCGCATGGTTTCTTCTTAATGAATTAATAATGAAGTAATAATTATCCCGTTAAGCACGAATAGTTAATGAACTAATTGATAAATTATTTATTTGGATATACATTGTTTGTATTCATCAAAGTCACGTACATACGTTGGTTTCTTTAAGGGCAGTAGCGTACAAAAATCATAATAAGAAATAAAAAGTTGAAATTAGTTTAAAATAATGATTCACCCCCCCCCCCCCCCCAGTATTTTTCCTAACAATTTGTATCAGAGCAGGTCCCTCAGTACAAGCTTGATCGTTTAAAATGAGATTTGTCAAGATGTGTAGTAAAGGAGGAGTATTTTGTATCAAACCACCTTTATTTAATCGAACTAACTTTTTCTTTTGGAAAGTGAGAATCAAGGCATTTTTGTAGGCACTTGGAGCAGATGTATGGGCGACTGTTGAAGGTGGATATCAATATCCAACCTCTATTCCCATAGATATTGCAAGGAAGAAACAATATGAAACCAATGCAAAGGTTGTAAATGCCATCTTGGGAAGTTTGGCCGAGTCTGGATTTGTGAAGTTCATGTCGCTGAACACCGCAAAGGCAATGTGGGATAATCTTATCCAAAGTTATGAAGGTGATGCCAAGGTAAAAAGTGTTAAACTTAAAACATTTAGAATTCAGTATGAGACACTTAAAATGCGATAAGATGAAAGCGTCATAACTTTTTTCCTTAGAGTGGACGAGATTGTTAACTCAAATGGAAATCTTGGAGATGAAATAAAAGATGTGATTGTTGTTGAAAATATTTTGAGATCACTAACTCTAAAGTTAGATTCCAAAGTCTCTGCTATTAAAGAAATGCAATTTGAAGAGTCTCACTATCGAACAACTCCATGGGATCCTAACAACCTTTGAAATGAGAAAAGGGGGTCCATCAGATATGAGAGAAGAAGCTTACAAAGCCACATATAAAGGGAAGGAGACGGAATCACCCAAATATGCAAGCTACATATCATATGAGGAAGAAGCAAACTTCGTGAGGAAATTTCAATAGGAACCCTATACTTGATTGTAGCCAATGCTAGCGAGCAAAAAGCCTAAAGGATTGAGATAACTTGTTGGTGTAGCAGACTCGTCAAGCCTATCATGGAATGACGGGAAGTGTATTGATGAAAATACCCAGAAGGAGACAAATCACTTGCACCCAAAAAAAACTTAGAATTCAAAGCATGCATACTCATATCAACTTGCAATAATGTTGGATCACACATATTATGCTCTATAATATTATTTGAACACCCACTATCATCCAAGAGAAGGTCTTAGACATCGCAGGGAGGTGAATGTAAGAGCATATCATGAGGAGGCTACAGATTAATGAAATGAACATGACATTCATAATGACCGAAGAATGATATACCGATATGATTTTGGGATTGGAATTTCTCTTCTTCAACAGGGTATATTAATGTTTCGAAAGTGTAATAATCTGAATATTTTGGTTTGATATCTGACAATGCATGGATCAAAGGAGTTCCAAGATCATTCTGAACAGAAAGATTATCCAAAACTAGAGTTTACAAACTATGAGAAGGGTGTTCAACAATTAGATCGAAGCCTTGAAAATTAGGGTCTTCTTGAGGAAGTAAAACATCATCCAATGTATTTGGGCACTCATCACTTCTTATATCAACACGAAATTGGATGTTAGGCTAATGACTATCCAATGTTTCAACTTAAGTGAGGATTTTTAGGTCATTTGACTACTTATCAAGATTGCAATATGATTGATCATCATTTTGACATGGAAGATTATGAAAGAGGAATGAAATATGGAAAGATTCTTCACTCTTATCTTCCTCTACTTGTGAAATATGGCCACCTTATACCTGATTACCGTGTGAACCAACAAATTGAGAATGAAAAGTAGTTGTAGCAATTTTTGATGGAGCGGATGTATAATATGAATCAAGGTACAAATGGAGATGCATTTTCATTACCATGGAATTGTTGCAAACTGTTACACTCACTCATTTCAAATCAATTTGCTTCCACACATCCCATATGTGTTTCCACAACTCTTGCATCCCAGAAATTGTTTAAGATTTAGTTCTTAACAAAGAATTATTGTTAGTGACATGCAAAGTACACTCTTAACAATTTTGCAGACATTTTTGATATTTTCTATTTGGTAACCTGCTCATTGCAACACATTTTCTCCTATTTACAACAAGCTCATACCTTAAAACGTGTGTGTGTGTGTATATATATATATATATATATATATATATATATAGTGTGTGTGTATATATATATATATATATATACATTACTTCTAAGGCTGTTAAAATATTACGCTCTAGCAAACAACCACACAAGAACAAATCTGAGTTAAACGTTACAAATTCAATAAATTTCACGCTTTAACAACATCTGTACAATACTCAATTTCTTATGTACGCTAACTGCCAGACCAGTGTGTCAGGCTTGTTAGAGGTTGATGGTTTAGGACCATCTTGGGATTGGTGTAATGGATGTTCTTGGCAAAATTTTGAAAACGGAGGAATTCGAGATCTGTATCAACGGTTTGGCATGTCTATGGTTACTTCTTGCACAAAATCAATTGTATGTTGGCAAACTTATAGTTATGCACAACACGTAATTAGGAAATGTGGCCATGAAAGAGCATTAATTTAATATTATAATTTAACTTGAGCAATAAATTTTTTTTCATATGAGTCAGACATCACATCTATTTTGTTCATAATGTGATTGAGAGTATGATGTATTGTAATCAACATAAGTAAATGTTTTTGTAGCGTTCGAATTTGCCTCAGGCTGAGGAAGGCAAAACTCGAGGCAACATCAAACCAAGCTGAGCCTCGTAGCTAGCCCTACGAGGACAAGAGAGGGCTCTCTCCGGTCGATCTCGGCAAAAGGTAATCAAAGAGGCCCGAGATGACTGAATTGATGACTAATTTTAGGCTAGGTATGAAGTACAAGGACTATGGACTTTATTTTTTGAAGTTTTGTTGAATTCAAGGGAAAGGCAATTTTGGGTGCGGGGATGAGGCACAGCTTTTGTAGAGGTCTACTTGGGGCAAGATAGGCGATTGTTTTGATGCCTTTAAAGTGATTGAATGAATAGACCTGACAGGTGAGGAGCTAAAGAGAGCAAGGAAGTCTCAAGGATTCTCCTTAAACTGAAGAAAACATGGAAAATTAAACAAACTTAAAGGCAGAGCATAGCAAATTTATGGATTCTACCTTATCACTTCATTTGTTTAATTGCAGAAGATTAAATAAGGAAAATGGTATAAATACACAACTTACAAGTACTGAGAGAAACACACCATCAAAACATAAGGCCACATGAATCCCAAATAGTGCTGCAAAACCCTGGTCTATCCTTTGCCAAAATTGCAGATAAAATATGTACAATAGTGTATCAAGCTATTCCCAAAAGTCCAACCATGAAAATGACTAAGAAAATACATAATATAGGCAAGATAACACATTCCCTTGCCTCTAGGGGTCGAGCTCAGGAGCTGTTTCAACCAATTCTAAACAAAGCACTACAATCTAGGTAGTCAAAACAACTTGCCTCTATAAGCTAGGAAACCAATTCATTCATTAAATTTTTGTTATTTTATGAATGAATCATCTAGAATAGGTAAATAAGTGTCAAGTCAACATAAAGTTCCATTAATTACATCAAGGAAGGTGAAAAATCCCATCACAAGTCAAAACTGGTCAAACTGGCTTCGTTTCCTGAGCTGAAGATGAAAATTTTGCAAAAAATCCTGATGCGTAGCGCGCCTGAGCCCTATGCGCCGCGCGCCTTTCCACCTGTTTTTGGGGCACTTCCCGGCATCCAAATTGAGCTCCGGTTGGCTTGTTGGAAAGTTCTGGATGTCTACTTTCCAACCCAAGTGGAATTTTCCAATTTGATGTCCATTTTCCCCTCCAAAAGTGAATTCTCCCAAGGTTGCTTCATGTGTGTCCAAAAAGGGGCAGTGAGGTCATTTTTTGCATGTTTTTTGACCTTTTGGGGACCCAAACCTTGATGAAATGTCTTGGCAGTAATTGAGAAGGTGTATTTCATCATGAAAAATCCAAAAATGCAAACCATTTGTGATTTGGACCTCCCAATATTATGGGTAGCGCGCGGCGCGCTACGCGTTGAGCCAAAAACCCTGTTTTTAGAGCCAAAAATTCAAAATTGACAAAATTTTCTCCAAATTCCTTGAAATTTGGGCTGGGGGTCCCCAATCAAGTACCATGCTCAGCCAAAGAGGCTTCGGCCAAAATCCGAAGACGATCAAGCTCCTTTTGTCAAGTTTTTTGCTTTTTGACCACTGTCTTCAATTTTGCCTTAATACTCCTAATTCGCGCCTTGCAAACTAGGTTCCGAGCCTTGTAATGCATAGCCATGTGTTTTAATAATGCATTGTCTCTGTTGGCCTTTCTCAGCCGCATCATAATCCTGCTCATAGTTTGACTCGGTCTCTGACATGTTTTTGAAGACAAGATAGCTGGAATATATATATGCTGATGTGTAAACTGTGTGCTCAATTGCTTGTAGACTGTTCTTTTGCTTCTTCTTTTTTTTAAAATGTTGTGACCAAAGGGAAAAAACAAATACATAAGGGAGTATTAGGAAAGGGGTAAACATTAGGGAATTAGGGAGTTTGGAAATAAAAGTTAATTAGGGAGTGGAGGGGAAATCTATATATGAGAATAGGGTTTTAGGGTTTTGGGATATTGAATAGGGTTAAAGAGTTTTGTTTGTTTTATATAGGGATAAGGGATTAGGGGTTTATTGATTGTAATGTAGGATTAATAAATGGATTTTATGAAATGAGGAATAAAGGGAAATTGGGAAAAGAACAAATCTTGGTCACAAAATTGTTTTCAAAACCTACAGCAATTTTTCATATTGGCAAAGGGAGGCTTTCAAAATCTTGTCTCAACGGTCATTATCCATGAACCCACCACATTCATCATCAAATACAATGCAAGTGCAGTGGATGAGGGCCTACCTAACAAATTGATGCAAAGAGGAGGTGAATTCATGCAAATTCTGGGTTTAAACCCCAGTGCGCCGCGCGCCTCTGATGCGCCGCGCACTTGTATTTTTACACTGTGTTTTATGCCCTGATGCGCCGCGCGCCCTTGATGCGTAGCGCGATTTCCAGGCGACTTTTGGAGGCCTTCCCGGTGTCCAAATTGGGTGCAGGATAGCTCATTGGAAAGGTCTTTGAGTCTAATTTCCAACCCAAGTGGAATGTTTCAATTTGGAGTTCATTTCCCCTGTCAAAAATCAAATCTCCCAGGACTGGTCAAAATGTGCCAAATGAGGCTGCCTCAAAGCAGAGTGCTGTTGCAGTCAACTTTTGAATGCCTTCCTCAACTCCAAATTGAGCTCATGATAGCTCATTGGAAATATATTTTTGTCTAGTGATCATTTGACTCATCAAAAAAGTTATTTGGCCAACCAAGCTAGGAGAAAACTTGATTTTCCCAAGGTCACTTCAGAGGTGCATCAATTCTCCCGAGGCGATTGTATTTTTGAGATTTCTCTAAAACCGTCATACCTGTGTAAAAAGTGAGGGAGGTTTTTTTTCTTTGGCATGTTGTGGACAAAAACCTCTCTCAGTTTTCCAAAATTCATCTTTGATTGCTCTGAAACATCTTTTGAATGAAACTTATCCCGATGTTTGAAACAAGGAATTTTGTGGAAATGAAGCGAAATGAAGGGGATGAGGGGCTTGTAAATTCTTGGGGAAATTTTGGGAAGTAGGGAGGGATGTTAAGAAGCAGGGGAAAGTGGAATCTTAGAGATGGAGTGAGGGGAAGGGGTCCAAAAGGGCAAAACACAGGCCTAGCCTAGAAAATTGCCAAGTTGTGGCAAGAAACTAGGGTTTGTGGAAAAATGAGGAATTTGGGGAATCTCAGTGATGGGAAATGTTTAATAAGGTACATTAATGATAGGGGAAGGTGTATGAACATCAGGATACAAATTTCTCCGATGATTTGACCCTCCAAGAGAATTTTCCTCCAAAACCCTAGGAGAGGGAAATGAACCTTGCCTAGGCGCAACTGAAGCATGAACAAGGTGTAAAATGACCCAATGGAACCTGACATGATGAAGACAACCCTATGAATGATGATAGACTCAGCTGAATAATGACATGGACCGACATTTGGACAACTTTAGGAGTGAAAGCAAACCCTAGACCTAATGCCTAGTGACCAAATTTTGCTTGAAGACTCTTTGAAATGACAAAATTTGACCTTGACACTCTAAGACCACTCTGTAAGAGCATATTTGATCACTGGAGGAAGGCTGGAAAGACTGACACTAACAGTTTCAACTTATCTTAAGCATTAAAAAGTCACTTAGGTTGTCCAAATTTAACAAATACTTTGAGTAAATTTGGTCCATAATGGTAAAATTATGATTAACGATTAGATGCAAGTAACTTAAACAAACAAACTCAAGATATACACAAACAAAATCAAGCCATCTGGACAGTACATATGAGTCATATCTTCGTTGGGATTTCAAAATCAGCGTGGATAGGTTCACATCCGTTGTTGCTTCAAAAGTTGTTCTAGTTCATAAACAAATGAACTCAAGATGTGCAAACAAAATCAGGCCAGTTGGCCAGTACATAGAGTCGTATCTTCAGTAAGGGCTCCAGAGCAACTTGGATACGCTCCCATCCATTGTTGGGATTCAAAAGTTGCTTTGGTTCAAAAATGGTTAGAGGAGCAATGGGAAGCATGTCAAACTGAGGCACCTTAGGAATATTAGGCAAAGGCCAGCTTTTTGTCTCTCAGCGTTCATGAACAACCAAATCAACTTCGTATAAAGTATGGGTCATGTCACCTACAAGTGACAAGACCCATTAATGTGAAAAGAGGGATGGGACTCGGGATAAAGAAAAAAAATCATGAAAATATATGATGTGACCATTCTCAATCTTATGGCCATGTTGATAATTCAAGCTCACAGTTACTTAGAGGTCAGAGCCATGGCAAACGTTGGAAGGGAGGGAATTCTATCTAGTAAGTGATTGACTCAATCTGCAATGTGCATATATTATTGTGATACTTCACGGGCATATTTTACTAATTTTGTTTTACTTCCTCATGACATTGACATAATGAATTTTCCCTTTGCAAATTTGAGTGAACTGAGTTTACTGAATTTAGATGGAACTCTTCTCCCATGTTCCTTTCATTGCTATTCTCTGTTGAAGAGTTTGTGCTTTGTTTCCTTGGGGTATGGAGTAATTTTATCAACCATGCAAATCTTTCACTATACCTCAGCGCGATTTATTTCCTTGGAGAGCTTTTATTTGGCATGCAAATGTTTGTCGAAGTCTAATATAATTATGAGATTAAAAATCATTGTTCACCTAATTGTAAACTCTTAGCATATGACAACTTGAGCGTGTTTGTTGAATATTACAAAATTTTGTATTTTATATGAGCACAAATAAAATTAAATTAATCATTCCAGTTGTTGAAAAACCTGTATATACACATTTTAGTTTCCAAGAAAGAAACAGTGATATCTTTATTCGAAGAAGAAAAGGTGATATATAATGCAAGAACACAAACCCAGTGTATTACATCACAAAACTTAGAATGAAATCAATTCATAAGCTTGGGGTTGAATAGAACATCACCAAAAAAGAATATACATCACAACGAAATAATAGAGTGTATATCGAAATAATCCTTGTAGAGCCATTAACACTATAAACCAACCATGTGACAATGTCTGCCTACAATATCATCCAAACAAGGTTTAGAGAAACCAGTGTTTGTGAGGTAGAAATGAGATTGCAACACCATGTCAAGAATTTCGAGACTTTGAATTTTTGAATATAAAAATGAAACAACATACAGATAATATGTGAGAGATTATAAATATAACAGTTATAGATTACATTTTAACATGAGATGAGAGGAAGTACATGATTTTTTGGTCTCCCCTCCTGGCAGTATTGCATTTCAGCATTTCAGAGTAAAGATTTAAAATATGATATCCTTATTGCCATAAAAAAAAAATAACAAATTTGTAGGCCTTCTATGTATGGGATCCCACTGCAGAACCAGGGATAAAAATAGGCACACTGAACTCTTTTGCTTCTTCATCGGCTTTAATCACCCTATAACCAGGCCAAGTTACGTGCCCATCTAGAAATGCACCAGGCCCAGAATTCCTGTATTCCCCAAAGTATAAGCTTTCTAATGCAAATTCTCCCGACCATTCCAACCAGCCAGCGGGATGAATGAGGTCGCCTAAAAACGATTGCATGTAAACTGTTCGAGAGTATAATTTCCAAGGCCTCCCGAGGTATGTTGAAGTGAATGCCATCCAGGGAGGGAGATCACTTGTTGCTGTAACTATACAATTATGTATTGAGATGCCGGTATTTTGATAAGGATGATTCCTTCTTTGGGCAGTGATTACATTCATTTGATTGGGCATACCTTGTCGAGCATAAATGTTACACTCCTGTAAAACCACGGCCGCATTGCCAAAAATGAAGTCTACTGTTCCAAACACGTCACATTCTCTGTAAAACTGCCTAAGAGAATGAACATAAAGTGTGTCTTGGTAACCAATAATACTGCATCGATAAATCGCTGCAAAATCGGCCCCCACCCGTAGAGCCACAGCTTGATGCTTGTCAGGCCCTGCACTGTTCATAAAGGTCATGTCACGTGCAACAAATCCTGCACCGGATACAGCTGCAATGCAGCCATTCACTGGTCAGTCATTGTTAATTGGCCTTAGCTCCATACACACACGTCATGAAACAATGTTGAAAATCCAATTAACCAATTCACTGGTCAGCCTTAGCTCCATACACGCATGTCATGAAACAATGTTGAAAATCCAATTAACCAGGTACAGAGAAAGAGAAAGAGAAAGGGTATTTCAATTAACCAGGTACAGAGAAAGAGAAAGGGTATTTCAAGAAATTGGATTGAACAATCAAACAAACAAAAATAATAATGCAGACAGAAAGGTTTGGAATAGTACCAAAGGTAGCGGAAGTGAAAGTGGTAGAACCCTCCTTCACATTTTTGCTGGAGACAACAACAGTCTTTCCCTTGCCATCGCCAACAAACATTATGTTGGTTTTTCGTTTAGAAATTTTGACAGTTTCAAGGTACAGTCCAGCTTTGACATAGATTATGTATTTTCTACTTCTTAAATGCTTGGGTGCCTCCTTGACAGCGTCGGTTATTGTTACATAATTGCCACTGCCATCCTGCGCTACGACAGCATCAGGGTTTAAGTGTGCAGGGGAAAGCTGTAGGAGTAAACGATCAGTTGCCGATAACCACATAGGGAATTCCTTCATGTCAGAATTCCTGATCCAGACCAGCGTTATGCCCCTCATCTTTCTTGAATTCCTGCTCCAGACCAGCGTTATTCCCCTCATCTTTCTTGAAACCAGCGTTATTCTTCTTTGGCAAATCCGTCGAGGGTTTTGGGAGCTGCTGCAGACTTATTCACCAGGTAAAGCTTTATTTTCCAAGCCGGCTTTGCTGAAAAGGGTTTGGAAGAGGGAGAGGGAATTGCTGATCAATTGAGGGAACTTTCTGGATTCTTTTAGTATGTCATTGGTGGATTGAAGAGTCGCATTGCCGCCTCCAATCAAGTCCTGGAAAGTATCCTGGTTTGTCAGAGCAGCACTGAGCCAAGTTTTGACATCGGAATGAAGAGCAATGAGCAGCTCCACGATACACTATATCATCTGAATGCCACGCTGCTCCACAAGGCTGGGCCACACCTTCGTCGCCGTCTCCCCAAACAGGAACAGGGGCTGCAACCTTTAGAGAGTACGATTGCAAAACCTGACCTATGGTGGCTTCAATGGTGGCTTGAACAAAATCTTTGGGTTCCACCAGCTGATCAACACCTGGATATGTGACCAGCGTAGACACGCACAGCTGAGGGTGGAACGTTTTATTGCAGGCGGTATGTATACCAGCCGGTATGGCTCCTCCTGTAGCCGCATATGGAACCTTGTTCCCAAGAATAACAATACCAACAGGAATAAGAAGGCAGGCAAATATAACAATTCCAATGGCAACCATCACCACCCATCTTCTCGTCGCCCGGGACTCATCTTGGTTCCCGGGCGTCATCGTGGAAGAAACCCTAAACCTGCCACAAATCTGCCTTCAGGAAACAGCGATCCGTAATTCAAGAACAAGAAAACTCAACTCAACTCTGCAGGAAGGATTCAAGAAACAGAGAATGAGAGCAGCGAACAAGAAACGCAGAATTTTTTTGTAAAAGTCAAGTATGTTTGACGACGTTCATTTAAAGCCTCCTGAAATTTGAAATGTGTGTGATTTAATATAATTAATTTAATTCTAAAATAATTAATTGTGATTTAGTATAATTAATTATTATTTAATGTAGTTTTGTGGTTCTTTTAATGATTATTATTATTATTATTTCATGAAGTATTTTGTTTTACATTTACTATCTGGTTTTGTTAATATAATATTGAATTTTAATGTTTATAATTATGAATATAATGAGCAAAGTAAAACATTGTCACAGAGTAAAGAGATTTAAGTAATATTTTTATGTTAACACTGAATTAAACATTTACCATATTCTTAAAATATATTTGGGGTTGGAAGACAACTAAAGATCATTTCGCATCAAAACAAATTTCGCAGTACACAACAATCACTCTAAATCTTGTTTTATTGAACTTAAGCAACGGATACATTTTTATTTTTATTTATGGGATTGGATGTTCTAATTACATTTAATTCGCATGCTTAGGATGATTAAAAGTTTGACCCTTTAATTGCAACTTCCATTTGAATGGTTACTATATTATGTTGAGTAGTGTTTTTGCTCAGCGAGATGAAATGAATCTGAGTGATGGGATCTCTATGAAAGGTTTTAGTCAAGTAAAAATTTGCAAACATTCTAATGATTAAAGGGCCACTTGGAGCATTTAATTGAGACATTTACCTATCATTTGTTTCATGTAAATTATGTGTCTCAATGGAATGAATTATGATGACAGTCTATGTCAAAGAGCACAAGTATATGGTTTTGACACACTTTTTTATTAAGAAATTCTCTTAGATATATAGGCTAAAGACGTGTTCTGAAATATATATATAAAACAATAATACATGTCATTAGGTGAATAAAATTGTGGCTTGGGAGTCATTCACACAGGAAACCCCATAACTTTAGGAGGTTACTCATTGAGCTTAAAGCCTTCTTTGTTGGAGTTCCAAGTTGCCCCTATTGGTACCAATTTGAATAATATCACATTAGACAAGACTACATATGGACATTACTTACATGTACCTTAAGTATATTGAAATTTCCCCTAGATCCATCTCGAAACCACCCATTCAGCCGCCTAACTATTATTGTGCACCTAAAGCAACATTCGAGAAAAATACTCTCTCATACTAGCCTAGCATTGGTATATTTTATGGCCATAGCACGAGTCACACCCATTATATAAACCATTTCTTGCTAAAAAATACTTATTGCTAATTTGGGTTACTTGATCAACCATTTACTTTTTAATTGTGGGATTGAATTAAAGGTTAATGATTATATACCTTATTATGCTACAATTTCATTTGATTAAGATATATGGTTCATGTGCAATACATAATTCATTAATATGCACTAATAACTAATTGAACAATCAACATTGGACTAAAAATGTTCAAACAATTCATCATCATACAACGACTCTAAGAAAGGATCAACATCTAATCTGCCCTACTCAGCGCTAAGAAAGGATCAACATCTAATCAACATTGTTCATTCATTAAAGAATATCAATCATGAAGATAGATGATTGGTATACATATAGAATTTAAAGTAGAAGAATAAAATAGATGATTGAATGATGACTGCAATAACCTATTTAATGTTATGTTAGATGTGTATACACACACACATTAGGCTGAAGGTTACAATTAAAGATTGAGAACCTTATTGGCACATCATCATTATTTAATATTTTATTTATATATTTTATGTTTATTTTCATTTTATTTTGACAGTTCCCTTACAGCACACATCCCTAACTCTAGTGTACGTCTATGGATGTAACAAAGTAAACATATTTTGGATAGAGTGAATTAGAAACAAAGGTCGTAGTTTATTACAAGCAAGCATAGTCCACTCAAGTGTAGGCACACAAGAAATTACATCTATCCCAAATGGGTGCATGTTCAATCCATGGATTTTTTATTGTTTTAACACAAAACAGAAGACGCACTTCAATTGACATTTAGACCCAATCATATGCCATGTATCAATCGTTGGCTAGCCTATCGTTCGAAAATAATGAGGGCACAACCATTGGGATGTGACATCTATTTCAACATCATGTGCATTCTCAAAACCAACATCTTGAGGGCGCAACCTTCAACAAGAAGAAGTATCTATTTAATGCAGTGGAGATGTAATGTGGTTGGATATTGAGAGTTTCTAAAATCTCTTTTCACATGTAATAACTTTTGAACTTTGATGTCACTGGAAAAAAGATGATTGGTCTTCATTTTCTCTCCTTTCTTCTGTGTTGATTGTGCTTGTCCTTCCACTTAACTAGATTTATTGACTTCATATGTTTTTGTGGGTGTTTTCTACCCAAGCATGGTAAAATACTTGTGAACCAGAGCTATGTAACAAACCTAAAAGCCTCATAATGTTAGATATTTTATTATTGAATTAGTTTCAAGTGACGGACAAGCTTGGAGCAGACTCTTTACATTACTGTAGGGTTTCTCTTAATCTAGCATTGGCGTGATGGCCATGATGATTTGATAGCTTTGTAAACTACAAAGGATTGCTTTTCTACTCCTTAATAATTTAATTTAGCTCCTTGAAAATTTGAGCTGAAAATGAAATAGGAGCTTCGATTTTCTATTCATTTGGTTGGTGTTAAGACTGTTGCATATGATAATTCAGAGGCAAAAGTATATAAAATAAATTGATCAGAAAAAATTGGGAGTTGATAGAGAAGGGGCATCAACTACAACTTGTTTGATTTCTTTAAATGCTTCTCTTTCATGATCACCCCATTTAAAAAGCGAATCTTTTTTTATCATTGTTTGTAATGGTAGGACAATTTGAGAAAATCCGGGGACAAATCTCTTAACAAAATTGATTTGGCCAAGAAAAGATTGCATTGATTTTTTGGTATGTTGTAATGGAATTTCTAAAATTGTTTTAATTCTTTCTGGATCAATACAAATTCCATGTTTGGATACAATAAAACCAAGGAGTTTACCTTCACTAAGAGCAAAAATTGATTTCTTGGGGTTTAGATAAATTCCATACCTTCTGCATCTTTCAAAGGTCTGCTTTAAGTCATGTAAATGATTATTTCTCTTCTTTGAATATATGGTATTATCATCTAGATATACCACAACATTTTTATTAATCAACCCCTTGAAAGAAATGTCCATCACTCTCTGGAACGTAGCTCCTGCATTCATTAATCCAAAAGGCATTTTCTGATATGCATATGTTCCCCACTTTGTTCTAAACATAGTTTTTAATCGGTCTTCTGGATGAACAAGGATCTGATTGTATCCTGGAAATCCATCTTAAAAAGACATTAATTCAGAATGAGCAACTGATTGCGGAACTTGTTCCATTAATGGGATGGGAAAATTGTCCCTTTGACATGCCTTATTTAAATTCCTAACAAATGTGAATATCACCACTTCTTTTTCTAACCTGTACAAGATTGGAAACCCATTTGGAATGTCTCACTCGAAATATGATTTTGGCTTTTAAAATTTTATTCAACTTGTTTTTAATCTGAGTTTCCAAATTCGTTTGTATCTTCCTATGTTTTAGTTGAATGGGTTTAACATCTGGTACCATTGGGATAATGTGTTGAATGATGGGGGCATCATAAGTTTTCAGATCTTGATAATTCCAAGCAAAGATATATTTATATTTCTTTAAGAGACAAATAAATGCATTTCTTTCCTCAGATGAGAGACCAAGACCTAAGTTAAAATTATAGGATTTATATCATGTCCTATGTTAACTAATTCAAATCTCAAAGTTGAACTTTGAAGTTTGCAGTTGTTGAACATTTTAAATGTCTTTAGGATCATAAACATCCTCAAGCTTAACTACAGGTTTTGGCAGAGCATTTTTTTCTTTGATTTATTCAATTGAGAATCATGTTCATCCTCATCAATTACTTGGTCAAGATAGGATTCTTCGAATGTTAAAAAATATAGGATATCCCCATCATCATTGATTACTCGCCAATTGGTAACATTATCGGGAATGGATGGGCGAAAAATCAACTCTATATAAATTATGTCTGGACTAAAATCTTTAGGTGGGATTAATTTAGA
Source organism: Pinus tabuliformis (assembly GCA_031772625.1). Classification (NCBI taxonomy): domain Eukaryota; kingdom Viridiplantae; phylum Streptophyta; class Pinopsida; order Pinales; family Pinaceae; genus Pinus; species Pinus tabuliformis. The sequence goes on from CM062820.1 coordinate 681,934,545, forward strand.
TACAACATTGGCCAAAAGATCAGCATTGACGTTATGTATTCTTGGTATTGGAGAAATATTGAATGCTACAAAATGTGAAGTAAGATTTTGAATTCAGGATTGATAATGTCTAAGGTGATTTAAAACACAATGGATATTGTTTCTGACTTGTTTTATAACGATTTCAAAATCACCAAAGATTTGAAGATATTCAACGCCAAGATTTATTTCTTTATACAATCCTTGCACTAATGCTTCATACTCTGCAATATTATTAGTACATTCAAATTCTAGCCTACATGCTAGCATAGTTTTTTCACCAGTGGGGCTTATTAATATAAATCCAGCTCATGCATCTTGGATTAGTTGGAATCCTCTCTGGTTGTAGGAAATTTAGGATTTTAGAAAACTTATGTATGAGCCCACTGATCTTTCTTTTAGACCGACATGAAGAATGGCATTCTTACTTTCGTAGTTGAGTGTGATGTATGCCAGCGAAGGGGAAATGATCAAGCTATTGGGAACCCTACAACCTTTTCCACTCCCTAGTTTCATCTGGACATATGTCTCCATGGATTTCATTACAGATCTCCCAAATCCATGCAACAAATCAGTGATCATGGCAGTTGTCGACGAACTTTTCAAATATTCTCATTTTTTCAATCTACCACTCCCATTTACCCCAAAATTGGTAGCTCAAGTTTTCATGAACCAAATTTTCAAACTGGATTGCATGCCAACTTCCATTGTGTCTGATCGAGACCCAAATTTCAACAAAAAATTTTGGTAGGAACGTTTCAAGCTACAGGGCACACAACTCCAACTGAGTACTTATCATCCCCAAACCAATGGTCAAACAAAAGCAATCAAAAAATGTTTGGAGACCTATCTGTGATGCTTCATTTTAGACAAGTAACATTAATGAGTACAATGGTTAACTTTAGCTTAATGGTGGTATAATACTAGCTATCATGAAGCCAACAAGATGATGCCATATGAGGTAGTGTATGGACAACTCCCGCCTTCACAATCTTCTTATATCCCTGGATCTTCCACAGTATAGGAAATTGATCAGATCCTGCAGAACCGTGTCACCATGATCGCTCATCTCAAATATAATCTACTTCAAGATCAGAATATAATGAAGCAACAATCCTATGAACATCATTCAGAGCGATCATTGCAAGTAGGTGACCAGGTTTTCTTGCAACTCCAACCTTATAAGCAGCCCTCTCAAAAATAAAAGGGCTACCAGAAACTACCACCAAAATTCTATGGGGTTTATCAAGTGCTTCAACGTATAGGAGTAGTTGCTTGCAAACAGGGCTTGCCAACTAATTCAAAAATCCAAAACTCTTCCGTGTATCTTGCCTCAAGAAAGTTGTGGGGAACAATTGCAAGGTCCAAACAAGCATTCCATAATTGGGTGAGGAAAGTTCACTTTGGCTCAGACCTGAACAGGTTCTCGATACTCGTGAAATACATCTTTGTGGTCGCATGATCAGGAAGTCCTCATTAAGTGCAAAGACACATCTCCAGAAGATGCGACATGGGAACGAACCACTATTCTTCAGTAGTTTCCACAGCTTCAGCCTTGAGGACAAGGTGCTTTTAATGGGGCAGGGTATGTTAGGGTCCAACCCTAACCCCTTTATTTATGTAATAATCCCAAGGGGCCTTGTCAAAGTTATCGTTAGTTAGTTAGTTGACAAATAAAGCTTGTAAGCGGTTATCCGCATTAATAATAATTATAAGTGGTTGACTCACATTATAGAAAAGGGACCAAAATTGTTATAAATGGGCCATAGTTAATTAATAAAGTGGCTAACCCGTATTATGGAAGGGACCACTAGTAATTAGGATTTTGGATGTCATAAAGTTATGAATAGTCTTAGATAGCAAGGGAAGAATCATCAAGTTTTATTGTAATCGAGCTCTGCTCTATTGGAGGTTTCCCCCTCAAAGAGGCAAGAGAACATTATATTTTTCTTTTAAATCATAAAATATATTTTCATCTTGTCTCAATTAATGTGATATTTTTGTGTTTCGAGCTATCCTGTTTAATATTTCCTCCATTATGTTTTTCTCGCAGGTCTAGCACATAACAGAGGAAGTAGTAACAAAGATTAAATGTGTAGTATTATGATTTTAGGTGCCAAAAAGGCCAAAATACCATCGTTCTAGGATACATATAATTAATTGATGTCTTCTCTATGTTTCCTTCACATATATTTGTTATATCATCCAAATATTTTGACTGTAATGAACGAAAACTACCATTATTCGGTAACGAAAATATTATAAAAATAGAACTCAAATATTGATTGTAGTGAATGAAAATTCACAGATTCTCGTTATTCTAAACTTCATAAATTCTACATATCATTTCAGCTTCCTCAAACACTCTCAACTTGGAAATTTACTTTCTAGACTTCATCTCTTTTGCAAGCATAATTGTCGATTGTTATACGTCCCTTCAATCTCCCCTTCCTGGTTGAGTACACTACAAATACAAGCCTCTATTTTTTAAACTCTTGTGTTACCCAATTTGAGTTGCAAAAGAGGGAGACATGCATACTTTCTTAAGCTTTCTATTGCACAAGTCCATATATGATGTTATATGCAAGAATTTGTTGCTGAAATTTTAGAGGAGATGAAGGAAGCACAAGGAGCCTTGTTTTCTTTCATTTGTAGAGAAAGATTCCTGGTCCTAGTTCTATTTCTAACTCCAAGAGAGCTAAATAGGGAACGTTTCATGAATGCAACCTCTCCATCTTAGTTGTTTGCATATTGATAATTGGCATTGCGAACACGTATTATAGTTAATATAATCACACAAATATGAACATTAACATTTTCTTCACCGAATTCAAAATTATTGTTTAGATGGATAAGCTATAAAATGAAAATTCCAAAATATTTTCTAAAATATAAAACATATATAAATTACATGAGTAGGATAAACATAATCCTATATCAATACCCAGCCATGTCTTGAAATCTTGACTATGTTCTGAATGATAATATAGCATTCGATTTTTCCATGTTTACCAATTTTAAGCAGGGGCTTCTCACACAAGCTTGCTCGTCCATTGGCCTTGCTGCGTCTCTTCGATTGCCTTCAACTATCTTCCTTTACATGAACCCAACGTGAACCCATACACGAACCTACCTGGATATTTCTCGCTGTGTCGAACTTTCACACGGCTTCCCTCGCCTTTTAACGGTCTGGCGTCCCTTCTATCCTTTGGCGAAATTTTGGCGAACTTCAAGGCAAAGATAAATTGAAAACAACTACTACACAACAGACATTTACTCAAGCACACAAGTACTCAAATGCGGAATGAACACCAACACTCTTTTCATATTATTTCAAAAAATGGAATTGGTTACAATGTATCCCTTCCAAAGATCGACTGTGTTTGCATTTATCGGACTTTTAGCTTCTCATAGGAGAGAGAGCGTTACCGAAGGCTTCCTGGCAAAACACAGACTCTGTCTCAGAATATAAAGACTCAAGACATATATAGACTCAAGACTTTAAACTCTACAAGGTCCGACCACTTTAGATTCTTACCAATGCCGAGCACACTGATACACAGGCTTCTCAAATCTCTATGACTCTAAGACTCTCAAACTTTGAATGCCCTGAATGAGCCTTACCCCTTTCTTTTATAGAAAAAGGAGGGTACAAGCATTCAGTGATTGGGCCGACAAACTTTTGTACCAATATTCTGTCAGTCATGGAGATGTGGCTCAAAGCACACCAAAATTCGGAGAAGTGCTCCGAGTCTCGTGACTGAAGAATCTTTGTACATAAATACATTGTGGATGATTTATCAAATCCCACGGAAATTATTCTGACCAGATATTTACATAGTGGATGCTTTTGTACAGAAAAGCCCGCGAGAAAACTGGTCGGGAACCTCACCGGAGAGACAGCGCACCACCCCTCCTCTAGTCCTTGTGACTAGACGTCGTGTTTACAAAGTGGAGGCTTTAAGGACAAGCCCACGAGAACCCTTTTTTAAAAAACAGTGATTTCGGGAAACCGAAACTTTTTGTACAAATTTTCATCCCATGCTTTGGTAAATATTCTTCTAACAATCATGGGTTTATTTAAAACAATTTGATGCTTGATCTTGGTCAAAACAAGCCACTCATAGTGTCTAGTCATATATTCTCTTAAGGTTTCATTATCTGAAATCTGTAGCATTTCTTTAACATTGTTGTAGGGAGAGTGAAAACAGTCGGGGATGTTATGCTCAAAACAAATGTCGCATTTAAATCGACTGTAGGATTCACGGTATACCGGGTCAAAAGCAGTTTTATTGACTCCATAATCTGTCCACCAAGTTTGTAGCCAATCGCACTATTGGTTCCTTTGCATGATTCCAGTTGTTCCAAATTTTAATTTGATATAGTGGGTTTCATCCTTTCCATCAATATTTAGAAAACCCCACCAAAGTTTTTTATAGCCTGCAAGATCATAGATTGTATCGGGGAAAATAAGCTTAGGATCACCTCCAGGCCATAAGGCTGCATCATGTGTCTTCATGGGCCAGAAGATATTTCGAGTGCGATTTATGCTGAAATATATGTTATAGTTTCCTCTTTGATTTCCTCCATGAGACAAAATCATAGTGATGTCATGGAAATCGCTTTTAAGGGCATCTTCTGCCAAGAGTGCATATGTTCTGCTTTTTGTGTAGCCCATATCATGGATCCATCTGCTGCCTTTAGGGTACACTCTTCATTCTGGTAGTAGGTGAAAAATATCAGTATGTGCTTGCAGGTTTGCATCTAATACTTTAGTATTTCTTAATTTCCAGGTTGGTTTCCAATTTTCTTTATATTCGGACCAACTCTCGTTTTCTGGGATTGTTCTCAGAATTCCCTGTTTTTGACTTTGATCCCATTCTGTAACAATTAGCAGCACATGTTCTTGTTGTTGGATGTATTCCCTGCTAAGGAAATCTCGTAAACAATTTTCTACTCCTTTGATGTGCTCAACCTCAAAATCATAGTTAGCAAAGAGGGTCTGCCATCTGGAAAACTTAGCTTCTCCATGCTTTTTAATATCTTTGGTTAATGCCTTTTTCAAAGCCGAGGCGTCGGTTCTTAGTAGAAACTTCTTGTTTACTAGATGAAATTCGAACTTATCTATACAATTCCACGCAGCTTTGACTTCTTTTTCTATGGTGGAATAATTTTGTACCGCAGGGTTCCAAGTCCCTGAGGTGAACTGAACAATCTGTTCAATCCCATCCTTTCTTTTCTTGAGGATGCCTCCCCATCCAATATCGCTGGCATCTAACTCAACAATTTTAAAAGCATTATTATCAGCTACATACAGAATAGGGAGTGTTTTTACCTTGGCCTTAATTTGCTGGACAACCCTTGTGTGTGCTTCGGGCCATTAGAGTGTACCCTAAAGACAGCTAATGGATCCATGATATGGTCTACACAAAAAGCAGAACAGATGCACTCTTGGCAGAAGAAGCTCTTAAAAGCAATTTCCATGACATCACTATGATTTGGTCTCATGGAGGAAATCAAAGAGGAAACTATAACAGATATTTCAGAATAAATCGCACTCGAAATATCTTCTGGCCCATGAAGACATACGCAATTATGGTGAAGAGAAGTCACATACAAAATCCACACCGCCATATTATGAATACCAGGGGTCTTTACCATGGTATTGTCCCATAGTATTTGGAAGCGACAACGGATATTTGATCCCATCAAATAATACTTACAACATAACTAAGGTATTTACCTAAGATATTGACTAAGCAAAAAGATATATAAGGAGATGGACATCAAAGTGTTATAAGTGCAAATTATGGGTTATTAATGTATAATCTGATTTGAAATACGGGTGCACCAAGGAGCATGGAAGAGGCTCATATCTAATAGATCTAAAAGAATAGTAATGAATATGCTTGCTTGACCTTTTTTGTGATTATAGATAACAATGATAGATGTGTGTGATAATAATTCTCTGACGTGGATATGTGAAAGTGAAGTATGCACAATATGTGTTGTGGTTGTAGCAAAGGTTTGAGTCATTGATTTTAGGTCTATACGTTGATGCACATATGAAAGTTCGCGTCCATACTTGGATCATTTTCTAAGTAGTTTTGTATATATTCTGTGAAAGTTCAGAATCTGTACGCGGGTGTTAAGAATGGTAAGCACATACGTACACAGATGTTCTCTGTAAAATTCCTGTATACATGCTAGGGTTTTCCAATATGGGTTGTTGATGATGTTTGATCAGTTCTATTATGTTTGCTACTGTCTATCGATGATGTCTCACTCATAATAGTATGTGATTGAAAATACTGGTTGGGTTGATTTGGTTATGGAATGGAATGTTGATTAGTGATGATGCCACTATGTATGATTTGTATATTATTCAGTAATCCATGATGGATTCAATATGTGATTCAATGTGACAGTAATTTAGATTCAGGTGTCAGTTATTTGAGATCTGTACGCAGGTCTTCTTCAAGGGAAGTGCGTACATATGCGGGTATGATTCAGAAGAATATTGTATACATTCAGACATATGTTTAATCAGGGTTTGGATTGACAACATTTGATTTCGGTGAAGAACAATATATGGTCTGGTATATTTATTAGTGGTTGTGCATTGATGTGATGTGATTGGTATTCTCTTGCTAAGATTTATTGATTGATTTGATGATTGAGATGATTTGATTCAGTGACTGGTTTCAAAGTTGTTATTTTATTTTATATTAATGATGGAAGTGGGTCTAGTCTAAAAATATGATGAAATGTGGCCTATACGTTTGATGTTTTGACCCAGTTGGATCCAGTATGAAATATTGTGAAACTTGGTCCACAAAGGTGTTGAGGGTTGGAGCCTTCAGTGGGGAAGTCGAAGCTTCCTTCTAGTAGTAGTTGAAGAATTTGTACATGGGGTAGGATATCCCTTCCGTTAGGAGCCGGTAAATGAGATCAGGGGTTGGATCTCCCTTCCAGTGGATGCTAGAGAATGAGAGAAGGTTGTAGCCTTCTGTAGGTCGGTGCTTGTGTACTGGTATGATTTTGCGCGAATACAAGATTATAATATGTTTTCCTTTATAATAAAAGAAGAAGATAAAGACGAAGACAATGGTGGTTTTCTCCCACATTGGGTTTCCACCTAAAATCATGATGTTCTTGTGTGTTGATATGTTTCTTGTGCGTTCTTTACGGCTCATGGTTTCTTCTTAATGAATTAATAATGAAGTAATAATTATCCCGTTAAGTACGAATAGTTAATGAACTAATTGATAAATTATTTATTTGGATATACATTGTTTGTATTCTTCAAAGTCATGTACATACGTTGGTTTCTTTAAGGGCAGTAACGTACAAAAATCAGAATAAGAAATAAAAAGTTGAAATTAGTTTAAAATAATGATTCACCCCCCCCCCCCAAGTATTTTTCCTAACAATTTGTATCAGAGCAGGTCCCTCAGTACAAGCTTGATCGTTTAAAATGAGATTTGTCAAGATGTGTGGTCAAGGAGGAGTATTTTGTATCAAACCACCTTTATCTAATCGAACTCACTTTTTCTTTTGGAAAGTGAGAATCAAGGCATTTTTGTAGGCACTTGGAGCAGATGTATGGGCAATTGTTGAAGGTGGATATCAATATCCAGCCTCTATTCCCATAGATATTGCAAGGAAGAAACAATATGAAACCAATGCAAAGGTTGTAAATGCCGTCTTGGGAAGTGTTAGGATATTCCGACACATAGGAAATAGTTAAGTTCAACTTGGTCTAGTATAGAGTTAGGTATAGAGTTAGGTAAAGTGTGTTTCTTTACCGTTGTACATTTTGTAACTTACAATCCGACGGTCACGATATGTAGTGATCCGACGGTTCATTCTCTCCTCGGTATTACCGACACTTGATCCGTGGCTTGACACCCGATTGGTCCATGAGTTCTATTTAAAGCGCATGGAGGGTCATTGTTCGGGTAATCCGTGCATGAGAGAAGCTTATGTAAATTTTCATTCTTTGATTAATAAATTGCCTGTAGTACCCACGTTGGGACAGGCCGTGGACTGTTGCCCTCTTTGAGGGTTTTAACCACGTCAAAAATACTGGTGTATTGATCTGTGATCTGGTTGTGAGCGGTGTCCTTTTGGTAATCTTTCTGAGGAACTTACCCTGTAAATTCCTACATGGTATCAGAGCTATTTGAGGGCCGCGTCCGTTGGTGATCCAAATCTGAAGCCGGTAGAACTGCATGCGGCTGTCGTTTCCTAGATCTGTTGTTTATGACTGCTTTCGGGCCGAGAGGACTGCTCTGTTGCGTTCGGAGCATCTGTTCCAGTGAGGAACCCCTTTCGTTTCACGCGAAAAGGTTTCCGGTAGCCCTAGCTGCGTCATTTTTCAGATCGGGAGATATACAGTGCTTTTTTGCAGTTTACTGTTATTTTCTCTCTGCTTATTTCAGTTTCCGTTTATTTAGCCTTTTTTTTTAACCGGATCTATACCTTTCATTTCTGCGTATGCTCTTTGCCCTGCAACTCTGTGCGATCTGGGCAAATCAGAAACAGAAAGGAAGGATTTTTCTCATGCGTATGCTCTTTTCCCTGCACCTTAGTGTGATCTCGGAAAATCAGAAACATTGAGAAAAATATTTAGTTTTTCGGCTAAAGCTAACTTTGAGTTTTTTTTTTTTTAATTTCTAGTTTTTTGGCTAAAGCTAACTTCGAGCCGCAAGGTTCGTTTTTCTTTGCATATTCGTGTTGGGTTTTGTGTTTTGTGTTTTGTAGGGAAAAAGAGCTTTCTCAAGGCAAGCACGCAAACCAAGCCCCCCCCCCCCCCCCCTCTCTCTCTCTCTCTCTCTCAAATTTTTTGTATAGATCAATTGGTTCAAAGCTATTTTAAGAGAGTAGAGGTCTTGGGTTCAAGTCTCCATTTTGTGGGGGCGGATTTTTTCATTCCCGCACATTCGCGCACTTTGCCGGCAACGTCAACAATTTTTTTTTAAAAAGCCATAACTTCTTCATCCGGAAGCCTTTTTCAGAGCCGTTTTTTTTAAAACCGCCTATTTTTTCGAGATCTATCCATTGGAACACTTACTTTCAGCATCTTCAGCTTCAATTTTTTTTAAAAATGGAAAGTCCATGCCAAGTCATTCTTGACAGCACTAACTACTTCCAATGGGTAGCCTACATGGAAGATTTACTTAGAAGTAAAGGTCTCTTCAGAATAGCCACAGACCAAGAGAAGAAACCAAAAGATGAAGACAAGGTTGCAAAATGGGAAAATAGACAAGATCAAGCACGTGGTTTGATAGGGATGTCTATTTCTCCTGATCTTAGATTCCACATTGCAGAACTTGAGACTCCTCATGAAGCATTAGAAAAACTCGCTAAAGTTTTTGGGATTAAAAATGAAATTAGAGCCCATCAACTTGAAAATGAGTTGCTTACTTTGGATCCTAATAATTTTTCTTGCATTGAAGATTTCTTGTCCAAATTCAAGACCCTTAGATATCTCTTGGAAGGTGTTAAAGTTAAGAAAGAAGATGGTAACCTTATTTATTCCATCCTTACTAAGTTGGGACCAGCCTACTCTGTATTTGTTTCCACTTTCCATTCTACAAGGGAAGCTTTCATTTGTCAAGGAAAAGACTACAAGCCCCTTCCTTTGACTCCTTTTGTGATTCCTTAATAAGAGAACAAGAAAAACTCTTACACCTTGGTCTTCTTAATCTTGGAAACTCTTCCACGAAAGCGTTAGCCGCCCAGCAGCAACCAAATTCAAAGAATCCTAAGAAGTCATATCCTCAAAAGAATGGTCCTAAACCAACTCAGCCTCAAAATGATAAGACCAATAAAAACAAATGGAAGAAGACTGATAGACATTGTAACTTTTGTAATCGAGATGGCCACTTAGAATCTAAATGCTTTAAGAAGATGGAAGCCTTGGAAGCCGCAATGAAGAAACATAACATCCATGTGGAGCCTACTTCAACTTCAACTTCAACTTCCGGAATGGCACTTTCTGCATGTCGTTGTCAATCATCTCAGTCTGGTTATGCATTAAATGTATCTTCTTCTTCTTCTCATTCTCATGAGTGGCTCATTGATTCTGGAGCCTCTTATCACATGGCCAAAAACCAAGCCATGTTTTCTTCTTTAAATGATTGTAACACCAAAAATATATATGTTGGTGATGATAGATCTCTTAATGTTGTAGGGACTGGAACTGTTCATCTAGACAATGGTCAGTTTAATGATGTATTATGTGTTCCAACCTTATCCTGCAACCTTCTATCTGTCTATCAGATAACTCATTCAGGTGAAGGTAAAATTGTTGAATTTTCACCTCATGATGTTGTAATCAAGGATCTAAAAGATCCTAAACAGATTCTAGCTACTGGTCTTGCTGATGATTCCACAAGGTTGTATAAGTTTCACAACTTTGGGTCATCAAATCTTCCCTCAGTATTTGTTGCTCATAATGATGAAGTGAGCAAACTTTGGCATGAGCGATTTGGTCACTTAAACTATCGCTCCCTTCAGCATCTATGTAAAGAAAATATGGTGACAGGTCTTCCTATGGTATCTTGCAGAGATGGTGTTTGTTCCGGATGTGTACTCGGAAAACATCATCGGGACAGTTTTGACAAACGTGCCTCTTGGCACGCCTCAGCCCCTTTACAGCTTGTGCACAGTGATTTATGTGGTCCTCTTCCTGTTGCTTCATTCTCTGGCTGCAAGTACTTCTTAACTTTCATTGATGATTTCTCCAGACGCACTTGGGTATACTTCTTAAAACTCAAGAGCGAAGTATTTCACACATTTTTGGCCTTCAAAGCCTTTGTTGAAAAACAATCTGGACATCAAATTCTTAAGCTAAGAACTGATAATGGTGGAGAATATGTTAAAAACACATTCATCAACTTTTGCACCGAAAATGGAATTCAAATGCAACATACTGTTCCATACACTCCACAACAAAATGGTGTAGCTGAAAGGAAAAATCGCACCTTAAAGGAAATGGCTAATTGTATGCTGCAATCTAAAGGACTCAGTCTTAGTTTTTGGGCCGAAGCAATTAATTGTGCAAATTATATAATCAATCGCACTCCTACTAAGGTTCTAGAGAATATCACTCCAGAAGAAGCTTGGAGTTCCATTAAACCAGATGTAAGTCACTTTCGTGTGTTTGGAAGTGAAGCATGGGCCCATATTCCAGATGAAAAGCATAAAGCTTTAGAACCTAAGAGTGAGAAATGTACTTTTGTTGGATATTCTGAAGATGTAAAAGGTTATAGACTTATTCCATTTAAGTCCAAAAATGTTATCATTAGAAGAGATGTAAAATTTGATGAAAATAAATCGGCCTGCGAGCCTAGTCCGGCGGATGTGCCACCTCTTCCTATCTCTTCTACTTTTGAAAACATTTCTTCTTCAGATGATGAAAGCGAGGATGATAATCCTCCCCCACCTTCTCAGGATCCTCAACTTCCAAGATGGGTCCGTGCTACTCGGGATGCAGCAGGTGATCTTGCCGGTGATCCTACAGATCAGCGACGTACACGTTCTCAGTTTGAAAGAGCCTCTTCTTTACTGGCTCAAGCTCCAGTAAATCATGATCCTGACACTTTTGCAGAAGCTTCAGGCCATCCACATTGGGAAGCAGCTATGAATGAAGAATATCATTCATTGATGACAAATGATACATGGGATCTTGTTCCTCTACCAAAGGGACGCAAACTTGTTAGATGTAAATGGGTTTACAGAACCAAGTATGGACCAGATGGGAAAGTTGATAAACATAAAGCTCGTCTCGTTGCTAAGGGCTTTTCACAGGTTGAAGGCATTGACTACACTGAAACCTTCTCCCCTGTTTCCAAAATGAACTCTATCCGCCTTGTTCTTTCCCTTGCTGCCTCTTTAAAATGGGAAGTCCATCAGATGGATGTTAAATCTGCCTTCTTGCATGGGGACTTGCAGGAAGAAATCTATATGGAACAACCCATTGGCTTCATACAAACAACTCCAGCCTTGTTTGTCGACTTAAGAAATCCCTTTATGGCCTCAAGCAAGCTCCTCGGGCTTGGTATGCCAAAATGGATAGCTTTCTTTTAGAATCTGGCTTTTCTAGGTGTCATTCTGACAATACTGTCTACACCAAGAAAGTGGGCAACTCTCTTATCATCCTTGTTCTTTATGTTGATGATCTTATTCTTACTGGTAGTGATCCCAACCTTATAAACCATGTGAAGTCCAACCTTAAAAAGAAATTTGAAATGACAGACTTAGGACACTTACACTATTTTCTCGGTCTTCAAGTCTTGCAATCCAAGGAGGGTATTTTCCTTTCCCAGTCCAAGTATGCTTTTGATATTCTTCATCATTTTCACATGGAAGACTGTAAGCCAGCCCCTTCTCCCTTTCAGTCTGGAGTCAAACTTTCAGTCTCTTGTACTTCTCCTGAAGTTGATGCTACCTTATACCGTCAACTTGTAGGAAAACTCTTGTATTTAACCCATACTCGTCCTGATCTTTCCTTTGCTGTTGGCCTTGTTGCTCGGTTTATGCAAAACCCCCGTGAAAGCCATTGGAAAGCAGCTAAAAGAATACTTCGTTATGTTCGAGGTACAGTTCAGTTTGGGATTCATTACAGTGCCGAAGCAGCTCCTCTATTGGTTGGTTTCACTGATTCTGATTGGGCTGGTGACCCTGATGATCGGAAGTCTACTGCCGGTTATGTCTTCACTCTTGGTTCAGGACCTATTACATGGGCTTGTAAGAAACAGGCTGCCATTTCTCTTTCGTCAGCAGAAACAGAGTATCATGGTGTAGCCTTGTGGCTTCGTCAGATCCTATCAGAGTTTGGCTTTGAGCAGCAGCATCCCACCACACTTTGGTGTGATAATCAAAGTGCCATTCAGCTATGCAAAGATCCAGTCCAGCATCAGCGCAGCAAACACATTGAACTACACATGCACTTCATCAGAAAGCTCATTCATGACCATGTTCTTGAAGTGCAATATTGCTCAACAGATGATCAGGTTGCAGACATCTTCACAAAGGCTCTCACAGAGGCGAAGTTCACTAAACTTCGATATATGCTTGGAGTTCAGGAAGTTGTCACTAAGGGGGCATAGGCTCTAGTGCCTCCTTCCTTCTCCTATTGTGTCATATTTGTAAATCCTTCGATCCTATCCCAAGTTGCTCTTAAGGGGGGATGTTAGGATATTCCGACACATAGGAAATAGTTAAGTTCAACTTGGTCTAGTATAGAGTTAGGTATAGAGTTAGGTAAAGTGTGTTTCTTTACCGTTGTACATTTTGTAACTTACAATCCGACGGTCACGATATGTAGTGATCCGACGGTTCATTCTCTCCTCGGTATTACCGACACTTGATCCGTGGCTTGACACCCGATTGGTCCATGAGTTCTATTTAAAGCGCATGGAGGGTCATTGTTCGGGTAATCCGTGCATGAGAGAAGCTTATGTAAATTTTCATTCTTTGATTAATAAATTGCCTGTAGTACCCACGTTGGGACAGGCCGTGGACTGTTTCCCTCTTTGAGGGTTTTAACCACGTCAAAAATACTGGTGTATTGATCTGTGATCTGGTTGTGAGCGGTGTCCTTTTGGTAATCTTTCTGAGGAACTTACCCTGTAAATTCCTACAGGAAGTTTGGCCGAGTATGGATTTGTGAAGTTCATGTAGCTGAACACCGCAAAGGCAATGTGGGATAATCTTATCCAAAGTTGTGAAGGTGATGCCAAGGTAAAAAGTGTTAAACTTAAAACATTTAGAATTCAGTATGAGACACTTAAAATGCAATAGGATGAAAGCGTCATAACTTTTTTCCTTAGAGTGGACGAGATTGTTAACTCAAATGGAAATCTTGGAGATGAAATAAAAGATGTGATTGTTGTTGAAAATATTTTGAGATCACTAACTCTAAAGTTAGATTCCAAAGTCTCTGCTATTAAAGAAATGCAGTATTTGAAGAGTCTCATTATCGAACAACTCCATGGGATCCTAACAACCTTTGAAATGAGAAAATGGGGTCCATCAGATATGAGAGAAGAAGCTTTCAAAGCCACATATAAAGGGAAGGAGAAGGAATCACCCAAATATGCAAGCTACATATCATATGAGGAAGAAGCAAACTTCGTGAGGAAATTTCAATAGGAACCCTATACTTGATTGTAGCCAATGCTAGCGAGCAAAAAACCTAAAGGATTGAGATAACTTGTTGGTGTAGCAGACTCGTCAAGCCTATCATGGAATGACGGGAAGTGTATTGATGAAAATACCCAGAAGGAGACAAATCACTTGCACCCAAAAAAAACTTAGAATTCAAAGCATGCATACTCATATCAACTTGCAATAATGTTGGATCACACATATTATGCTCTATAATATTATTTGAACACCCACTATCATCCAAGAGAAGGTCTTAGACATGGCAGGGAGGTGAATGTAAGAGCATATCGTGAGGAGGCTACAGATTAATGAAATGAACATGACATTCATAATGACCGAAGAATGATATACCGATATGATTTTGGGATTGGAATTTCTCTTCTTCAACAGGGTATATTAATGTTTCAAAAGTGTAATAATCTGAATATTTTGGTTTGATATCTGACAATGCATGGATCAGAGGAGTTCCAAGATCATTCTGAACAGGAAGATTATCCAAAACTAGAGTTTACAAACTATGAGAAGGGTGTTCAACAATTAGATCGAAGCCTTGAAAATTAGGGTCTTCTCGAGGAAGTAAAACATCATCCAATGTATTTGGGCACTCATCACTTCTTATACCAACACGAAATTGGATGTTAGGCTAATGACTATCCAATGTTTCAACTTAAGTGAGGATTTTTAGGTCATTTGACTACTTATCAAGATTGCAGTATGATTGATCATCATTTTGACATGGAAGATTATGAAAGAGGAATGAAATATGGAAAGAGTCTTCACTCTTATGTTCCTCTACTTGTGAAATATGGCCACCTTATACCTGATTACCATGTGAACCAACAAATTGAGAATGAAAAGTAGTTGTAGCAATTTTTGATGGAGCGGATGTATAATATGAATCAAGGTACAAATGGAGATGCATTTTCATTACCATGGAATTGTTGCAAACTGTTACACTCACTCATTTCAAATCAATTTGCTTCCACACATCCCATATGTGTTTCCACCACTCTTGCATCCCATAAATTGTTTAAGATTTAGTTCTTAACAAAGAATTATTGTTAGTGACATGCAAAGTACACTCTTAACAATTTTGCAGACATTTTTGATATTTTCTATTTGGTAACCTGCTCATTGCAACACATTTTCTCCTATTTACAACAAGCTTATACCTTAAAACGTGTGTGTATATATATATATACTTCCTAAGGCTGTTAAAATATTACGCTCTAGCAAACAACCACACATGAACAAATCTGAGTTAAACGTTACAAATTCAATAAATTTCACGCTTTAACAACATCTGTACGATACTCAATTTCTTATGTACGCTAACTCCCAGACCAGTGTGTCAAGCTTGTTAGAGGTTGATGGTTTAGGACCTTCTTGGGATTGGTGTAATGGATGTTCTTGGCAAAATTTTGAAAACGGAGGAATTCGAGATCTGTATCAAGGGTTTGGCATGTCTATGGTTACTTCTTGCACAAAATCAATTGTATGTTGCCAAACTTATAGTTATGCACAACACGTAATTAGGAAATGTGGCCATGAAAGAGCATTAATTTAATATTATAATTTAACTTGAGCAATAATTTTTTTTGCATATGAGTCAGACATCACATCTATTTTGTTCATAATGTGATTGAGAGTATGATGTATTGTAATCAACATAAGTAAATGTTTCAACTTATCTTAAGCATTAAAAAGTCACTTAGGTTGTCCAAATTTAACAAATACTTTGAGTAAATTTGGTCCATAACGGTAAAAATATGATTAACGATTGGATGCAAGTAACTTAAACTACCAAACTCGAGATATACACAAACAAAATCAAGCCATCTGGACAGTACATATGAGTCATATCTTCGTTGGGATTTCAAGATCAATGTGGATAGGTTCACATCCATTGTTGGTTCAAAAGTTGCTCTAGTTCATAAACAAATGAACTCAAGATGTGCAAACAAAATCAGGCCAGTTGGCCAGTACATAGAGTCATATCTTCAGTAAGGGCTCCAGAGCAACTTGGATACGCTCCCATCCATTGTTGGGATTCAAAAGTTGCTTTGGTTAAAAAATGCTTAGAGGAGCAATGGGAAGCATGTCAAACTGGGCACCTTAGGAATATTAGGCAAAGGCCAGCGTTTTGTCTCTCAGCGTTCATGAACAACCGAATCAACTTCGTATAAAGTATGGGTCATGTCACCTACAAGTGACATGACCCATTAATGTGAAAAGAGGGATGGGACTCGGGATAAAGAAAAAAAATCATGAAAATATATGATGTGACCATTCTCAATCTTATGGCCATGATAATTCAAGCTCACAGTTACTTAGAGGTCAGAGCCATGGCAAACGTTGGAAGGGAGGGAATTCTATCTAGTAAGTGATTGACTCAATCTGCAATGTGCATATATTATTGTGATACTTCACGGGCATATTTTACTAATTTTGTTTTACTTCCTCATGACATTGACATAATGAATTTTCCCTTTGCAAATTTGAGTGAACTGAGTTTACTGATTTTAGATGCAACTCTTCTCCCATGTTCCTTTCATTGCTATTCTCTGTTGAAGAGTTCGTGCTTTGTTTCCTTGGGGTATGCAGTAATTTTATCAACCATGCAAATCTTTCACTATACAATCAGCGCGATTTATTTCCTTGGAGAGCTTTTATTTGGCATGCAAATGTTTGTCGAAGTCTAATGTAATTATGGGATTAAAAATCATTGTTCACCTAATTGTAAACTCTTAGCATATGACAACTTGAGCGTGTTTGTTGAATATTCCAAAATTTTGTATTTTATATGAGCACTAATTCGAGTTGTTGAAAAACCTGTATATACACATTTTAGTTTCCAAGAAAGAAACAGTGATATCTTTATTCGAAGAAGAAAAGGTGATATATAATGCAAGAACACAAACCCAGAGTATTACATCACAAAACTTAGAATTAAATCAATTCATAAGCTTGGGGTTGAATAGAACATCACCAAAAAAAAATATACATCACAACCAAATAATAGAGTGTATATCGAAATAATCCTTGTAGAGCCATAAACACTATAAACCAACCATGTGACAATGTCTACATACAATATCATCCAAACAAGTGCTGCATGCAGCCGGTAGTCCCTGCCGTCAAGCACAAATGAAGCCCTTTTCTGATTTGTGCTCTAGTCTTATCATTGTGATTTGGATGAAGAAAGGCCACTTCGCCTGAACCCCATGTCAAACCGGGTTTTATTTCTAATAGAGTGATTTGGTCCCCTGACATTTCATTAGAGACATGTTTAAATGATACATAAGGGAAGGATGCTCCAAGACAATCATTGCCCACCTCATAAGCATGCCTATATAGTATATGCATACCCAACCATATCTAATATCCACGCATGGTTGAAGGAATTGTGCGACTGAAAGTTCAATTCACTACACAGAGGGTCAATGAAATGATCCAGTTATGCCAAACTCTTCTCTTCAATAAATTGAAAGAAGCAAATAGCTTGCTACAAGTGAAATTTAGAAGCAGGCCTGGTGCTGGATATTGTCCTATGGAGTGAGGAATACATGCCATTACATTGCAGAAAGTGGATTGAACTATGGGAAAAATGGATTTTCATAGGATTCTATTCCAAACTCACTGAAAAGGTTTGCTTCTGTATTCACACTTGCAGACTCATCAGACTTTTGCATCATCAGATAAGAGTGAAAATCGTAGCCAAGAAAAGAACTATTGAGTACATACATAAAATGATATAGAGAAAGCAATGTTGTAAAAATCTCCTTTTAAAACATGTCGAAACAATAGTGAACGTTGTATTAAAAAAAATCAAAGGAGCTACCATATACATATAAATTTTACAGTCAATATAGAAGTAAAATGGTCGAAAAACCTCTTGGATAATAAGTATACATGTCAACTGTCTAGATATTCAATTATACACTAAGAATAACAGAGGTTTTGCATAACTGAGTGTAAAGAAACCCCTTCGAGACGCAAGCCAATACTATCAATCCCAGGCAAGAATTTTGAACTACCGGCAGAAAGGCTTTGCCCACTTGTGTTTCTGGCAGCTGGTGCACTTGGACCATTGTTCATGAGGTTTGCCAAACTGGAACCTTTAAGACCTGTTCGAGAACCTTCATCTGCTGGGGTCTGAGAAACGAGAGCAGGCACTACCGTATTTTCCCTGGACAAATTTGCAGAGGTCTTGTTCTGATAGCTTCCAAGATGAGTGAGACGTGAAGGACTATATACAACTGATCCTGAATTCATAAAGGCAGGGCGTTCCCATTTCTTTGAAGCCATAAAATCAGCATTCGCACCCATTGATGGCCTCGTTGATGTTTGGCATGTGCTGTTCGCCTTGGTGGTTGCATGCCCAGAAGAACATCATCATCATGGTGCCTTCCTCTTCTGTCATCTTTGGACTCAAACCTTGACATCTAGCAGGGATTTTCAAATAACGAACAATAAGGGAAACAGAAAGCAATCTAGAAGGAATTGCACAAGTCACAGAAAATAGAAAAAGATGGATGGTGGTGGTATTTTCTTTTTTCTTCTTTTCTTTCATCATATTATTCAAGTGCCAGAGCTGAGAGTTAACTATTCTAACAAAACAGTGCAAGACTTACACTTGGGCCTTGTTCCTTTAAAACGGGGCGGATGACATAAAGAATGGAACCCTGTTAGTTAACCAATGCCGCATTTATAAAATAACCATGTTGCAGTATATATTTTATTTATTTATAAAATAACCATGGAGCAGTATATTTTACCTCCTGAGCATCTCTATACCTTCATCGATGTTGTTTACCTCCTAAGCTCTTAGAAAAGGTTGAAAATAACATAAAGAAATAAATAAATAAGCA
Organism: Pinus tabuliformis; assembly: GCA_031772625.1. NCBI lineage: Eukaryota > Viridiplantae > Streptophyta > Pinopsida > Pinales > Pinaceae > Pinus > Pinus tabuliformis. The sequence continues at coordinate 681,953,612 of CM062820.1, forward strand.
ATATTGCTGCTGTGGCACACAAATAAAAGACCATGGCACAATACAAAATAATCAATAGCCTTCCAAGAAGGAAGGAGTGATTTTCATTCATCAATGCTTGCTGCTCTTTATAAAAAGCTGAGGGAATTCCTCTTTTGAAATTCTCTCATTATGCCTCTATGCTTGAAAATTCAAAAAGCCAGTTCTCAGCATGAATTTATTTTAGATAACTGAGGTTGTTACAACATTCAAGTTCTAAACAATGTTCATTTACTCCATTACTGTTTCAATAACATGCAAGCAAGTAAAAGAAACCGACCTATATAAAATGCAGAACCAAAAATTAGAAGCTAAAATCCTTCAATGTTCTATGGAAATTTAGGATAGAAAACGACAAAAGAAAGCCGTGTTGAGTGCTCTCCTACAGGTCCACAAAGACTACAAGAAAATTGAAAGTAAATAATTATCTTAACGTCCAAGAATAAAGATAAGCAACTCATGGGCCTTGTATCCCAGTGTACTGCCAAATAACAATTCAAGGTATCTAGAATTCCCATTCTTCTTTTAACTCTGAGGTGTACTTGGATGGATGGTTCTTCATAACAGTTTAGCATTTGTGGATCAGCTACATCATACTGGCTTTACAAATGGATGTTACATGGTTTATCACAAGTCGGAAATGGTTAAGTATGGTATGTGGAACTGCGAGGTTACCAAAGTTTTATGGACATGGATTGCTGTTGAGCACAGTACTTTTTGTTGGCCCTCATTAGAAAAGGGTCCTTTCTAGGGATAAATAGGTGATATGAAAGGTAGAAAGAGTGAAATCTGATCAAACTGATAGGCATCTCCTTCTTATGGAAAAATTGGAATCAAGAAACATTTCACAAAGGAAAATAATAGATTGTTGGGAGAATTAACAACTTTTGGATCAGAACTGGCTGTGTAGATCACAACAATGAAAGGGCACTTTCATGAAAGATGTCAATTTCATGAGATCAGAGAATCGGAACTAAAGAAGACATGCTTGCCAGATAGCTGGTTTCTGGCATTCATAAACAATAGTTGGAAGGCCTAGACAATAACATTACGGGAACCAGCCACAAGAGGCAAGCCAGGTTCGTGAAAATGGGCGTTGTTAAGGCCACTTCCAGGGTTTAAATCCCACAAAAAGTGGCCTGTGTGCTTCCACAAGGAGACCAGCTTAACTGTCTTGGCTGTTCATAAGAGATTGGTCGGACACCCAACAAAGTAAGTAGTGTCACTTTTTGATAGAGGTTGATGCTCACTACTATGGTGCAAGAAGGAAGCATAGTCCAAAAAGACATGAACAGGATCCTCCAACCTATCAGATATAACTGAAGTCTAATTTACAATGTAGAGGGGACTTCTATCCTATAAGATTAATTTGGAAAGCATTAACAAATCAACTATGAAGGTACTTTGTCCAATTAGATTTTCCTTTAACATATAATGTTAACAACTAGGTGCAGCAAGCTGTGCAATAATGTAGTAGCTACGAGAGAGAATTGGCTAGTAATTGTCATGATTACATTAACTGCTTGAAGGCAAGCTTCCTCTTCATCTCAAATTCCTTATGGTGTCGGAGCCACTTGAACAACCTTCTTGTGTTTCAAGGGAGCACTTTCCTCATGCTGCCCCCAATCTCTAGAATAGATTCAGAAGGTCAACCACAGTCTACAAGCAGTCAAACACATCTTTTGATAATTCGATATCTGAATTGCGACAGCTTAAAGGTCACCTCCATGAACAAAAGGATGGGGCAAGTAGCAGGGAAAATGTGATGCAGCTGGACTAGGTGGACAGAATCTGGGCCATATTTGAAATCTTTAAAGACTCCAAAGGGAGCCCAAGGGGTTCCAACGTATATGGGAAAAATGCATACTACAGTATTTGTCAGACAACCAAAAAGGACTGGATGAAGCCAACAAGGAGTATGAAAACTCTTCTTCCAATTTTTTAAGAGGTTTCAGTTCATCTCTAAACTTAAATGCTTTACCCATCGTTTAGTACATTGTTCAACCTTTGTATATACTATGATGAAACTACTTTCCTCTATATCGGGCTGAATATATCAAGCTATCAGCATGTCTTTGGACAAATGTATTACAAATCAAGAATATCCTGCACTTAAATGTATGAGTGGGGCATTTCTGTATTTTCATGTATTGTTAATGTAAATATCCTTGTTAATGTTAAAAAGATAAAAGACAAATTTGCAAATCAGAAGCAGAGCACTTAGAAGTTGGAATCTCTTGAATAAAATTTTAACTGGACTGGTATTAACTTACCCTTGCACAAAGCTCCAATGCCTCCAGTTGAAATATTTGACATGGGAGATCCTAAAACCAAGTGAAATTTCAACATATGTAAGCTAAGAAAAGGTCAAAACACTGTAATCGTAAAACTTATGGAAACTTCTCTTTGGAATGACAAATATAAATGAATGACGAGCATTTTTTGCTGCATTTTTCATACTATGCCCATAAAGATGTATACAAGAATATTTTCAGTCAACTACAAAAGGGCAACTCCAATCAAACAATAATGAATTACCATTAGCCTCTGCTGGAGTATCTTCAGTATCTGTTCTTTTGAATAGGCACGAAATGTCATAACCAGTGGTTTACCTGCCAAAAAGAATTTTTTGATCTAAGGATGGTATGAAATAAGAGCCAACATCCCAGAATTCAAATGGAAAAGCCTTCAATTATTTAGGCAATTACAGTATCTAGTTCCTCATACAGCTAGACCAATCAAGAGGCATGAGATCCTTGACACTCACATAACCTCACAAGGTACAACTGACAGGATTCATCAACAGTGACCAAACTAATCAACTCTGTCCTCAAATAGTTCATGACTAAAAATTCCAATATCAACCATGAAAGGCAAGCCAGAACGGTGAAAAGAGGCACTGCTGTGGACCACACCAAGGTTAAATCCCCAAAAGAAGTGGCCAATGCACCACCTGCAAAGGGACCATTGATCTACCCTAAGGACCATTTAGTCGAACCAGGTGGCTGCAGAGTGTATGCAGCATCCCACCTCTGAATAGGTGGCAGACGCTTGACACTGCAGTATTAAGGATGCATCTTAAAAAAAGAGTCAATATCAAAATAACCAACTACTAGAATTAAAGAAACTGCAGATTGTCATTCTCTTTGTATAAATTCAACACTGACACATGCATATTGCGCATTTTTCATCATTTGCTATACCAAGTCAAGTAATGTACAACTCCTATGATCCCACTCTTAATCATGTGTGCATATTACACCGATCATAAAATGACGCAAAGAGCAATAGTTCATACAATTTAAGGACTGCAATTTGGGAAGAAACCGATCAGTCAAGTCTATTGCATTTGAAATTCCTGCACAAACAGATCCATCCGGGAGTTTCTCTTACAAACCATTCAATAAAAATAAAATTCATGATGCCCATGAATAGTAAACAAAAGGAAGATGTCTAGCTTATCCACTACTCTTCAGCTCACCTATCAGCATACAGTGTGAATTTGGGAATGTTGGAAGCCTGAAGAGATCATAAAGCACAGCTTGATCTTTTGAAATCAAATAATCCATCTCATCGATAATCAGCAACCTTTTCATAAGATAGCATAGTAGAATTAGAACACCAATGAAGTTGACTTGTTTACATGCACTAAGAGATCACGATGAAGTTGACTTGTTTACAATGTACATAGTACTACATACTATAAGCAAATTTACCAAAAACAGAAATACATCAATGAGGACTTATAAAGTGTTAGGCTTTAACATTGCATATTTGATCTGTCAAAGGCTCAATAGAAATACTTATCTTGCACATCAAAAATTTACAAGAAAACACATAGAAAGGAACTAATTCACAAAAAAGATGATACTAATATATAATTCTTACATCATCTTTTTGGCAGATGACTGTTTCTTCTCACACAAAAGGTTTTTCAACTCCTGAAATGGAGAGCTATTTACCGAGCATTTTTTCTTTCCTTGGCATTGCTCCAATATCTGTTATAGATGCAGAATACCAATTAATATAGCATACCAATCCTACATGTTCTCATCAGTGTAATTCATCCTAGCCATTAGTAGCGCTGAGAGATAAGGGTTTCCGCTACCTTAATTCCACCCGAACTCTCTGAAGTATCCTGCAAGGACTCTCTAAGGCTCGAAGTGGAAGTTTCCCTCTTCTTCTCTCCTGTTACTGATCTATTGCTGCCCAAAGCACCCATGCCACCATGTATGCCTTCCCACTTTCCACACGACATCCTCTCTGCGAAACACACCATCATTTTACATTCTTTAATCAGATAAAAACAAGAAACCAAAAGAAAACCTCTCGCTAAAGATGAGAAGTAAAGATTAACCTGATCCTGGATCTGAAGAACAAGGAGCAGCTGCTGCTACTGCTAAACCGAGATGCCCTGAGAGAAGCCTGCTGCCCGCTGAGAAGGATCCATGGTCGATTCCGTCTACGACGCCTGTGCTCCTGGAGGCCTCCTCATGTCTAGCTGTAGCAGTAGCACCCCATGATTCGCTGCTGAGGAAGCTCATGCCAAGAAAGTCATGGAACACTGCCTTCCCTTCGCCCACCATGATGACATTACACGGAACATCCTAGGCTGCCATGGATGGAACCTCAGCTACCACATGATGGACAGGAACAATCGGATCAGTCCCAGTATCAACGGCTTGTAAGGGAAGAATACATAATATCAGACATTCAGCTCCAAATATTTGTCGTTCCCTGTTTTAGGACAAGAGTCTTTCTACGAATAACTGAACAATCAGTTACCTTGAACCCTCGGCTCAAATTACAAAAGTGTTGAAATACAAGAAAATAGATGACATTTACAAATACACAACATAAGTACTATTTTCATGTAAATCCCAGCACTGGGTCTGGAATAGAAACAACACAGTAACCGGAAGAGGGTTTGACTGCTGGCCATCCCTTCTAAAAGTATAGATATACATAATCTTTTAAAAACTCCCTGCTTAATAATGTCGCTAGGGCCACAACTATGAATGAACTTAAACAACTAACTTAGAATATGTCCATTTAAATGTCAAGTTGGTGCTGGCGAATATGGAGGAACATAGCATGAAAACCCTAAAGCCAATTTCAACCCTCGCAGGTGTCAAGAAGTACCTGTAAGAGAAGTTTTCTATTAACTTCCTCTTCTCAACGTGAGAGTTCATATAGAAGCCGAATAACAGTAAATCAAAAGAAATTCTTGCAGTGACCAAAACCAATTAGGCTTAAACTCATGAAAATCACCCAGTATTTAGAGAACTCATGGAAAACCCTGTAAATTCATTGAAATTTACCTTGCCTTGGTAAAAATAAGCAATCCTCGACCCAACGGTGACCTGTAGCAATTAATTCCCTTTAGCCCTCTCACGAGTTAAGGGAAAAGCTGAATATATATTCATAAGCATCTTCTGGTGACCTCCAGAAACAAAGGGCGCAACTCATTACATCTCGCAGCAGAACTTTGAACCTGTTGCAGTTAGGATGAGTCAAGTGTAAACTAGGATTAAAGAAAACAATCCCTCATTAACAAAAACCAAGCACAAAACTTACTTGTCCCATGTCTGAAACTGTGACACCAGAGTTGTGTAGTTGCAGGTTTTGGGCAGACAGAACGAACCACCATGCACAGAGAAACCTCGCCGTCCAAGGCAACAACAAATGAGCACCAGGTTGAGGGTTTGGGGATTCAAACTGTTTACCGGAAAATTGATAGCCCGAGCGAGAGACATCTGGCAAACTGGCTGCATGCAAGGTGCTCATGCAGGGCACGGAGAAGAACATGCACACCCTCAACATAAAACTTACGGTAAAACATTTTTTTTCCACTGAATTAACATCGGGGCACGTGAGGCGTGCAATAAGACCTCCAATTCGTAACTTTGGTTATAAATTTCTTACACCGATATTTGGAGAGAAAAACTTTGGTTAAACTATCATAGTGCACAAATTTTTTTGGTCAAAACACTGATTAATGCATGGTCAACGATCGATCGATCGCTATTAGTCCCAGGCAGGGACTAACAAGGTTTAGAGAAACCAGTGTTTGTGAGGTAGAAATGAGATTGCAACATTATGTCAAGAATTTTGAAACTTTGAATTTTTGAATATAAAAATGAAACAACATACAGATAATATGTGAGAGATTATAAATATAACAGTTATAGATTACATTTTAACATGAGATGAGAGAAAGTACATGATTTTTTGGTCTCCCCTCCTGGCAGTATTGCATTTCAGCATTTCAGAGTCGAGTAAGGATTTAAAATATGATATCCTTATTGCCATATAAAAAAAAAAATAAATAACAAATTTGTAGGCCTTCTATGTATGGGATCCCACTGCAGAACCAGGGATAAAAATAGGCACACTGAACTCTTTTGCTTCTTCATCGGCTTTAATCACCCTATAACCAGGCCAAGTTACGCGCCCATCTAGAAATGCACCAGGCCCAGAATTCCTGTATTCCCCAAAGTATAAGCTTTCTAATGCAAATTCTCCCTACCATTCCAACCAGCCAGTGGGATGAATGAGGTCGCCTAAAAACGATTGCATGTAAACTGTTCGAGAGTATAATTTCCAAGGCCTCCCGAGGTATGTTGAAGTGAATGCCATCCAGGGAGGGAGATCACTTGTTGCTGTAACTATACAATTATGTATTGAGATGCCGGTATTTTGATAAGGATGATTCCTTCCTTGGGCAGTGATTACATTCATTTGATTGGGCATACCTTGTCGAGCATAAATGTTACACTCCTGTAAAACCACGGCCGCATTGCCAAAAATGAAGTCTACTGTTCCAAACACGTCACATTCTCTGTAAAACTGCCTAAGAGAATGAACATAAAGTGTGTCTTGGTAACCAATAAAACTGCATCGATAAATCGCTGCAAAATCGGCCCCCACCCGTAGAGCCACAGCTTGATGCTTGTCAGGCCCTGCACTGTTCATAAAGGTCATGTCACGTGCAACAAATCCTGCACCGGATACAGCTGCAATGCAGCCATTCACTGGTCAGTCATTGTTAATTGGCCTTAGCTCCATACACACATGTCATGAAACAATGTTGAAAATCCAATTAACCAATTCACTGGTCAGCCTTAGCTCCATACACACATGTCATGGAACAATGTTGAAAATCCAATTAACCAATTCACTGGTCAGCCTTAGCTCCATACACACATGTCATGGAACAATGTTGAAAATCCAATTAACCAATTCACTGGTCAGCCTTAGCTCCATACACACATGTCATGAAACAATGTTGAAAATCCAATTAACCAGGCACAGAGAAAGAGAAAGAGAAAGGGTATTTCAATTAACCAGGTACAGAGAAAGAGAAAGGGTATTTCAAGAAATTGGATTGAACAATCAAACAAACAAAAATAATGCAGACAGAAAGGTTTGGAATAGTACCAAAGGTAGCGGAACTGAAAGTAGTAGAACCCTCCTTCACATTTTTGCTGGAGACAACAACAGTCTTTCCCTTGCCATCGCCAACAAACATTATGTTGGTTTTTCGTTTAGAAATTTTGACAGTTTCAAGGTACAGTCCAGCTTTGACATAGATTATGTATTTTCTACTTCTTAAATGCTTGGGTGCCTCCTTGACAGCGTCGGTTATTGTTACATAATTGCCACTGCCATCCTGCGCTACGACAGCATCAGGCTTTAAGTGTGCAGGGGAAAGCTGTAGGAGTAAACGATCAGTTGCCGATAACCACATAGGGAATTCCTTCATGTCATATCGATCCAACAACCCATAATGGTGATAGAATTCCTGATCCAGACCAGCGTTATGCCCCTCATCTTTCTTGAATTCCTGCTCCAGACCAGCGTTATTCCCCTCATCTTTCTTGAAACCAGCGTTATTCTTCTTTGGCAACATCCGTCGAGGGTTTTGGGGAGCTGCTGCAGACTTATTCGTCTGTTCACCAGGTAAAGCTTTATTTTCCAAGCCGGCGTTGCTGAAAAGGGTTTGGAAGAGGGAGAGGGAATTGCTGATCAATTGAGAGAACTTTCTGGATTCTTTTAGTATGTCATTGGTGGATTGAAGAGTCGCATTGCCGCCTCCAATCAAGTCCTGGAAACCCTCGAGGCATGTATCCTGGTTTGTCAGAGCGGCACTGAGCCAAGTTTTGACATCGGCAATGAAGAGCAATGACGGTCTCTTACCAGACAAATCGGACATGTGGAGCAGCGTGGCATTCAGATGATATAGTGTATCGTGGAGCAGCTCCACGATACACTATATCATCAAAATGCCACGCTGCTCGACAAGGCTGGGCCACACCTTCGTCGCCGTCTCCCCAAACAGGAACAGGGGCTGCAACCTTTAGAGAGTACGATTGCAAAACCTGACCTATGGTGGCTTCAATGGTGGCTTGAACAAAATCTTTGGGTTCCACCAGCTGATCAACACCTGGATATGTGACCAGCGTAGATACGCACAGCTGAGGGTGGAACGTTTTAGAGCAGGCGGTATGTATACCAGCCGGTATGGCTCCTCCTGTAGCCGCATATGGAACCTTGTTCCCAAGAATAACAATACCAACAGGAATAAGAAGGCAGGCAAATATAACAATTCCAATGGCAACCATCACCACCCATCTTCTCGTCGCCCGGGACTCATCTTGGTTCCCGGGCGTCATCGTGGAAGAAACCCTAAACCTGCCACAAATCTGCCTGCAGGAAGGATTCAAGAAACAGCGATCCGTAATTCAGGATTCAAGAAACAGCGATCTGTAATTCAAGAACAAGAAAACTCAACTCAACTCTGCAGGAAGGATTCAAGAAACAGAGAATGAGAGCAGCGAACAAGAAACGCAGAATGCAGCGGGAAAACAAATTTTTTGTAAAAGTCAAGTATGTTTGACGACGTTCATTTAAAGCCTCCTGAAATTTGAAATGTGTGTGATTTAATATAATTAATTTAATTCTAAAATAATTAATTGTTATTTAGTATAATTAATTATTATTTAATGTAGTTTTGTGGTTCTTTTAATGATTATTATTATTATTATTATTATTTAATGAAGTATTTTGTTTTACATTTACTATAAATATGACTTTTCTGGTTTTGTTAATATAATATTGAATTTTAATGCTTATAATTATGAATATAATGAGCAAACTCATGAATGCAACCTCTCCATCTTAGTTGTTTGCATATTGATAATTGGCATTGCCAACACTTATTATAGTTAATATAATCACACAAATATGAACATTAACATTTTCTTCACCGAATTCAAAATTATTGTTTAGATGGATAAGCTATAAAATGAAAATTCCAAAATATTGTCTAAAATATAAAACATATATAAATTACATGAGTAGGATAAACATAATCCTATATCAATACCCAGTCATGTCTTGAAATCTTGACTATGTTCTGAATAATAATATAGCATTCGATTTTTCCATGTTTACCAATTTTAAGCAGGGGCTTCTCACACAAGCTTGCTCGTCCATTGGCCTTGCTGCGTCTCTTCGATTGCCTTCAACTATCTTCCTTTACATGAACCCAACGTGAACCCATACATGAACCTACCTGGATATTTCTCGCTGTGTCGAACTTTCACACAGCTTCCCTCGCCTTTTAACGGTCTGGCATCCCTTCTATCCTTTGGCGAACTTCAAGGCAAAGATAAATTGAAAACAACTACTACACAACAAACATTTACTCAAGCACACAAGTACTCAAATGCGGAATGAACACCAACACTCTTTTCATATTATTTTAGAAAATGGAATTGGTTACAATGTATCCCTTCCAAAGATCGACTGTGTTTGCATTTATCGGACTTTTAGCTTCTCATAGGAGAGAGAGCGTTACCGAAGGCTTCCTGGAAAAACACAGACTCTGTCTCAGAATATACAGACTCAAGACATATATAGACTCAAGACTTTAAACTCTACAAGGTCCGGCCACTTTAGATTCTTACCAATGTCGAGCACACTGATACACAGGTTTCTCAGATCTCTATGACTCTAAGACTCTCAAACTTTGAATGCCCTGAATGAGCCTTACCCCTTTCTTTTATAGAAAAAGGAGGGTACAAGCATTCAGTGATTGCGCCGACAAACTTTTGTACCAATATTCGGTCAGTCATGGAGATGTGGCTCAAAGCACACCAAAATTTGGAGAAGTGCTCCGAGTCTCGTGACTGAAGAATTTTTGTACATAAATACACTGTGGATGATTTATCAAATCCCGCGGAAATTATTCTGACCAGATATTTACATAGTGGATGCTTTTGTACAGAAAAGCCCGCGAGAAAAATGGTCGGGAACCTCACCGGAGAGACAGCGCACCGCCCCTCCTCTAGTCCTTGTGACTAGACGTCGTGTTTACAAAGTGGAGGCTTTAAGGACAAGCCCACGAGAACCCTTTTTTAAAAAACAGTGATTTCGGGAAACCGAAACTTTTTGTACAAATTTTCATCCCATGCTTTGGTAAATATTCTTCTAACAATCATGGGTTTATTTAAAACAATTTGATGCTTGATCTTGGTCAAAACAAGCCACTCATAGTGTCTAGTCATATATTCTCTTAAGGTTTCATTATCTGAAATCTGTAGCATTTCTTTAACATTGTTGTAGGGAGAGTGAAAACAGTCAGGGATGTTATGCTCAAAACAAATGTCGCATTTAAATCGACTGTAGGATTCACGGTATACCGGGTCAAAAGCAGTTTTATTGACTCCATAATCTGTCCACCAAGTTTGTAGCCAATCGCACTATTGGTTCCTTTGCATGATTCCAGTTGTTCCAAATTTTAATTTGATATAGTGGGTTTCATCCTTTCCATCAATATTTAGAAAACCCCACCAAAGTTTTTTATAGCCTGCAATATCATAGATTGTATCGGGGAAAATAAGCTTAGGATCACCTCCAGGCCATAAGGCTGCATCATGTGTCTTCATGGGCCAGAAGATATTTCGAGTGCGATTTATGCTGAAATATCTGTTATAGTTTCCTCTTTGATTTCCTCCATGAGACCAAATCATAGTGATGTCATGGAAATCGCTTTTAAGGGCATCTTCTGCCAAGAGTGCATCTGTTCTGCTTTTTGTGTAGCCCATATCATGGATCCATTTGCTGCCTTTAGGGTACACTCTTCATTCTGGTAGTAGGTGAAAGATATCAGTATGTGCTTGCAGGTTTGCATCTAATACTTTAGTATTTCTTAATCTCCAGGTTGGTTTCCAATTTTCTTTATATTCGGACCAACTCTTGTTTTCTGGGATTGTTCTCAGAATTCCCTGTTTTTGACTTTGATCCCATTCTGTAACAATTAGCAGCACATGTTCTTATTGCTGGATGTATTCCCTGCTAAGGAAATCTCGTAAACAATTTTCTACTCCTTTGATGTGCTCAACCTCAAAATCGTAGTTAGCAAAGAGGGTCTGCCATCTGGAAAACTTAGCTTCTCCATGCTTTTTAATATCTTTGGTTAATGCCTTTTTCAAAGCCGAGGCGTCGGTTCTTAGTAGAAACTTCTTGTTTACTAGATGAAATTCGAACTTATCTATACAATTCCATGCAGCTTTGACTTCTTTTTCTATGGTGGAATAATTTTGTACCGCAGGGTTCCAAGTCCCTGAGGTGAACTGAACAATCTGTTCAATCCCATCCTTTCTTTGCTTAAGGATGCCTCCCCATCCAATATCGCTGGCATCTAACTCAACAGTTTTAAAAGCATTATCATCAGCTACATACAGAATAGGGAGTGTTTTTACCTTGGCCTTAATTTGCTGGACAACCCTTGTGTGTGCTTCGGACCATTAGAGTGTACCCTAAAGACAGTTAATGGATCCATGATATGGTCTACACAAAAAGCAGAACAGATGCACTCTTGGCAGAAGATGCTCTTAAAAGCAATTTCCATGACATCACTATGATTTGGTCTCATGGAGGAAATCAAAGAGGAAACTATAACAGATATTTCAGCATAAATCGCACTCGAAATATCTTCTGGCCCATGAAGACATACGCAATTATGGTGAAGATAAGTCACATACAAAATCCACACCGCCATATTATGAATACCAGGGGTCTTTACCATGGTATTGTCCCATAGTATTTGGAAGCGACAACAGATATTTGATCCCATCAAATAATACTTACAACATAACCAAGGTATTTACCTAAGATATTGGCTAAGCAAAAAGATATATAAGGAGATGGAGATCAAAGTGTTATAAGTGCAAATTATGGGTTATTAATGTATAATCTGATTTGAAATACGGGTGCACCAAGGAGCATGGAAGAGGCTCATATCTAATAGATCTAAAAGAATAGTAATGAATATGCTTGCTTGACCTTTTTTGTGATTATAGATAACAATGATAGATGTGTGTGATAATAATTCTCTGACGTGGATATGTGAAAGTGAAGTATGCACAATATGTGTTGTGGTTGTAGCAAAGGTTTGAGTCATTGATTTTAGGTCTATACGTTGATGCACATATGAAAGTTCGCGTCCCTACTTGGATCATTTTCTAAGTAGTTTTGTATATATTCTGTGAAAGTTCAGAATCTGTACGCGGGTGTTAAGAATGGTAAGCACATACGTACACAGATGTTCTCTGTAAAATTCCTGTATACATGCTAGGGTTTTCCAATATGGTTTGTTGATGATGTTTGATCAGTTCTATTATGTTTGCTACTGTCTATCGATGATGTCTCACTCATAATAGTATGTGATTGAAAATACTGGTTGGGTTGATTTGGTTATGGAATGGAATGTTGATTAGTGATGATGCCACTATGTATGATTTGTATATTATTCAGTAATCCATGATGGATTCAATATGTGATTCAATGTGACAGTAATTTAGATTCAGGTGTCAGTTATTTGAGATCTGTACGCAGGTCTTCTTCAAGGGAAGTGCGTACATATGCGGGTATGATTCAGTAGAATATTGTATACATTCAGACATATGTTTAATCAGGGTTTGGATTGACAACATTTGATTTCGGTGAAGAACAATATATGGTCTGGTATATTTATTAGTGGTTGTGCATTGATGTGATGTGATTGGTATTCTCTTGCTAAGATTTATTGATTGATTTGATGATTGAGATGATTTGATTCAGTGACTGGTTTCAAAGTTGTTATTTTATTTTATATTAATGATGGAAGTGGGTCTAGTCTAAAAATATGATGAAATGTGGCCTATACGTTTGATGTTTTGACCCAGTTGGATCCAGTATGAAATATTGTGAAACTTGGTCCACAAAGGTGTTGAGGGTTGGAGCCTTCAGTGGGTAAGTCGAAGCTTCCTTCTAGTAGTAGTTGAAGAATTTGTACATGGGGTAGGAGATCCCTTCCGTTAGGAGCCGATAAATGAGATCAGGGGTTGGATCTCCATTCCAGTGGATGCTAGAGAATGAGAGAAGGTTGTAGCCTTCTGTAGGTTGGTGCTTGTGTACTGGTATGATTTTGCGCGAATACAAGATTATAATATGTTTTCCTTTATAATAAAAGAAGAAGATAAAGACGAAGACAATGGTGGTTTTCTCCCACATTGGGTTTCCACCTAAAATCACGATGTTCTTGTGTGTTGATATGTTTCTTGTGCGTTCTTTACGGCTCATGGTTTCTTCTTAATGAATTAATAATGAAGTAATAATTATCCCGTTAAGTACGAATAGTTAATGAACTAATTGATAAATTATTTATTTGGATATACATTGTTTGTGTTCTTCAAAGTCATGTACATACGTTGGTTTCTTTAAGGGCAGTGACGTACAAAAATCAGAATAAGAAATAAAAAGTTGAAATTAGTTTAAAATAATGATTCACCCCCCCCCCTCCCCCCCAAGTATTTTTCCTAACAATTTGTATCAGAGCAGGTCCCTCAGTACAAGCTTGATCGTTTAAAATGAGATTTGTCAAGATGTGTAGTCAAGGAGGAGTATTTTGTATCAAACCACCTTTATCTAATCGAACTAACTTTTTCTTTTGGAAAGTGAGAATCAAGGCATTTTTGTAGGCACTTGGAGCAGATGTATGGGCAATTGTTGAAGGTGGATATCAATATCCAGCCTCTATTCCCATAGATATTGCAAGGAAGAAACAATATGAAACCAATGCAAAGGTTGTAAATGCCATCTTGGGAAGTTTGGCCGAGTATGGATTTGTGAAGTTCATGTAGCTGAACACCGCAAAGGCAATGTGGGATAATCTTATCCAAAGTTATGAAGGTGATGCCAAGGTAAAAGGTGTTAAACTTAAAACATTTAGAATTCAGTATGAGACACTTAAAATGCGATAAGATGAAAGCGTCATAACTTTTTTCCTTAGAGTGGACGAGATTGTTAACTCAAATGGAAATCTTGGAGATGAAATAAAAGATGTGATTGTTGTTGAAAATATTTTGAGATCACTAACTCTAAAGTTAGATTCCAAAGTCTCTGCTATTAAAGAAATGCAGTATTTGAAGAGTCTCACTATCGAACAACTCCATGGGATCCTAACAACCTTTGAAATGAGAAAAGGGGGTCCATGAGATATGAGAGAAGAAGCTTTCAAAGCCACATATAAAGGGAAGGAGAAGGAATCACCCAAATATGCAAGCTACATATCATATGAGGAAGAAGCAAACTTCGTGAGGAAATTTCAATAGGAACCCTATACTTGATTGTAGCCAATGCTAGCGAGCAAAAAACCTAAAGGATTGAGATAACTTGTTGGTGTAGCAGACTCGTCAAGCCTATCATGGAATGACGGGAAGTGTATTGATGAAAATACCCAGAAGGAGACAAATCACTTGCACCCAAAAAAAACTTAGAATTCAAAGCATGCATACTCATATCAACTTGCAATAATGTTGGATCACACATATTATGCTCTATAATATTATTTGAACACCCACTATCATCCAAGAGAAGGTCTTAGACATGGCAGAGAGGTGAATGTAAGAGCATATCATGACGAGGATACAGATTAATGAAATGAACATGACATTCATAATGACCGAAGAATGATATACCGATATGATTTTGGGATTGGAATTTCTCTTCTTCAACAGGGTATATTAATGTTTCAAAAGTGTAATAATCTGAATATTTTGGTTTGATATCTGACAATGCATGGATCAGAGGAGTTCCAAGATCATTCTGAACAGGAAGATTATCCAAAACTAGAGTTTACAAACTATGAGAAGGGTGTTCAACAATTAGATCGAAGCCTTGAAAATTAGGGTCTTCTTGAGGAAGTAAAACATCATTTAATGTATTTGGGCACTCATCACTTCTTATATCAACACGAAATTGGATGTTAGGCTAATGACTATCCAATGTTTCAACTTAAGTGAGGATTTTTAGGTCATTTGACTACTTATCAAGATTGCAATATGATTGATCATCATTTTGACATGGAAGATTATGAAAGAGGAATGAAATATGGAAAGAGTCTTC
The DNA here is from genome assembly GCA_031772625.1 of Pinus tabuliformis. Taxonomy (NCBI): domain Eukaryota; kingdom Viridiplantae; phylum Streptophyta; class Pinopsida; order Pinales; family Pinaceae; genus Pinus; species Pinus tabuliformis. The sequence continues at coordinate 681,969,083 of CM062820.1, forward strand.
ACTCTTATGTTCCTCAACTTGTGAAATATGGCCAGCTTATACCTGATTACCATGTGAACCAACAAATTGAGAATGAAAAGTAGTTGTAGCAATTTTTGATGGAGCGGATGTATAATATGAATCAAGGTACAAATGGAGATGCATTTTCATTACCATGGAATTGTTGCAAACTGTTACACTCACTCATTTCAAATCAATTTGCTTCCACACATCCCATATGTGTTTCCACCACTCTTGCATCCCATAAATTGTTTAAGATTTAGTTCTTAACAAAGAATTATTGTTAGTGACATGCAAAGTACACTCTTAACAATTTTGCAGACATTTTTGATATTTTCTATTTGGTAACCTGCTCATTGCAACACATTTTCTCCTATTTACAACAAGCTTATACCTTAAAACATGTGTGTGTGTATATATATATATATATATATATATATATATACTTCCTAAGGCTGTTAAAATATTACGCTCTAGCAAACAACCACACAGGAACAAATCTGAGTTAAACGTTACAAATTCAATAAATTTCACGCTTTAACAACATCTGTACAATACTCAATTTCTTATGTACGCTAACTCCCAGACCAGTGTGTCAGGCTTGTTAGAGGTTGATGGTTTAGGACCTTCTTGGGATTGGTGTAATGGATGTTCTTGGCAAAATTTTGAAAACGGAGGAATTCGAGATCTGTATCAAGGGTTTGGCATCTGTATCAAGGGTTTGGCATGTCTATGGTTACTTCTTGCACAAAATCAATTGTATGTTGCCAAACTTATAGTTATGCACAACACGTAATTAGGAAATGTGGCCATGAAAGAGCATTAATTTAATATTATAATTTAACTTGAGCAATATTTTTTTTTGCATATGAGTCAGACATCACATCTATTTTGTTCATAATGTGATTGAGAGTATGATGTATTGTAATCAACATAAGTAAATGTTCAACTTATCTTAAGCATTAAAAAGTCACTTAGGTTGTCCAAAGTTAACAAATACTTTGAGTAAATTTGGTCCATAACGGTAAAAATATGATTAACGATTGGATGCAAGTAACTTAAACTACCAAACTCAAGATATACAAAAACAAAATCAAGCCATCTGGACAGTACATATGAGTCATATCTTCGTTGGGATTTCAAGATCAGCGTGGATAGGTTCACATCCGTTGTTGCTTCAAAAGTTGCTCTAGTTCATAAACAAATGAACTCAAGATGTGCAAACAAAATCAGGCCAGTTGGCCAGTACATAGAGTCATATCTTCAGTAAGGGCTCCAGAGCAACTTGGATACGCTCCCATCCATTGTTGGGATTCAAAAGTTGCTTTGGTTAAAAAATGCTTAGAGGAGCAATGGGAAGCATGTCAAACTGAGGCACCTTAGGAATATTAGGCAAAGGCCAGCTTTTTGTCTCTCAGCGTTCATGAACAACCGAATCAACTTCGTATAAAGTATGGGTCATGTCACCTACAAGTGACATGACCCATTAATGTGAAAAGAGGGATGGGACTCGGGATAAAGAAAAAAAATCATGAAAATATATGATGTGACCATTCTCAATCTTATGGCCATGTTGATAATTCAAGCTCACAGTTACTTAGAGGTCAGAGCCATGGCAAACGTTGGAAGGGAGGGAATTCTATCTAGTAAGTGATTGACTCAATCTGCAATGTGCATATATTATTGTGATACTTCACGGGCATATTTTACTAATTTTGTTTTAATTCCTCATGACATTGACATAATGAATTTTCCCTTTGCAAATTTGAGTGAACTGAGTTTACTGATTTTAGATGGAACTCTTCTCCCATGTTCCTTTCATTGCTATTCTCTGTTGAAGAGTTCGTGCTTTGTTTCCTTGGGGTATGGAGTAATTTTATCAACCATGCAAATCTTTCACTATACCTCAGCGCGATTTATTTCCTTGGAGAGCTTTTATTTGGCATGCAAATGTTTGTCGAAGTCTAATGTAATTATGGGATTAAAAATCATTGTTCACCTAATTGTAAACTCTTAGCATATGACAACTTGAGCGTGTTTGTTGAATATTCCAAAATTTTGTATTTTATATGAGCACTAATTCGAGTTGTTGAAAAACCTGTATATACACATTTTAGTTTCCAAGAAAGAAACAGTGATATCTTTATTCGAAGAAGAAAAGGTGATATATAATGCAAGAACACAAACCCAGTGTATTACATCACAAAACTTAGAATTAAATCAATTCATAAGCTTGGGGTTGAATAGAACATCACCAAAAAAAAATATACATCACAACGAAATAATAGAGTGTATATCGAAATAATCCTTGTAGAGCCATAAACACTATAAACCAACCATGTGACAATGTCTACATACAATATCATCCAAACAAGGTTTAGAGAAACCAGTGTTTGTGAGGTAGAAATGAGATTGCAACATCATGTCAAGAATTTCGAAACTTTGAATTTTTGAATATAAAAATAAAACAACATACAGATAAATGTGAGAGATTATAAATATAACAGTTATAGATTACATTTTAACATGAGATGAGAGGAAGTACATGATTTTTTGGTCTCCCCTCCTGGCAGTATTGCATTTCAACATTTCAGAGTCGAGTAAGGATTTAAAATATGATATCCTTATTGCCAAAAAAAAAAAAATAAAAAAAAAATAACAAATTTGTAGGCCTTCTATGTATGGGATCCCACTGCAGAACCAGGGATAAAAATAGGCACACTGAACTCTTTTGCTTCTTCATCGGCTTTAATCACCCTATAACCAGGCCAAGTTACGCGCCCATCTAGAAATGCACCAGGCCCAGAATTCCTGTATTCCCCAAAGTATAAGCTTTCTAATGCAAATTCTCCCGACCATTCCAACCAGCCAGCGGGATGAATGAGGTCTCCTAAAAACGATTGCATGTAAACTGTTCGAGAGTATAATTTCCAAGGCCTCCCGAGGTATGTTGAAGTGAATGCCATCCAGGGAGGGAGATCACTTGTTGCTGTAACTATACAATTATGTATTGAGATGCCGGTATTTTGATAAGGATGATTCCTTCCTTGGGCAGTGATTACATTCATTTGATTGGGCATACCTTGTCGAGCATAAATGTTACACTCCTGTAAAACCACGGCCGCATTGCCAAAAATGAAGTCTACTGTTCCAAACACGTCACATTCTCTGTAAAACTGCCTAAGAGAATGAACATAAAGTGTGTCTTGGTAACCAATAATACTGCATCGATAAATCGCTGCAAAATCGGCCCCCACCCGTAGAGCCACAGCTTGATGCTTGTCAGGCCCTGCACTGTTCATAAAGATCATGTCACATGCAACAAATCCTGCACCGGATACAGCTGCAATGCAGCCATTCACTGGTCAGTCATTGTTAATTGGCCTTAGCTCCATACACACATGTCATGAAGCAATGTTGAAAATCCAATTAACCAATTCACTGGTCAACCTTAGCTCCATACACACATGTCATGAAACAATGTTGAAAATCCAATTAACCAGGCACAGAGAAAGAGAAAGAGAAAGGGTATTTCAATTAACCAGGTACAGAGAAAGAGAAAGGGTATTTCAAGAAATTGGATTGAACAATCAAACAAACAAAAATAATGCAGACAGAAAGGTTTGGAATAGTACCAAAGGTAGCGGAACTGAAAGTAGTAGAACCCTCCTTCACATTTTTGCTGGAGACAACAACAGTCTTTCCCTTGCCATCGCCAACAAACATTATGTTGGTTTTTCGTTTAGAAATTTTGACAGTTTCAAGGTACAGTCCAGCTTTGACATAGATTATGTATTTTCTACTTCTTAAATGCTTGGGTGCCTCCTTGACAGCGTCGGTTATTGTTACATAATTGCCACTGCCATCCTGCGCTACGACAGCATCAGGGTTTAAGTGTGCAGGGGAAAGCTGTAGGAGTAAACGATCAGTTGCCGATAACCACATAGGGAATTCCTTCATGTCATATCGATCGAACAACCCATAATGTTGATACAATTCCTGATCCAGACCAGCGTTATGCCCCTCATCTTTCTTGAATTCCTGCTCCAGACCAGCGTTATTCCCCTCATCTTTCTTGAAACCAGCGTTATTCTTCTTTGGCAACATCCGTCGAGGGTTTTGGGGAGCTGCTGCAGACTTATTCGTCTGTTCACCAGGTAAAGCTTTATTTTCCATGCCAGCGTTGCTGAAAAGGGTTTGGAAGAGGGAGAGGGAATTGCTGATCAATTGAGAGAACTTTCTGGATTCTTTTAGTATGTCATTGGTGGATTGAAGAGTCGCATTGCCGCCTCCAATCAAGTCCTGGAAACCCTCGAGGCATGTTTCCTGGTTTGTCAGAGCGGCACTGAGCCAAGTTTTGACATCGGCAATGAAGAGCAATGACGGTCTCTTACCAGACAAATCGGACATGTGGAGCAGCGTGGCATTCAGATGATCTAGTGTATGTTAAATTCTAATTTTGAACAGCGCTGTGGTTTTTTGGAAAACCGCCTGGTCTCCCCGCACCACCATTCGCAGAAGGCAGTATCCATAGCTGAGGACCCGACACAATCAAACGGCTCCACGCGTCCCTTGTACAAACGCCGAAAACCGCTTTCCCCGGACGCTAAAGGTAGTTTTGCTTGCGCGACCTTGGCGAGCGAATTGCGTTGGATCGAGTTTGGTGGCTCGGATCGGCGCGAAGCTGCGCGGAGTTTAACGACCGGGCGCGATGAATGGGGTGGCGACACGTGGCACCGAAGTGACGTCAGCCTACCCCCGCCCGCGTCAAATGAATTTTTTTTGTTGTTTTCCTCGTTGACCGCCGTGGAGGAAACGTTATGGTCTTAATGCTCTTACGTAGTTTTTGGTGGCGGCCTTTAATGAGATGATGGGCATACGTCTCATATATTTAATATAGTTATGGGGACGCTTTAATATATGTTTTTTTATATATGTTTTATATATATCGTTACGTAAGTGTGTACGTGGTAAGTTTTTATGTAATGTGTATTGTGGCTGCGGTAGCATATAGCAGTGTGAGTGTTTTTCTTTGGTGCATAGCAGTGCGAGAATTTAATGGAACAGGGGCTGTAATGGTTATGGGGTATTGTTAAAACACATGAGCACCATTAAATTGGTTTTGTAATATCCACAGCAGTGTAAAATCTGTGATTGCAACAGAGTTTGTTTTGTGAATCCCTCTCTGCACAGAGGATGAAATATGTATCAGTTTTGTTTTAAATCAATAGAAATGTGTTGTGACTGTGTAGTGGACTATGTTCTGAGTTAATTTTTTTTAAAAAAGAGGTTCTCTGCAAAAGATCTTGGACAGAGTAAACAGAGCATTGTCTCTGTGGTGAATATTTTGTTGGTTTTGGTATTTTTCCCATTAAAAAATACCCAACAGTGGTATCAGAGGCGGCTTAGGCTCTTTAAAGAAGTTAAAGAAGCTGAAGGGAGAAGGTTGTTGCTGCAGCAAAACTTCTCAGGCAGTTAGAAGACTCAGACAGCGAAGGATTCAGGTATTCTTCAAAGCTTTCTTGTTTGTTACTGTTGAAACAGTCAGTGTTTAAACACACAGTCAAGGATTTAGTGGCATAGATAAGGATGCAAGGAATGGCCAGCACAAGCACTGGTATGGGTATGTTTAATACCTAGCTCCCACAGTTTAATGGGAAGAACTATGACTACTGGTCAATAACTATGATAGCTTTGTTTGCCTCCCAAGACTTATGGGAAATATTTGAGGAAGGTTTTGAACAACCAGCAGATGAAACTGAGTTTAATAGATTAACTCCAGCAGAGAGAGATCTGCTGAAGAGCAATAGGAAGAAGGATTCAAAAGCCCGTGTGTTGTTGTATCTAGCAGTAGACCAGAGTGTGTTTCCAAGGTTAGCAGCAGCTAAGACATCCAATGAAGCATGGGAAACCCTTAAGACAGCCTACCAAGGCATGGAGAGAGTGAAGACAACAAAACTACAATTGCTGAGAAAGGATTTTGAGAATCTGTGCATGAAGGAGTCAGATAACATTGACTCATTCTTCACTCAAGTGATTGGTGTAATCACACAAATGAGAACTCATGGAGAAACCATTGAAGATAGAAGGGTTGTGGAGAAAATATTGAGGATCTTACCCTCAAGGTTTGATGCCATAGTCACCACCATTGAAGAGACAAAGGATCTCTCAAACTATTCAGTTGATGAGCTACATGCATCACTGATAACACATGAGCAGAGGTTGAGTAAGAATGAAAACTCATCTCTTGAGCAAGCCTTCAAGACCCAGATGTCCTTTGGAAGAGGAAGAGGTCAAGGAAGAGGAAACCGAAGAGGAAGAGGCAGAAGCCAGAACAGAGGTGGAAGGAACAGCCCATCAAATGCACAAGGAAGAGGCAGCAATCCAAATCAGAACCAAGGTCAAGGCAGCAGCCAACAAAGAGAATAGTATCATGCTCAAGGACAAAGGTATGATAAATCTAATGTTCAATGCTATTATTGCAAAAAGTATGGACATTATGCTAGTGATTGTAGAAAGAAACAACATGATATGAACAGTAGACAAAATGCAAATGTTACAAGAGAAAACAACAGTCAAGAAAATGTCCTGTTAGCTTGTAACATGGCTGAAACACATAGTGAAGACATATGGTTTTTAGACTCACGTTGCAGCAACCATATGACAGGGAATATAGCCCTCTTCTCAGCCTTAAATCAAAACTTGAAGTCAGAGGTCACACTAGGAACTGATAGTAAAGTGTATGTTATGGGAAAAGGGGATGTAAAAATATTTACAAAACAAGGAGAAAGGAAAACCATAGCAGATGTCTACTATGTCCCCGGAATGAGATGTAATCTCTTGAGTATTGGACAACTTGTCCAAAAGGGTTACAATGTTTACTTTGTAAATGATGTGTGCACCATCATGGATATACCACCCAACAAAAGATGCATTGCTGAAGTAAGAATGACAAGGAACAGGATGTTCCCTCTCAGGATCAGGGCAGATTTGAAAAACAAGAATGTAATTGCAGCAGTCACCCAAGAGGCTTTCCAAAGCGTGCCAAAGGATGAAAATTGGTTATGGCACTTGAGATTCGGGCATCTCAATTTTGGAGGTCTAAACTTGTTGAGCAGGAAAGGAATGGTAAGAGGATTACCATTGATAGAGAAGCCGGACAGCCTTTGTGAAGGTTGTATTGGTGAGCTCCAGTATTGTAGCAATAATGCTACAACTCCTGGGGCTTCCTATCTCTAATTTTATCAACCCGGTAGTTCGTACAAACTTGGAAGCGACGGTGCTGTATGCACAAGTACTAGCTCTTGTCGCAGCTGTCACTTGATCAGCTGGCACAAGTCCGCTAGGGCTCAAGCCAACTTCTATAGGCTCTCAGAAGAAGCTTGTTAAATGATGGACGAAAGCTAGCTCAAAGAAGACTAATCTACTTGGCAAAAATGAACTGAAAGCAAATCAAAGCATGGAAACCCTAGGAAACCCTAATTTGACTAGTCTAACCTCTATGATGCAAAGAATGTGAAGGAAACTTCTACCAAGGATGCCATTACTTCTAATAAGTGCAAATGCATGAATCTAAGCTACTTGCATCTTAAAAGACATGTTTTTGTATTTTTTCTTTAAGTGGATGGAGTGATTGTGATTTTGTGCTTATTAGGGTTTGGTTGTGCAGATGTGATGTAGCAGGAAGGAAAGCGTGGGAAAGGTTGGGGAGGCTAGGAGAGGTCCCCAGGGATCCTTAGCATCCGTCCACAGAGGTTCCTCACGTTCAGAGGCTCAGCAACTGAGTGAGTGGCCTCCTACAGGATGTCTGCAGGGGATCCTACAGGAAACTCAGAGGTTTCTACAGGATGTTCTGTAATTCTTCTACAGGATGTTTACGAATTGGATTTTTGAGGATGGATGGTTGATGGAAGATGCATGGATGGTTATGGAGGTAGGATGGGGGTCTGAAGTGACCTAGGAACTGATGGATGGAGTGGTGAGATGATGTGGAAGGCTGACTTGGCTTGAAGGTAGTTGAGACAACAATGGAGAAGAAGGTAAGGTTACTTGGCAAAAGAGAAGATGGGAGATGAGGGAACAGACTTGGTGATGGAGGAGCTGATCTGAACGAGGCTCAAATGAACGAGGAGGTGATGAAGATGCCCTGCATAGTGGTTACTTGGTCAAACCAACTACATCTTGCATGCAATCGAAATATCATGTGATCTATCTAACAAGTTAATGAAATCGGTGGACAACAACCTTATTCATGAAAAGAATCACGTACAACCTGTGAACAAAACATTATCAAAGAGATATAAACGCATGAATAACTCCTACCAATCGACCTTAAACATAAGAAACTACTTTAACCATCAAAAAGCAACCTAAGTAACAAAGCATGAATTAAATCTAAAGAGCAGATTTTTTCTCAAGAACGCAACAAGCACACATAAAGAGAAACAGGGGAGGTACTGGGCGCTTGAGATGGGCCCAACCCCAAGAGCTACAGCCTCCCATGAAAGATTTAGAGCTGGTGCAAAGCTGGATTCATATTTATTAATCAAGAATGAAAATTTACATCAAAACTGTCCACAAGGAGAACTTGAACATGAGCTGAAAGCAAAGCTAATCTATTGCATAAAAATCGAACTACAAACTAGCTAACTAATGGCTAACCCAAAATGACTAACTAGCTACACAAAATGACTACCAACTAGCTAACCAAAAATGACTACCAACTAGCTAACCAAAATGAGGCCCCAAGCCTTCTTATTTATACAATTTGAGGACCCAACAGTCCTCCTAAAAGTTAGGGACTTGGCTGCCCAAGACTTGTAGTTAACAGCAGTCCAACTTGACTTGCTTGGCTGCCCTTGTGCTCATTGATTTGGTGGCCTTTGAACTCCGAGCTGATGGTGGAGAATTCGAGGTAAGGGCCCATAAATGAGGGGGACACCTTCCTACAAATCCTCTAGCTTGTTCTCTCACGAATTTGGCTGCCAAGTGCTCATTAAGACCTTCAATTTTGTCTCCAAGTTGACCAAAAAGGCTACACAAAGCACCCATTAGACTTGTTGGCACAATGACTAACCAAATTCACTCTATTAACATAAAAATAATCAAAAACATGCAATAAACCAATGAGAATGGTGGACCAAGCCAAATTAGGAGGTTGAATGAGCCCAAATAATTGTCCATTTTTGGGGCTCATCATGTATATTGGGCAAACAACATAGAGAAAGTTTTCCATCAGGGAAGAGCATAAGGGCCAAGACACCCTTAGAGATCATTCACTCAGATTTGTGTGGACCAATGCAAGCTCCATCATTAACAGGCAGCCTATATTTCTTAACATTCATTGATGATTTTACAAGGAAAACTTGGGTATATTTCCTTAAAAACAAGAGTGAAGTGTTTGAGAAATTCCAAAATTTCAAAGCACTTGTGGAGAACCAAAGCGGGCTGCATATAAAAGTTTTGAGAACTGATAGAGGAGGTGAGTATATCTCCAATGAATTTCTAAAGTTTTGTAGAGAAAATGGAATTCATAAACAGTTTACAGCCAGGTACACCCCACAGCAAAATGGAGTTGCTGAAAGGAAGAACATGACCATCATGGATATGGCGAGGAGCATATTGAAGGCAAAGCATTTGCCAAATGAGTATTGGGTTGAAGCTGTACATTGTGCAGTTTATACTCTGAACAGGTGTCCTACAAAAGCAGTGATGAACAAGGTGCCAGAAGAGGCATGGAGTGGGAGAAAGCAAGGAGTCACCCACATGAGAGTTTTTGGATGTGTGGCTTATGCACACATTCCAGATCAGCTAAGGAAAAAGTTGGACAGCAAAGGGGAGAAATGCATCTTCATTGGATACAGTGATGAATCCAAAGCCTACAAGCTGTACATCCCATCTACCAAGAAGTTTTTTGTCAGCAGAGATGTTCAATTCATTGAAGAGGAAGCTTGGGATGGAAGCATAGAGAAAACAGTGAATGTTAAAAACTGTTTGTCTCATGATGAAGATGAAGAGGAAGTGGCTGAAATGAATCCCCAAACAGCAGCACCAACACAAGAACAGCAAGGTACACCATTGAGGATCAATGAGAGTGCTTCTCCAAGCACACCACAAGGAGGAAACTCAAGTGCATCTTCAAGCACTTGCACACCAAGTGAAAGAGGTAAGAAATTTAGAAATCTAAGTGAAATTTATGAAGAAGGAATGAATTCCTTATTTGCCTTGTTTTGTCATGTTGATGATCCTATTCATTTCGAAGATGCAATTAAAGATAGGAAATGGATAGAAGCTATGGATGAGGAGATGAATGCCATAGAGAGAAACAAAACATGGGATTTGGTTGAGTTACCAAAAGGCAAAGAAGTCATTGGTGTGAAATGGGTCTACAAGACCAAGAGCAATGCTGAAGGCAAGATTGAAAGGCATAAAGCAAGGCTGGTTGTCAAAGGCTACAAGCAGCAGTATGGAAACCGTGAGAGCAGTGTTGTCTATAGCAGCTCAAAACAAATGGAAAGTCTACCAAATGGATGTGAAATCAGCATTCCTAAATGGAGTGTTAATGGAAGAGGTTTATGTGGAACAGCCTCTCGGATATGAGAAGAAAGGTGAAGAGCACAAAGTGTGCAAATTGAAGAAAGCTCTTTATGGGCTAAAGCAAGCGCCAAGAGCATGGTACAGCAGAATAGATTCATATCTATTGGATAATGAATTCGACAAGTGTGAAGGAGAACCCACCGTCTACATCAAAGAAAAAGATGGTAAAATTTTAATTGTTGTCTTATATGTTGATGATGTTATTTTCACAGGTAATGATGATCAGCTCATTGAGAATTTTAAATCAGTCATGAAGGATGAATTTGAAATGACTGACATGGGTTTGTTGAGATACTTCTTAGGCATAGAAGTAGATCAAAATGAAAAAGGAATTTTCATATCTCAAGCAAGATATGTAAATCAAGTTTTGGGCAGATTTAAGATGGAAGAATGCAAGGCAGCAATCACTCCTACAGTGATGGGATTAAAGCTCAGCAGAGAGGACAGCAGCAAGGATTTTGATGCTAGCTTGTATAAAAGCATTGTGGGCAGCCTTATGTATTTCACAGCAACTAGGCCTGATATTATGTATGCTGTTAGTTTAATTTCCAGATTCATGGAGAGGCCGAAGGAGGCACATTGGCAAGCAGCAAAGAGAATTTTGAGGTATGTTAAAGGTACCAAAATGTTTGGAATTTTATATAGTGTCTCAGAAAGTTCAGATTTAATTGGATACACTGATAGCGATTGGGTTGGAAGTGTAGATGATCGGAAGAGCACTTCCGGTTATGTTTTTAATATGGGTTCAGGAGCCATCTCATGGGCTTCCAAGAAGCAATCCATTGTAGCATTATCTACAGCAGAGGCCGAATATGTGGCAGCCACAGCAGCAGCATGTCAGGCAGTATGGATGAGAAGGATGTTGAGAAGCTTAGGCCAAGAGCAGGCAAAAGCAACAGTGGTCTTTTGTGACAATAGCTCAGCTATTGCTTTGTCAAAGAATTCAGTGTTTCATAAGAGAACGAAACACATCGATACAAGGTTTCACTACATCAGAGAATTAGTGAACAATGGAGAAATTGTCCTAGAACATTGCAGGACTCAGGAACAGGTCGCAGACATCTTGACAAAGCCACTGGTTCAGAAGAGTTTCGAATTTTTGAGAAAGTGTTTGGGAATGACCGAACGCGCGGCTGTTAAAATTAAAGGGGAGTGTTAAATTCTAATTTTGAACAGCGCTGTGGTTTTTTGGAAAACCGCCTGGTCTCCCCGCACCACCATTCGCAGAAGGCGGTATCCGTAGCTGAGGACCCGACACAATCAAACGGCTCCACGCGTCCCTTGTACAAATGCCGAAAACCGCTTTCCCCGGACGCTAAAGGTAGTTTTGCTTGCGCGACCTTGGCGAGCGAATTGCGTTGGATCGAGTTTGGTGGCTCGGATCGGCGCGAAGCTGCGCGGAGGTTAACGACCGGGCGCGACGAATGGGGTGGCGACACGTGGCACCGAAGTGACGTCAGCCTACCCCCGCCCGCGTCAAATGAATTTTTTTTGTTTTTTTCCTCGTTGACCGCCGTGGAGGAAACGTTATGGTCTTAATGCTCTTACGTAGTTTTTGGTGGCGGCCTTTAATGAGATGATGGGCATACGTCTCATATATTTAATATAGTTATGGGGACGCTTTAATATATGTTTTTTTATATATGTTTTATATATATCGTTACGTAAGTGTGTGCGTGGTAAGTTTTTATGTAATGTGTATTGTGGCTGCGGTAGCATATAGCAGTGTGAGTGTTTTTCTTTGGTGCATAGCAGTGCGAGAATTTAATGGAACAGGGGCTGTAATGGTTATGGGGTATTGTTAAAACACATGAGCACCATTAAATTGGTTTTGTAATATCCACAGCAGTGGAAAATCTGTGATTGCAACAGAGTTTGTTTTGTGAATCCCTCTCTGCACAGAGGATGAAATATGTATCAGTTTTGTTTTAAATCAATAGAAATGTGTTGTGACTGTGTAATGGACTGTGTTCTGAGTTAATTTTTTTTTTTAAAAGAGGTTCTCTGCAAAAGATCTTGGACAGAGTAAATAGAGCATTGTCTCTGTGGTGAATATTTTGTTGGTTTTGGTATTTTTCCCATTAAAAAATACCCAACAGTATCGTGGAGCAGCTCCACGCAATCCTGCTGGGCCACACCTTCGTCGCCGTCTCCCCAAACAGGAACAGGGGCTGCAACCTTTAGAGAGTACGATTGCAAAACCTGACCTATGGTGGCTTCAATGGTGGCTTGAACAAAATCTTTGGGTTCCACCAGCTGATCAACATCTGGATATGTGACCAGCGTAGACACGCACAACTGAGGGTGGAACGTTTTAGAGCAAGCGGTATGTATACCAGCCGATATGGCTCCTCCTGTAGCCGCATATGGAACCTTGTTCCCAAGAATAAAAATACCAACAGGAATAAGAAGGCAGGCAAATATAACAATTCCAATGGCAAACATCACCACCCATCTTCTCGTCGCCCGGGACTCGTCTTGGTTCCCGGGCGTCATCGTGGAAGAAACCCTAAACCTGCCACAAATCTGCCTTCAGGAACAGGAGAAGTGTGCAGGAAGGATTCAAGAAACAGCGATCCGTAATTCAGGATTCAAGAAACAGCGATCTGTAATTCAAGAACAAGAAAACTCAACTCAACTCTGTAGGAAGGATTCAAGAAACAGAGAATGAGAGCAGCGAACAAGAAACGCAGAATGCAACGGGAAAACAAATTTTTTGTAGAAGTCAAGTATGTTTGACGACGTTCATTTAAAGCCTCCTGAAATTTGAAATGTGTGTGATTTAATATAATTAATTTAATTCTAAAATAATTAATTGTGATTTAGTATAATTAATTATTATTTAATGTAGTTTTGTGGTTCTTTTAATGATTATTATTATTATTATTTAATGAAGTATCTTGTTTTACATTTACTATCAATATGACTTTTCTGGTTTTGTTAATATAATATTGAATTTTAATGTTTATAATTATGAATATAATGAGCAAAGTAAAACATTGTCACAGAGTAAAGAGATTTGAGTGCAACATTTTTATGTTAGCACTGAATTAAACATTTACTATATTTTTAAAATATATTTGGGGTTGGAAGACAACTAAAGATCATTTGGCATCAAAACAAATTTCGCAGTACACAACAATCACTCTAAATCTTGTTTTATTGAACTTAAGCAACGGATACATTTTTATTTTTATTTATGGGATTGGATGTTCTAATTACATTTAATTCGCATGCTTAGGATGATTAAAAGTTTGACTCTTTAATTGCAACTTCCATTTGAATGGTTACTATATTATGTTGAGTAGTGTTTTTGCTCAGCGAGATGAAATGAATCTGAGTGATGGGATCTCTATGAAAGGTTTTAGTCAAGTAAAAATTTGCAAACATTCTAATGATTAAGGGGCCACTTGGAGCATTTAATTGAGACATTTACCTATCATTTGTTTCATGTAAATTATGTGTCTCAATGGAATGAATTATGATGACAGTCTATGTCAAAGAGCACAAGTATATGGTTTTGACACACTTTTTTATTAAGAAATTCTCTTAGATATATAGGCTAAAGACGTGTTCTGAAATATATATATAAAACAATAATACATGTCATTAGGTGAATAAAATTGTGGCTTGGGAGTCATTCCCACAGGAAACCCCATAACTTTAGGAGGTTACTCATTGAGCTTAAAGCCTTCTTTGTTGGAGTTCCAAGTTACCCCTATTGGTACCAATTTGAATAATATCACATTAGACAAGACTACATATGGACATTACTTACATGTACCTTAAGTATATTGAAAGTTCCCCTAGATCTATCTCGAAACCACCCATTCAGCCGCCTAACTATTATTGTGCACCTAAAGCAACATTCGGGAAAAATACTCTCTCATACTAGCCTAGCATTGGTATATTTTATGGCCATAGCACCAGTCACACCCATTATATAAACCATTTCTTGCTAAAAAATCCTTATTGCTAAGTTGGGTTACTTGATCAACCATTTACTTTTTAATTGTGGGATTGAATTAAAGGTTAATGATTATATACCTTATTATGCTACAATTTCATTTGATTAAGATATATGGTTCATGTGCAATACATAATTCATTAATATGCACTAATAACTAATTGAACAATCAACATTGGACTAAAAATGTTCAAACAATTCATCATCATACAACGACTCTAAGAAAGGATCAACATCTAATCTGCCCTACTCAGCTCTAAGAAAGGATCAACATCTAATCAACATTGTTCATTCATTAAAGAATATCAATCATGAAGATAGATGATTGGTATACATATAGAATTTAAAGTAGAAGAATAAAATAGATGATTGAATGATGACTGCAATAACCTATTTAATGTTATGTTAGATGTGTATACACACACACATTAGGCTGAAGGTTACAATTAAAGATTGAGAACCTTATTGGCACATCATCATTATTTAATATTTTATTTATATATTTTATGTTTATTTTCATTTTATTTTGACAGTTCCCTTACAGCACACATCCCTAACTCTAGTGTACGTCTATGGATGTAACAAAGTAAACATATTTTGGATCGAGTGAATTAGAAACAAAGGTCGTAGTTTATTACAAGCAAGCATAGTCCACTCAAGTGTAGGCACACAAGAAATTACATCTATCCCAAATGGGTGCATGTTCAATCCATGGATTTTTTTATTGTTTTAACACAAAACAGAAGACGCACTTCAATTGACATTTAGACCCAATCATATGCCATGTATCAATCGTTGGCTAGCCTATCGTTCGAAAATAATGAGGGCACAACCATTGGGATGTGACATCTATTTCAACATCATGTGCATTCTCAAAACCAACATCTTGAGGGCGCAACCTTCAACAAGAAGAAGTATCTATTTAATGAAGTGGAGATGTAATGTGGTTGGATATTGAGAGTTTCTAAAATCTCTTTTCACATGTAATAACTTTTGAACTTTGATGTCACTGAAAAAAAGATGATTGGTCTTCATTTTCTCTCCTTTCTTCTGTGTTGATTGGCTTGTCCTTCCACTTAACTAGATTTATTGACTTCATATGTTTTTGTGGGTGTTTTCTACCCAAGCATGGTAAAATACTTGTGAACCAGAGCTATGTAACAAACCTAAAAGCCTCATAATGTTAGATATTTTATTATTGAATTAGTTTCAAGTGACGGACAAGCTTGGAGCAGACTCTTTACATTACTGTAGGGTTTCTCTTAATCTAGCATTGGCGTGATGGCCATGATGATTTGATAGCTTTGTAAACTACAAAGGATTGCTTTTCTACTCCTTAATAATTTAATTTAGCTCCTTGAAAATTTGAGCTGAAAATGAAATAGGAGCTTCGATTTTCTATGCATTTGGTTGGTGTTAAGACTGTTGCATATGATAATTCAGAGGCAAAAGTATATAAAATAAATTGATGAGAAAAAATTGGGAGTTGATAGAGAAGGGGCATCAACTACAACTTGTTTGATTTCTTTAAATGCTTCTCTTTCATGATCACCCCATTTAAAAAGCGAATCTTTTTTTATCATTGTTTGTAATGGTAGGACAATTTGAGAAAATCCGGGGACAAATCTCTTAACAAAATTGATTTGGCCAAGAAAAGATTGCATTGATTTTTTGGTATGTTGTAATGGAATTTCTAAAATTGTTTTAATTCTTTCTGGATCAATACAAATTCCATGTTTGGATACAATAAAACCAAGGAGTTTACCTTCACTAAGAGCAAAAATTGATTTATTGGAGTTTAGATAAATTCCATACCTTCTGCATCTTTCAAAGGTCTGCTTTAAGTCATGTAAATGATTATTTCTCTTCTTTGAATATATGGTAATATCATCTAGATATACCACAACATTTTTATTAATCAACCCCTTGAAAGAAATGTCCATCACTCTCTGGAACGTAGCTCCTGCATTCATTAATCCAAAAGGCATTTTCTGATATGCATATGTTCCCCACTTTGTTCTAAACATAGTTTTTAATCGGTCTTCTGGATGAACAAGGATCTGATTGTATCCTGGAAATCCATCTAAAAAAGACATTAATTCAGAATGAGCAACTGATTGCAGAACTTGTTCCATTAATGGGATGGGAAAATTGTCCTTTTGACATGCCTTATTTAAATTCCTAACAAATGTGAATATCACCACTTCCTTTTCTAACCTGTACAAGATTGGAAACCCATTTGGAATGTCTCACTGGAAATATGATTTTGGCTTTTAAAAGTTTATTCAACTTGTTTTTAATCTGAGTTTCCAAATTCGTTTGTATCTTCCTATGTTTTTGTTGAATGGGTTTAACATCTGGTACCATTGGGATAATGTGTTGAATGATGGGGGCATCATAAGTTTTCAGATCTTGATAATTCCAAGCAAAGATATATTTATATTTCTTTAATAGACAAATAAATGCATTTCTTTCCTCAGATGAGAGACCAAGACCTAAGTTAATATTATAGGATTTATATCATGTCCTATGTTAACTAATTCAAATCTCAAAGTTGAACTTTGAAGTTTGCAGTTGTTGACCATTTTAAATGTCTTTAGGATCATAAACATCCTCCAGCTTAACTACAGGTTTTGGCAGAGCATTTTTTTCTTTGATTTATTCAATTGAGAATCATGTTCATCCTCATCAATTACTTGGTCAAGATAGGATTCTTCGAATGTTAAAAAATATAGGATATCCCCATCATCATTGATTACTCGCCAATTGGTAACATTATCGGGAATGGATGGGCGAAAAATCAACTCTATATAAATTCTGTCTGGACTAAAATCTTTAGGTGGGATTAATTTAGATACAACATTGGCCAAAAGATCAGCATTGACGTTATGTATTCTTGGTATTGGAGAAATATTGAATGCTACAAAATGTGAAGTAAGATTTTGAATTGAGGATTGATAATGTCTAAGGTGATTTAAAACACAATGGATATTGTTTCTGACTTGTTTTATAACGATTTCAAAATCACCAAAGATTTGAAGATATTCAACGCCAAGATTTATTTCTTTATACAATCCTTGCACTAATGCTTCATACTCTGCAATATTATTAGTACATTCAAATTCTAGCCTACATGCTAGCATAGTTTTTTCACCAGTGGGGCTTATTAATATAAATCCAGCTCATGCATCTTGGATTAGTTGGAATCCTCTCTGGTTGTAGGAAATTTAGGATTTTAGAAAACTTATGTATGAGCCCACTGATCTTTCTTTTAGACCGACATGAAGAATGGCATTCTTACTTTCGTAGTTGAGTGTGATGTATGCCAGCGAAGGGGAAATGATCAAGCTATTGGGAACCCTACAACCTTTTCCACTCCCTAGTTTCATCTGGACATATGTCTCCATGGATTTCGTTACAGGTCTCCCAAATCCATGCAACAAATCAGTGATCATGGCAGTTGTCGACGAACTTTTCAAATATTCTCATTTTTTCAATCTACCACTCCCATTTACCCCAAAATTGGTAGCTCAAGTTTTCATGAACCAAATTTTCAAACTGGATTGCATGCCAACTTCCATTGTGTCTGATCGAGACCCAAATTTCAACAAAAAATTTTGGTAGGAACGTTTCAAGCTACAGGGCACACAACTCCAACTGAGTACAACTTATCATCCCCAAACCAATGGTCAAACAAAAGCAATCAAAAAATGTTTGGAGACCTATCTGTGATGCTTCATTTTAGACAAGTAACATTAATGAGTACAATGGTTAACTTTAGCTGAATGGTGGTATAATACTAGCTATCATGAAGCCAACAAGATAATGCCATATGAGGTAGTGTATGGACAACTCCCGCCTTCACAATCTTCTTATATCCCTGGATCTTCCACAGTATAGGAAATTGATCAGATCCTGCAGAACGTGTCACCATGATCGCTCATCTCAAATATAATCTACTTCAAGATCAGAATATAATGAAGCAACAATCCTATGAACATCATTCAGAGCGGTCATTGCAAGTAGGTGACGAGGTTTTCTTGCGACTCCAACCTTATAAGCAGCCCTCTCAAAAATAAAAGGGCTACCAGAAACTACCACAAAAATTCTATGGGATTTATCAGGTGCTTCAACGTATAGGAGTAGTTGCTTGCAAACAGGCCTTGCCAACTAATTCAAAAATCCAAAACTCTTCCGTGTATCTTTCCTCAAGAAAGTTGTGGGGAACAATTGCAAGGTCCAAACAGGTATTCCATAATTGGATGAGGAAAGTTCACTTTGGCTCAGACCTGAACAGGTTCTCGATACTCGTGAAATACATCTTTGTGGTCGCATGATCAGGAAGTCCTCATTAAGTGGAAAGACACATCCCCAGAAGATGCGACATGGGAACGAACCACTATTCTTCAGTGGTTTCCACAGCTTCAGCCTTGAGGACAAGGTGCTTTTAATGGGGCAGGGTATGTTAGGGTCCAACCCTAACCCCTTTATTTATGTAATAATCCCAAGGGGCCTTGTCAAAGTTATCGTTAGTTAGTTAGTTGACAAATAAAGCTTGTAAGCGGTTATCCGCATTAATAATAATTATAAGTGGTTGACTCACATTATAGAAAAGGGACCAAAATTGTTATAAATGGGCCATAGTTAATTAATAAAGTGGCTAACCCGTATTATGGAAGGGACCACTAGTAATTAGGACTTTGGATGTCATAAAGTTATAAATAGTCTTAGATAGCAAGGGAAGAATCATCAAGTTTTATTGTAATCGAGCTCTGCTCTATTGGAGGTTTCCCCCTCAAAGAGGCAAGAGAACATTATATTTTTCTTTTGAATCATAAAATATATTTTCATCTTGTCTCAATTAATGTGATATTTTTGTGTTTCGAGCTATACTGTTTCATATTTCCTCCATTATGTTTTTCTCGCAGGTCTGGCACATAACAGAGGAAGTAGTAACAAAGATTAAATGTGTAGTATTATGATTTTAGGTGCCAAAAAGGCCCAAATACCATCGTTCTAGGATACATATAATTAATTGATGTCTTCTCTATGTTTCCTTCACATATATTTGTTCTATCATCCAAATATTTTGACTGTAATGAACGAAAACTACCATTATTCGGTAACGAAAATATTATAAAAATAGAACTCAAATATTGATTGTAGTGAATGAAAATTCACAGATTCTCGTTATTCTAAACTTCATAAATTCTACATATCATTTCAGCTTCCTCAAACACTCTCAACTTGGAGATTTACTTTCTAGACTTCATCTCTTTTGCAAGCATAATTGTCGATTGTTATACGTCCCTTCAATCTCCCCTTCCTGGTTGAGTACACTACAAATACAAGCCTCTATTTTTTAAACTCTTGTGTTACCCAATTTGAGTTGCAAAAGAGGGAGACATGCATACTTTCTTAAGCTTTCTATTGCACAAGTCCATATATGATGTTATATGCAAGATTTTGTTGCTGAAACTTTAGAGGAGATGAAGGAAGCACAAGGAGCCTTGTTTTCTTTCATTTGTAGAGAAAGATTCCTGGTCCTAGTTATATTTCTAACTCCAAGAGAGCTAAATAGGGAACGTTTCATGAATGCAACCTCTCCATCTTAGTTGTTTGCATATTGATAATTGGCATTGCCAACACTTATTATAGTTAATATAATCACACAAATATGAAAATTAACATTTTCTTCACCGAATTCAAAATTATTGTTTAGATGGATAAGCTATAAAATGAAAATTCCAAAATATTGTCTAAAATATAAAACATATATAAATTACATGAGTAGGATAAACATAATCCTATATCAATACCCAGCCATGTCTTGAAATCTTGACTATGCTCTGAATGATAATATAGCATTCGATTTTTCCATGTTTACCAATTTTAAGCAGGGGCTTCTCACACAAGCTTGCTCGTCCATTGGCCTTGCTGCGTCTCTTCGATTGCCTTCAACTATCTTCCTTTACATGAACCCATACACGAACCTACCTGGATATTTCTCGCTGTGTCGAACTTTCACACGGCTTCCCTCGCCTTTTAACGGTCTGGCGTCCCTTCTATCCTTTGGCGAAATTTTGGCGAACTTCAAGGAAAAGATAAATTGAAAACAACTACTACACAACAGACATTTACTCAAGCACACAAGTACTCAAATGCGGAATGAACACCAACACTCTTTTCATATTATTTTAGAAAATGGAATTGGTTACAATGTATCCCTTCCAAAGATCGACTGTGTTTGCATTTATCGGACTTTTAGCTTCTCATAGGAGAGAGAGCGTTACCGAAGGCTTCCTGGAAAAACACAGACTCTGTCTCAGAATATACAGACTCAAGACATATATAGACTCAAGACTTTAAACTCTACAAGGTCCGGCCACTTTAGATTCTTACCAATGCCGAGCACACTGATACACAGGCTTCTCAGATCTCTATGACTCTAAGACTCTCAAACTTTGAATGCCCTGAATGAGCCTTACCCCTTTCTTTTATAGAAAAAGGAGGGTACAAGCATTCAGTGATTGGGCCGACAAACTTTTGTACCAATATTCTGTCAGTCATGGAGATGTGGCTCAAAGCACACCAAAATTTGGAGAAGTGCTCCGAGTCTCGTGACTAAAGAATCTTTGTACATAAATACACTGTGGATGATTTATCAAATCCCACGGAAATTATTCTGACCAGATATTTACATAGTGGATGCTTTTGTACAGAAAAGCCCGCGAGAAAACTGGTCGGGAACCTCACCGGAGAGACAGCGCACCGCCCCTCCTCTAGTCCTTGTGACTAGACATCGTGTTTACAAAGTGGAGGCTTTAAGGACAAGCCCACGAGAACCCTTTTTTAAAAAACAGTGATTTCGGGAAACCGAAACTTTTTGTACAAATTTTCATCCCATGCTTTGGTAAATATTCTTCTAACAATCATGGGTTTATTTAAAACAATTTGATGCTTGATCTTGGTCAAAACAAGCCACTCATAGTGTCTAGTCATATATTCTCTTAAGGTTTCATTATCTGAAATCTGTAGCATTTCTTTAACATTGTTGTAGGGAGAGTGAAAACAGTCAGGGATGTTATGCTCAAAACAAATGTCGCATTTAAATCGACTGTAGGATTCACGGTATACCGGGTCAAAAGCAGTTTTATTGACTCCATAATCTGTCCACCAAGTTTGTAGCCAATCGCACTATTGGTTCCTTTGCATGATTCCAGTTGTTCCAAATTTTAATTTGATATAGTGGGTTTCATCCTTTCCACCAATATTTAGAAAACCCCACCAAAGTTTTTTATAGCCTGCAAGATCATAGATTGTATCGGGGAAAATAAGCTTAGGATCACCTCCAGGCCATAAGGCTGCATCATGTGTCTTCATGGGCCAGAAGATATTTCGAGTGCGATTTATGCTGAAATATCTGTTATAGTTTCCTCTTTGATTTCCTCCATGAGACCAAATCATAGTGATGTCATGGAAATCGCTTTTAAGGGCATCTTCTGCCAAGAGTGCATCTGTTCTGCTTTTTGTGTAGCCCATATCATGGATCCATCTGCTGCCTTTAGGGTACACTCTTCATTCTGGTAGTAGGTGAAAAATATCAGTATGTGCTTGCAGGTTTGCATCTAATACTTTAGTATTTCTTAATTTCCAGGTTGGTTTCCAATTTTCTTTATATTCGGACCAACTCTTGTTTTCTGGGATTGTTCTCAGAATTCCCTGTTTTTGACTTTGATCCCATTCTGTAACAATTAGCAGCACATGTTCTTGTTGCTGGATGTATTCCCTGCTAAGGAAATCTGGTAAACAATTTTCTACTCCTTTGATGTGCTCAACCTCAAAATCGTAGTTAGCAAAGAGGGTCTGCCATCTGGAAAACTTAGCTTCTCCATGCTTTTTAATATCTTTGGTTAATGCCTTTTTCAAAGCCGAGGCGTCGGTTCTTAGTAGAAACTTCTTGTTTACTAGATGAAATTCGAACTTATCTATACAATTCCACGCAGCTTTGACTTCTTTTTCTATGGTGGAATAATTTTGTACCGCAGGGTTCCAAGTCCCTGAGGTGAACTGAACAATCTGTTCAATCCCATCCTTTCTTTGCTTAAGGATGCCTCCCCATCCAATATCGCTGGCATCTAACTCAACAATTTTAAAAGCATTATCATCAGCTACATACAGAATAGGGAGTGTTTTTACCTTGGCCTTAATTTGCTGGACAACCCTTGTGTGTGCTTCGGACCATTAGAGTGTACCCTAAAGACAGTTAATGGATCCATGATATGGTCTACACAAAAAGCAGAACAGATGCACTCTTGGCAGAAGATGCTCTTAAAAGCAATTTCCATGACATCACTATGATTTGGTCTCATGGAGGAAATCAAAGAGGAAACTATAACAGATATTTCAGCATAAATCGCACTCGAAATATCTTCCGGCCCATGAAGACATACGCAATTATGGTGAAGAGAAGTCACATACAAAATCCACACCGCCATATTATGAATACCAGGGGTCTTTACCATGGTATTGTCCCATAGTATTTGGAAGCGACAACGGATATTTGATCCCATCAAATAATACTTACAACATAACCAAGGTATTTACCTAAGATATTGGCTAAGCAAAAAGATATATAAGGAGATGGAGATCAAAGTGTTATAAGTGCAAATTATGGGTTATTAATGTATAATCTGATTTGAAATTCGGGTGCACCAAGGAGCATGGAAGAGGCTCATATCTAATAGATCTAAAAGAATAGTAATGAATATGCTTGCTTGACCTTTTTTGTGATTATAGATAACAATGATAGATGTGTGTGATAATAATTCTCTGACGTGGATATGTGAAAGTGAAGTATGCACAATATGTGTTGTGGTTGTAGCAAAGGTTTGAGTCATTGATTTTAGGTCTATACGTTGATGCACATATGAAAGTTCGCGTCCATACTTGGATCATTTTCTAAGTAGTTTTGTATATATTCTGTGAAAGTTCAGAATCTGTACGCGGGTGTTAAGAATGGTAAGCACATACGTACACAGATGTTCTCTGTAAAATTCCTGTATACATGCTAGGGTTTTCCAATATGGGTTGTTGATGATGTTTGATCAGTTCTATTATGTTTGCTACTGTCTATCGATGATGTCTCACTCATAATAGTATGTGATTGAAAATACTGGTTGGGTTGATTTGGTTATGGAATGGAATGTTGATTAGTGATGATGCCACTATGTATGATTTGTATATTATTCAGTAATCCATGATGGATTCAATATGTGATTCAATGTGACAGTAATTTAGATTCAGGTGTCAGTTATTTGAGATCTGTACGCAGGTCTTCTTCAAGGGAAGTGCGTACATATGCGGGTATGATTCAGAAGAATATTGTATACATTCAGACATATGTTTAATCAGAGTTTGGATTGACAACATTTGATTTCGGTGAAGAACAATATATGGTCTGGTATATTTTTTAGTGGTTGTGCATTGATGTGATGTGATTGGTATTCTCTTGCTAAGATTTATTGATTGATTTGATGATTGAGATGATTTGATTCAGTGACTGGTTTCAAAGTTGTTATTTTATTTTATATTAATGATGGAAGTGGGTCTAGTCTAAAAATATGATGAAATGTGGCCTATACGTTTGATGTTTTGACCCAGTTGGATCCAGTATGAAATATTGTGAAACTTGGTCCACAAAGGTGTTGAGGGTTGGAGCCTTCAGTGGGTAAGTCGAAGCTTCCTTCTAGTAGTAGTTGAAGAATTTGTACATGGGGTAGGAGATCCCTTCCGTTAGGAGCCGATAAATGAGATCAGAGGTTGGATCTCCCTTCCGGTGGATGCTAGAGAATGAGAGAAGGTTGTAGCCTTCTGTTGGTCGGTGCTTGTGTACTGGTATGATTTTGCGCGAATACAAGATTATAATATGTTTTCCTTTATAATAAAAGAAGAAGATAAAGACGAAGACAATGGTGGTTTTCTCCCACATTGGGTTTCCACCTAAAATCACGATGTTCTTGTGTGTTGATATGTTTCTTGTGCGTTCTTTACGGCTCATGGTTTCTTCTTAATGAATTAATAATGAAGTAATAATTATCCCGTTAAGTACGAATAGTTAATGAACTAATTGATAAATTATTTATTTGGATATACATTGTTTGTGTTCTTCAAAGTCATGTACATACGTTGGTTTCTTTAAGGGCAGTGACGTACAAAAATCAGAATAAGAAATAAAAAGTTGAAATTAGTTTAAAATAATGATTCAACCCCCCTCCCCCCCAAGTATTTTTCCTAACAATTTGTATCAGAGCAGGTCCCTCAGTACAAGCTTGATCGTTTAAAATGAGATTTGTCAAGATGTGTAGTCAAGGAGGAGTATTTTGTATCAAACCACCTTTATCTAATCGAACTAACTTTTTCTTTTGGAAAGTGAGAATCAAGGCATTTTTGTAGGCACTTGGAGCAGATGTATGGGCAATTGTTGAAGGTGGATATCAATATCCAGCCTCTATTCCCATAGATATTGCAAGGAAGAAACAATATGAAACCAATGCAAAGGTTGTAAATGCCATCTTGGGAAGTTTGGCCGAGTATGGATTTGTGAAGTTCATGTAGCTGAACACCGCAAAGGCAATGTGGGATAATCTTATCCAAAGTTATGAAGGTGATGCCAAGGTAAAAAGTGTTAAACTTAAAACATTTAGAATTCAGTATGAGACACTTAAAATGCGATAAGATGAAAGCGTCATAACTTTTTTCCTTAGAGTGGACGAGATTGTTAACTCAAATGGAAATCTTGGAGATGAAATAAAAGATGTGATTGTTGTTGAAAATATTTTGAGATCACTAACTCTAAAGTTAGATTCCAAAGTCTCTGCTATTAAAGAAATGCAGTATTTGAAGAGTCTCACTATCGAACAACTCCATGGGATCCTAACAACCTTTGAAATGAGAAAAGGGGGTCCATCAGATATGAGAGAAGAAGCTTTCAAAGCCACATATAAAGGGAAGGAGAAGGAATCACCCAAATATGCAAGCTACATATCATATGAGGAAGAAGCAAACTTCGTGAGGAAATTTCAATAGGAACCCTATACTTGATTGTAGCCAATGCTAGCGAGCAAAAAACCTAAAGGATTGAGATAACTTGTTGGTGTAGCAGACTCGTCAAGCCTATCATGGAATGACGGGAAGTGTATTGATGAAAATACCCAGAAGGAGACAAATCACTTGCACCCAAAAAAAACTTAGAATTCAAAGCATGCATACTCATATCAACTTGCAATAATGTTGGATCACACATATTATGCTCTATAATATTATTTGAACACCCACTATCATCCAAGAGAAGGTCTTAGACATGGCAGGGAGGTGAATGTAAGAGCATATCATGAGGAGGCTACAGATTAATGAAATGAACATGACATTCATAATGACCGAAGAATGATATACCGATATGATTTTGGGATTGGAATTTCTCTTCTTCAACAGGGTATATTAATGTTTCAAAAGTGTAATAATCTGAATATTTTGGTTTGATATCTGACAATGCATGGAGCAGAGGAGTTCCAAGATCATTCTGAACAGGAAGATTATCCAAAGCTAGAGTTTACAAACTATGAGAAGGGTGTTCAACAATTAGATCGAAGCCTTGAAAATTAGGGTCTTCTTGAGGAAGTAAAACATCATCCAATGTATTTGGGCACTCATCACTTCTTATATCAACACGAAATTGGATGTTAGGCTAATGACTATCCAATGTTTCAACTTAAGTGAGGATTTTTAGGTCATTTGACTACTTATCAAGATTGCAATATGATTGATCATCATTTTGACATGGAAGATTATGAAAGAGGAATGAAATATGGAAAGAGTCTTCACTCTTATGTTCCTCTACTTGTGAAATATGGCCACCTTATACCTGATTACCATGTGAACCAACAAATTGAGAATGAAAAGTAGTTGTAGCAATTTTTGATGGAGCGGATGTATAATATGAATCAAGGTACAAATGGAGATGCATTTTCATTACCATGGAATTGTTGCAAACTGTTACACTCACTCATTTCAAATCAATTTGCTTCCACACATCCCATATGTGTTTCCACCACTCTTGCATCCCATAAATTGTTTAAGATTTAGTTCTTAACAAAGAATTATTGTTAGTGACATGCAAAGTACACTCTTAACAATTTTGCAGACATTTTTGATATTTTCTATTTGGTAACCTGCTCATTGCAACACATTTTCTCCTATTTACAACAAGCTTATACCTTAAAACGTGTGTATATATATATATATATATATATATATATATACTTCCTAAGGCTGTTAAAATATTACGCTCTAGCAAACAACCACACAGGAACAAATCTGAGTTAAACGTTACAAATTCAATAAATTTCACGCTTTAACAACATCTGTACAATACTCAATTTCTTATGTACGCTAACTCGCAGACCAGTGTGTCAGGCTTGTTAGAGGTTGATGGTTTAGGACCTTCTTGGGATTGGTGTAATGGATGTTCTTGGCAAAATTTTGAAAACGGAGGAATTCGAGATCTGTATCAAGGGTTTGGCATGTCTATGGTTACTTCTTGCACAAAATCAATTGTATGTTGCCAAACTTATAGTTATGCACAACACGTAATTAGGAAATGTGGCCATGAAAGAGCATTAATTTAATATTATAATTTAACTTGAGCAATAATTCTTTTTGCATATGAGTCAGACATCACATCTATTTTGTTCATAATGTGATTGAGAGCATGATGTATTGTAATCAACATAAGTAAATGTTTCAACTTATCTTAAGCATTAAAAAGTCACTTAGGTTGTCCAAAGTTAACAAATACTTTGAGTAAATTTGGTCCATAACGGTAAAAATATGATTAACGATTGGATGCAAGTAACTTAAACAAACAAACTCAAGATATACACAAACAAAATCAAGCCATCTGGACAGTACATATGAGTCATATCTTCGTTGGGATTTCAAGATCAGCGTGGATAGGTTCACATCCGTTGTTGCTTCAAAAGTTGCTCTAGTTCATAAACAAATGAACTCAAGATGTGCAAACAAAATCAGGCCAGTTGGCCAGTACATAGAGTCATATCTTCAGTAAGGGCTCCAGAGCAACTTGGATACGCTCCCATCCATTGTTGGGATTCAAAAGTTGCTTTGGTTCAAAAATGCTTAGAGGAGCAATGGGAAGCATGTCAAACTGAGGCACCTTAGGAATATTAGGCAAAGGCCAGCTTTTTGTCTCTCAGCGTTCATGAACAACCGAATCAACTTCGTATAAAGTATGGGTCATGTCACCTACAAGTGACATGACCCATTAATGTGAAAAGAGGGATGGGACTCGGGATAAAGAAAAAAAATCATGAAAATATATGATGTGACCATTCTCAATCTTATGGCCATGTTGATAATTCAAGCTCACAGTGACTTAGAGGTCAGAGCCATGGCAAACGTTGGAAGGGAGGGAATTCTATCTAGTAAGTGATTGACTCAATCTGCAATGTGCATATATTATTGTGATACTTCACGGGCATATTTTACTAATTTTGTTTTACTTCCTCATGACATTGACATAATGAATTTTCCCTTTGCAAATTTGAGCGAACTGAGTTTACTGATTTTAGATGGAACTCTTCTCCCATGTTCCTTTCATTGCTATTCTCTGTTGAAGAGTTCGTGCTTTGTTTCCTTGGGGTATGTAGTAATTTTATCAACCATGCAAATCTTTCGCTTTGTTTCCTTGGGGTATGGAGTAATTTTATCAACCATGCAAATCTTTCACTATACCTCAGCGCGATTTATTTCCTTGGAGAGCTTTTATTTGGCATGCAAATGTTTGTCGAAGTCTAATGTAATTATGGGATTAAAAATCATTGTTCACGTAATTGTAAACTCTTAGCATATGACAACTTGAGCGTGTTTGTTGAATATTCCAAAATTTTGTATTTTATATGAGCACTAATTCGAGTTGTTGAAAAACCTGTATATACACATTTTAGTTTCCAAGAAAGAAACAGTGATATCTTTACTCGAAGAAGAAAAGGTGATATATAATGCAAGAACACAAACCCAGTGTATTACATCACAAAACTTAGAATTAAATCAATTCATAAGCTTGGGGTTGAATAGAACATCACCAAAAAAAAAATATACATCACAACGAAATAATAGAGTGTATATCGAAATAATCCTTGTAGAGCCATAAACACTATAAACCAACCATGTGACAATGTCTACATACAATATCATCCAAACAAGGTTTAGAGAAACCAGTGTTTGTGAGGTAGAAATGAGATTGCAACATCATGTCAAGAATTTCGAAACTTTGAATTTTTGAATATAAAAATGAAACAACATACAGATAATATGCGAGAGATTATAAATATAACAGTTATAGATTACATTTTAACATGAGATGAGAGGAAGTACATGATTTTTTGGTCTCCCCTCCTGGCAGTATTGCATTTCAGAGTCGAGTAAGGATTTAAAATATGATATCCTTATTGCCATAAAAAAAAAAAAATAACAAATTTGTAGGCCTTCTATGTATGGGATCCCACTGCAGAACCAGGGATAAAAATAGGCACACTGAACTCTTTTGCTTCTTCATCGGCTTTAATCACCCTATAACCAGGCCAAGTTACGCGCCCATCTAGAAATGCACCAGGCCCAGAATTCCTGTATTCCCCAAAGTATAAGCTTTCTAATGCAAATTCTCCCGACCATTCCAACCAGCCAGCGGGATGAATGAGGTCGCCTAAAAACGATTGCATGTAAACTGTTCGAGAGTATAATTTCCAAGGCCTCCCGAGGTATGTTGAAGTGAATGCCATCCAGGGAGGGAGATCACTTGTTGCTGTAACTATACAATTATGTATTGAGATGCCGGTATTTTGATAAGGATGATTCCTTCCTTGGGCAGTGATTACATTCATTTGATTGGGCATACCTTGTCGAGCATAAATGTTACACTCCTGTAAAACCACGGCCGCATTGCCAAAAATGAAGTCTACTGTTCCAAACACGTCACATTCTCTGTAAAACTGCCTAAGAGAATGAACATAAAGTGTGTCTTGGTAACCAATAATACTGCATCGATAAATCGCTGCAAAATCGGCCCCCACCCGTAGAGCCACAGCTTGATGCTTGTCAGGCCCTGCACTGTTCATAAAGGTCATGTCACGTGCAACAAATCCTGCACCGGATACAGCTGCAATGCAGCCATTCACTGGTCAGTCATTGTTAATTGGCCTTAGCTCCATACACACACGTCATGAAACAATGTTGAAAATCCAATTAACCAATTCACTGGTCAGCCTTAGCTCCATACACGCATGTCATGAAACAATGTTGAAAATCCAATTAACCAGGCACAGAGAAAGAGAAAGAGAAAGGGTATTTCAATTAACCAGGTACAGAGAAAGAGAAAGGGTATTTCAAGAAATTGGATTGAACAATCAAACAAACAAAAATAATGCAGACAGAAAGGTTTGGAATAGTACCAAAGGTAGCGGAACTGAAAGTAGTAGAACCCTCCTTCACATTTTTGCTGGAGACAACAATAGTCTTTCCCTTGCCATCGCCAACAAACATTATGTTGGTTTTTCGTTTAGAAATTTTGACAGTTTCAAGGTACAGTCCAGCTTTGACATAGATTATGTATTTTCTACTTCTTAAATGCTTGGGTGCCTCCTTGACAGCGTCGGTTATTGTTACATAATTGCCACTGCCATCCTGCGCTACGACAGCATCAGGGTTTAAGTGTGCAGGGGAAAGCTGTAGGAGTAAACGATCAGTTGCCGATAACCACATAGGGAATTCCTTCATGTCATATCGATCCAACAACCCATAATGGTGATAGAATTCCTGATCCAGACCAGCGTTATGCCCCTCATCTTTCTTGAATTCCTGCTCCAGACCAGCGTTATTCCCCTCATCTTTCTTGAAACCAGCGTTATTCTTCTTTGGCAACATCCGTCGAGGGTTTTGGGGAGCTGCTGCAGACTTATTCGTCTGTTCACCAGGTAAAGCTTTATTTTCCAAGCCGGCGTTGCTGAAAAGGGTTTGGAAGAGGGAGAGGGAATTGCTGATCAATTGAGAGAACTTTCTGGATTCTTTTAGTATGTCATTGGTGGATTGAAGAGTCGCATTGCCGCCTCCAATCAAGTCCTGGAAACCCTCGAGGCATGTTTCCTGGTTTGTCAGAGCGGCACTGAGCCAAGTTTTGACATCGGCAATGAAGAGCAATGACGGTCTCTTACCAGACAAATCGGACATGTGGAGCAGCGTGGCATTCAGATGATCTAGTGTATCGTGGAGCAGCTCCACGCAATCCTGCTGGGCCACACCTTCGTCGCCGTCTCCCCAAACAGGAACAGGGGCTGCAACCTTTAGAGAGTACGATTGCAAAACCTGACCTATGGTGGCTTCAATGGTGGCCTGAACAAAATCTTTGGGTTCCACCAGCTGATCAACACCTGGATATGTGACCAGCGTAGACACGCACAGCTGAGGGTGGAACGTTTTAGAGCAAGCGGTATGTATACCAGCCGGTATGGCTCCTCCTGTAGCCGCATATGGAACCTTGTTCCCAAGAATAAAAATACCAACAGGAATAAGAAGGCAGGCAAATATAACAATTCCAATGGCAACCATCACCACCCATCTTCTCGTCGCCCGGGACTCATCTTGGTTCCCGGGCGTCATCGTGGAAGAAACCCTAAACCTGCCACAAATCTGCCTTCAGGAACAGGAGAAGTGTGCAGGAAGGATTCAAGAAACAGCGATCCGTAATTCAGGATTCAAGAAACAGCGATCTGTAATTCAAGAACAAGAAAACTCAACTCAACTCTGCAGGAAGGATTCAAGAAACAGAGAATGAGAGCAGCGAACAAGAAACGCAGAATGCAGCGGGAAAACAAATTTTTTGTAGAAGTCAAGTATGTTTGACGACGTTCATTTAAAGCCTCCTGAAATTTGAAATGTGTGTGATTTAATATAATTAATTTAATTCTAAAATAATTAATTGTGATTTAGTATAATTAATTATTATTTAATGTAGTTTTGTGGTTCTTTTAATGATTATTATTATTATTATTTAATGAAGTATCTTGTTTTACATTTACTATCAATATGACTTTTCTGGTTTTGTTAATATAATATTGAATTTTAATGTTTATAATTACGAATATAATGAGCAAAGTAAAACATTGTCACAGAGTAAAGAGATTTGAGCAACATTTTTATGTTAACACTGAATTAAACATTTACTATATTTTTAAAATATATTTGGGGTTGGAAGACAACTAAAGATCATTTGGCATCAAAACAAATTTCGCAGTACACAACAATCACTCTAAATCTTGTTTTATTGAACTTAAGCAACGGATACATTTTTATTTTTATTTATGGGATTGGATGTTCTAATTACATTTAATTCGCATGCTTAGGATGATTAAAAGTTTGACTCTTTAATTGCAACTTCCATTTGAATGGTTACTATATTACGTTGAGTAGTGTTTTTGCTCAGCGAGATGAAATGAATCTGAGTGATGGGATCTCTATGAAAGGTTTTAGTCAAGTAAAAATTTGCAAACATTCTAATGATTAAAGGGCCACTTGGAGCATTTAATTGAGACATTTACCTATCATTTGTTTCATGTAAATTATGTGTCTCAATGGAATGAATTATGATAGTCTATGTCAAAGAGCACAAGTATATGGTTTTGACACACTTTTTTATTAAGAAATTCTCTTAGATATATAGGCTAAAGACGTGTTCTGAAATATATATATAAAACAATAATACATGTCATTAGGTGAATAAAATTGTGGCTTGGGAGTCATTCCCACAGGAAACCCCATAACTTTAGGAGGTTACTCATTGAGCTTAAAGCCTTCTTTGTTGGAGTTCCAAGTTACCCCTATTGGTACCAATTTGAATAATATCACATTAGACAAGACTACATATGGACATTACTTACATGTACCTTAAGTATATTGAAAGTTCCCCTAGATCTATCTCGAAACCACCCATTCAGCCGCCTAACTATTATTGTGCACCTAAAGCAACATTCGGGAAAAATACTCTCTCATACTAGCCTAGCATTGGTATATTTTATGGCCATAGCACCAGTCACACCCATTATATAAACCATTTCTTGCTAAAAAATCCTTATTGCTAAGTTGGGTTACTTGATCAACCATTTACTTTTTAATTGTGGGATTGAATTAAAGGTTAATGATTATATACCTTATTATGCTACAATTTCATTTGATTAAGATATATGGTTCATGTGCAATACATAATTCATTAATATGCACTAATAACTAATTGAACAATCAACATTGGACTAAAAATGTTCAAACAATTCATCATCATACAACGACTCTAAGAAAGGATCAACATCTAATCTGCCCTACTCAGCTCTAAGAAAGGATCAACATCTAATCAACATTGTTCATTCATTAAAGAATATCAATCATGAAGATAGATGATTGGTATACATATAGAATTTAAAGTAGAAGAATAAAATAGATGATTGAATGATGACTGCAATAACCTATTTAATGTTATGTTAGATGTGTATACACACACACATTAGGCTGAAGGTTACAATTAAAGATTGAGAACCTTATTGGCACATCATCATTATTTAATATTTTATTTATATATTTTATGTTTATTTTCATTTTATTTTGACAGTTCCCTTACAGCACACATCCCTAACTCTAGTGTACGTCTATGGATGTAACAAAGTAAACATATTTTGGATCGAGTGAATTAGAAACAAAGGTCGTAGTTTATTACAAGCAAGCATAGTCCACTCAAGTGTAGGCACACAAGAAATTACATCTATCCCAAATGGGTGCATGTTCAATCCATGGATTTTTTTATTGTTTTAACACAAAACAGAAGACGCACTTCAATTGACATTTAGACCCAATCATATGCCATGTATCAATCGTTGGCTAGCCTATCGTTCGAAAATAATGAGGGCACAACCATTGGGATGTGACATCTATTTCAACATCATGTGCATTCTCAAAACCAACATCTTGAGGGCGCAACCTTCAACAAGAAGAAGTATCTATTTAATGCAGTGGAGATGTAATGTGGTTGGATATTGAGAGTTTCTAAAATCTCTTTTCACATGTAATAACTTTTGAACTTTGATGTCACTAGAAAAAAGATGATTGGTCTTCATTTTCTCTCCTTTCTTCTGTGTTGATTGTGCTTGTCCTTCCACTTAACTAGATTTATTGACTTCATATGTTTTTGTGGGTGTTTTCTACCCAAGCATGGTAAAATACTTGTGAACCAGAGCTATGTAACAAACCTAAAAGCCTCATAATGTTAGATATTTTATTATTGAATTAGTTTCAAGTGACGGACAAGCTTGGAGCAGACTCTTTACATTACTGTAGGGTTTCTCTTAATCTAGCATTGGCGTGATGGCCATGATGATTTGATAGCTTTGTAAACTACAAAGGATTGCTTTTCTACTCCTTAATAATTTAATTTAGCTCCTTGAAAATTTGAGCTGAAAATGAAATAGGAGCTTCGATTTTCTATGCATTTGGTTGGTGTTAAGACTGTTGCATATGATAATTCAGAGGCAAAAGTATATAAAATAAATTGATCAGAAAAAATTGGGAGTTGATAGAGAAGGGGCATCAACTACAACTTGTTTGATTTCTTTAAATGCTTCTCTTTCATGATCACCCCATTTAAAAAGCGAATCTTTTTTTATCATTGTTTGTAATGGTAGGACAATTTGAGAAAATCCGGGGACAAATCTCTTAACAAAATTGATTTGGCCAAGAAAAGATTGCATTGATTTTTTGGTATGTTGTAATGGAATTTCTAAAATTGTTTTAATTCTTTCTGGATCAATACAAATTCCATGTTTGGATACAATAAAACCAAGGAGTTTACCTTCACTAAGAGCAAAAATTGATTTATTGGAGTTTAGATAAATTCCATACCTTCTGCATCTTTCAAAGGTCTGCTTTAAGTCATGTAAATGATTATTTCTCTTCTTTGAATATATGGTAATATCATCTAGATATACCACAACATTTTTATTAATCAACCCCTTGAAAGAAATGTCCATCACTCTCTGGAACGTAGCTCCTGCATTCATTAATCCAAAAGGCATTTTCTGATATGCATATGTTCCCCACTTTGTTCTAAACATAGTTTTTAATCGGTCTTCTGGATGAACAAGGATCTGATTGTATCCTGGAAATCCATCTAAAAAAGACATTAATTCAGAATGAGCAACTGATTGCGGAACTTGTTCCCTTAATGGGATGGGAAAATTGTCCCTTTGACATGCCTTATTTAAATTCCTAACAAATGTGAATATCACCACTTCCTTTTCTAACCTGTACAAGATTGGAAACCCATTTGGAATGTCTCACTGGAAATATGATTTTGGCTTTTAAAAGTTTATTCAACTTGTTTTTAATCTGAGTTTCCAAATTCGTTTGTATCTTCCTATGTTTTTGTTGAATGGGTTTAACATCTGGTACCATTGGGATAATGTGTTGAATGATGGGGGCATCATAAGTTTTCAGATCTTGATAATTCCAAGCAAAGATATATTTATATTTCTTTAATAGACAAATAAATGCATTTCTTTCCTCAGATGAGAGACCAAGACCTAAGTTAATATTATAGGATTTATATCATGTCCTATGTTAACTAATTCAAATCTCAAAGTTGAACTTTGAAGTTTGCAGTTGTTGACCATTTTAAATGTCTTTAGGATCATAAACATCCTCCAGCTTAACTACAGGTTTTGGCAGAGCATTTTTTTCTTTGATTTATTCAATTGAGAATCATGTTCATCCTCATCAATTACTTGGTCAAGATAGGATTCTTCGAATGTTAAAAAATATAGGATATCCCCATCATCATTGATTACTCGCCAATTGGTAACATTATCGGGAATGGATGGGCGAAAAATCAACTCTATATAAATTCTGTCTGGACTAAAATCTTTAGGTGGGATTAATTTAGATACAACATTGGCCAAAAGATCAGCATTGACGTTATGTATTCTTGGTATTGGAGAAATACTGAATGCTACAAAATGTGAAGTAAGATTTTGAATTGAGGATTGATAATGTCTAAGGTGATTTAAAACACAATGGATATTGTTTCTGACTTGTTTTATAACGATTTCAAAATCACCAAAGATTTGAAGATATTCAACGCCAAGATTTATTTCTTTATACAATCCTTGCACTAATGCTTCATACTCTGCAATATTATTAGTACATTCAAATTCTAGCCTACATGCTAGCATAGTTTTTTCACCAGTGGGGCTTATTAATATAAATCCAGCTCATGCATCTTGGATTAGTTGGAATCCTCTCTGGTTGTAGGAAATTTAGGATTTTAGAAAACTTATGTATGAGCCCACTGATCTTTCTTTTAGACCGACATGAAGAATGGCATTCTTACTTTCGTAGTTGAGTGTGATGTATGCCAGCGAAGGGGAAATGATCAAGCTATTGGGAACCCTACAACCTTTTCCACTCCCTAGTTTCATCTGGACATATGTCTCCATGGATTTCGTTACAGGTCTCCCAAACCCATGCAACAAATCAGTGATCATGGCAGTTGTCGACGAA
Organism: Pinus tabuliformis; assembly: GCA_031772625.1. Classification (NCBI taxonomy): domain Eukaryota; kingdom Viridiplantae; phylum Streptophyta; class Pinopsida; order Pinales; family Pinaceae; genus Pinus; species Pinus tabuliformis. The sequence continues at coordinate 682,005,315 of CM062820.1, forward strand.
CTTTTCAAATATTCTCATTTTTTCAATCTACCACTCCCATTTACCCCAAAATTGGTAGCTCAAGTTTTCATGAACCAAATTTTCAAACTGGATTGCATGCCAACTTCCATTGTGTCTGATCGAGACCCAAATTTCAACAAAAAATTTTGGTAGGAACGTTTCAAGCTACAGGGCGCACAACTCCAACTGAGTACAACTTATCATCCCCAAACCAATGGTCAAACAAAAGCAATCAAAAAATGTTTGGAGACCTATCTGTGATGCTTCATTTTAGACAAGTAACATTAATGAGTACAATGGTTAACTTTAGCTGAATGGTGGTATAATACTAGCTATCATGAAGCCAACAAGATAATGCCATATGAGGTAGTGTATGGACAACTCCCGCCTTCACAATCTTCTTATATCCCTGGATCTTCCACAGTATAGGAAATTGATCAGATCCTGCAGAACGTGTCACCATGATCGCTCATCTCAAATATAATCTACTTCAAGATCAGAATATAATGAAGCAACAATCCTATGAACATCATTCAGAGCGGTCATTGCAAGTAGGTGACGAGGTTTTCTTGCGACTCCAACCTTATAAGCAGCCCTCTTAAAAATAAAAGGGCTACCAGAAACTACCACAAAAATTCTATGGGATTTATCAGGTGCTTCAACGTATAGGAGTAGTTGCTTGCAAACAGGCCTTGCCAACTAATTCAAAAATCCAAAACTCTTCCGTGTATCTTTCCTCAAGAAAGTTGTGGGGAACAATTGCAAGGTCCAAACAGGCATTCCATAATTGGATGAGGAAAGTTCACTTTGGCTCAGACCTGAACAGGTTCTCGATACTCGTGAAATACATCTTTGTGGTCGCATGATCAGGAAGTCCTCATTAAGTGGAAAGACACATCCCCAGAAGATGCGACATGGGAACGAACCACTATTCTTCATTGGTTTCCACAGCTTCAGCCTTGAGGACAAGGTGCTTTTAATGGGGGGGTATGTTAGGGTCCAACCCTAACCCCTTTATTTATGTAATAATCCCAAGGGGCCCTGTCAAAGTTATCGTTAGTTAGTTAGTTGACATAAA